>JAQMYG010000014.1:19201479-19225514 GCA_030014215.1 Clariallabes teugelsi | reverse complement strand
ACACACACACACACACACACACACACACACACACACACACACACACACACACACACACACACACACACACGTATGCACAGACACTACATTATTGTTAGTTTGCTGTCAGGAGACGCACATGTGATTTGTGGCATGCATGTTCTGCTAATCCTTGAACTGTGTCAGATGCATACATAAGGGTTGGATGAACCTATGTACACAAACAAAAAGAGCTCAATGACTGGATCGATATCTATAAGGATTACAGATTTTTTTTTAACACTTTAAATGATAGTATAGCCAAATAACAAGTACGCAAAATACTGTCTTTTTCTATTATTAAGTAATATATATCATGATAGAGTAACAAATCTATGTGCGGACACTTTGTCCTGATTTCTAAAGATGGTGGAGCTTTTATAATTTACTACTTGGTTTATTTATTTATTAGGTTTGTTTTTAAGGGCATTGTTGGCTCAGTGTTTGGTTTCTCATCCGCCAAGTGAAAGGCTCAGGTTCGATTTCCAGCCAATGACCAAACCCCAGCCACTGGATGCAGTTTCGGTCTCATGTCTGGGTAAAATGCCAGGGTTGCGTCAGGAAGGCTACCCGGTTTAAAACCTGTGCCAGGTTGTTGTGTGGATCGGATGGTCCACTATTGCGACGTCTTGACAGGAGCATCTGAAAGAACAACAGATTGGACACACCTTCTAATTCCATGGTCTTTCCTCAATTTAATTTCTTTCTACACTGTTAAACAATGCTAAAGGCATCCAAAATGCAATAATCTCCTCTGAACAGTGGATATTAACATGTGTCTGCTACTTATATATAAAATAGCAGTGGGCCTAAAACCGAACCCTGTGGAAAACCAAACTTCACTCTAGTACACATAGAATAGTTATCATCTACAAACTGGTAACAAGAGCTAGGATCAATGCTGTCAAAAGCTGCACTCAATCAAGGAGACACAACCCTGCTCAAAGTTCATTAGGAGGTCATTTACCACTTTAACCAGTGCTGTCTCTGTGTTATGCTTAGGCCTATATCCTGAATGATATATTTTTAAATAAACTTCTACTAATCAGCAGAGGTAAGTTTTGCTTTCCTGGGATGTTCTTAATGAGAGCCAGTTTCATCATGTTGCTTGATGGTTTTTGCAAATGCACTTGACGATACTGTTTTTGCAATAACCGTTCCAGCACAGCTGACCTTCGTGTCTTAAAATAACAATGACTTTTGTAGTTGTTGTTACTTAATTACCCAATTCCAAATGTGTGGAAGCCCTGGTACTGGCTGGCTTTTGCAAAACATTAACTCTAAATTTACAGTCAAATTTTTTTTTATTTGCGTCATCATCCTCATAAATATTCAACTGTCTCAGTACGTGATAAAGTGCTAAAGAGGATGTTGGCGAAGCTTTTTTTTATTTTTTTTTATCCATGTGTATTGTACACTTCATAAAGGCCATCTGGCTTTAAAAATAGTGCATTATGTAATGTTTAAGCTTAGAATTGGTGTATGCATATGTGAGAAATTAGTTTACGATGAGATGTAGCTGAAACATGCAGTGATCAGTGTGATTGGGTTTTCTCCAGCTATATAAAGACAGATGGTTAAATTCTGGGGCTCATTAGGAACAGCGGACTTCGTTGCAAGCGATCACATAAAATTTCTTTTATGCAGTACATTTTCTTTTTGCAAGAGCATGATCACATTTCCATTCTTTGGCATGGGCACTCTTTAAAATCCAGTGTATTGCATGCACGCATGCCCTGTAAAAAAATAAATAAATAAATAAAAAGGAGCAAGCTCTTCCTGTTCTGGAGCATGCTACAAATTACTATCCATCCATTCATCTGGGAACCTCTGTAGTCCATCTAGGGACCGTGAAGACCGTGACCATTGTATTTATTCCCATCTTGTACGACCATGCTAGGACCTCCGATCATCATTCGCATTCTACAGGCAATTAGGGAACCCCACTTAGCCTAATCTGCATGTCTTTGGACTGGGGGAGGAAACTCACCAAGCACAGGGAGAACATGCAAACTCCATGCACACAGACCCGACACAGGAATCAAACCCAGGACCTGGAGGTGCAAGGCAACAGTGCTATCCACTAAGCCACCGTGCCTCCTCTGATTACTATGGCATGCACATTTCCCCAGCACCAAGGCATGCAGACTTCAGATTACCAAAGCATACATGAGATTACCTGTAGCATGCAAACTTCAATTGTACCAGTGCATGCACACTTTAGATTCCTGTTGCATGTATACTTTTTTTGTACCGGAGAATTGCTGACATACCCTATACCAGAATATACACACTTCCTCTCTACCAGAGCATGCACCATTATTCTGTACCAGAGCAAGCTAATTCCCACGTACAGGCATCAGCATCTTCAACCCTGGAGTATGCACCCCCTTCTATCCTTTTATAGCCTTGAAACTTCTTATTTATTCCAGTACATGGGAAGTGTACATGATGTCAGATAGGAATAGGTTGCATGCTTCACTGCACGTACTATGATACAGATCACGTTTGCATCCTGGTACTTGTGTGGTGTAGTGCAGAGATAGTCAGCATGCTCCGGTAGAAGAGAGGAATCGTTCCTGCAGTGCAGCAGGGAAGGATGTCGACAGAAAGACCCACATTGCCAGAGAGGATACTCTGAGTCACTTGAGTCACTCTGAGTTCTTGTTTGAAACTTGTGCATGTGTGTGCGCGCACGTGCGCATACCCATGTCCTCACATCAGTTACTCTCAAACGGCTGACTCATTGGATTTACAAAAGAACGAGTGTGTGTAGATGAAGTAAGGGCTTTGGAATGAGTTTACAATGGCTGAAAGTCAGCTCGAGCCCATAGCGATGCGGTCGTGACGTAACATGGCATTAAATAGGTCTATTGCTACAGCTAGAGAATAAGCCCTCTTCACCATGGACACTCTTAAAAAACATTTTAGTCATCCATTCAAATTGTGTGAATGTGCAAATTGGAAACATCCAACCCTACTCTAACCAGGCCTTCTACACTTCATACTGCTCTTTATAAAGAGCAACTTCAGTGTTTTATTTTGTTTTGTCATACCCATGTGTTACCAGACTCGATCAACCTGATATAATTACATGGTGAGTTCACGTTATTTCTTTGCCAGTAGAGGTGTTGTATGAGGAAGTCTGGAGTGGCAGAGAAGTATGTTAGAGGACATGTATGAGAGCTGTAAGACAGTGGTGAGATGTGCTGTAGGTGTGACAGAATAGTTCAAGGTGGAGGTGGGTCTGCATCAAGGATCGGCTCTGAGCCCCTTCTTGTTTGCTCTGGGGATGAACAGAATGACCAATGAGGTTAGACAGGAGTCTCCATGGACTATGATGTTTGCAGATGACATTGTGTTTTGTAGCAAGAGCTGGGAACAGGTGGAAGAAAATCTAGAGAGGTGGATGTATGCTCTGTAAAGTGGAGGAATTCAAAGAAGAACTTTATTAATCCCAGAGGGAAGTTGAAGAGGGAATGAAGGTTAGCCGCAGCAAGACAGAATACTAATAAATGTGTGTGAAATGAGAAGGACCCAAGTGGAACGGTGAGGCTACAGGGAGCAGAGGTGAAGAAGGTGCAGGACTTTAAGTACTTAGGGCCAATGGTCCAGAGCAATGGAGAGTGTGGAAAGGAGGTGAAGAGGCATGTGCAGGCGGGTTGGAACAGGTGGAGAAAAGAGTATTTAAATTTTATAAATCCTCTGTGTTTACACATATGAAAAACTTAATGGCTAAACATCTTAGGCTGTACTTTGACACAAGTTGTGTGTGTGCCTATCTCACAGCTTTGTGTTCACTCTCGATGGGTTTAATTGTTAATCAATGGAGGTTTGAAAAGAGGTTAAATGTTAAAAGCTCTTTAACCGGAGCCGCTTTGCCATAAACTGGTGCTGCTTCGCACGCACTAATCTTATTTCGTGAGACTAATAAACATATTTTCATAATAATCTAATTGTTCAATACAGATCATTTTTATGGTGTATTTAGATATACTAAATATGGGCCTGAGTAATAAATAAAAATTATGTAAATTTGGGTCATGTTTACTCACTCACTCAATCACTCACTCATCGTAAAGTTTTATCCTGAATACACAGGGCCTGGAGCCTATCCTAGGAGACATGGGGCACAAGGCAGGCTACACCAGGGGTGCCAAACCATCACAGGGCACACACGCTAACACGCTCATTCAGACACCATGGGCAATTTGGGAACGGCAACTAGCCTAATCTGCATGTCTTTGCACTGTGGGAGGAAACCGGAGTACCCAGAGGAAACCTAACAAGCACAGGGAAAACATGCAAACTTTATGCACACAGAGACGGGAATCAAACCTGGTTGGGAATCGAACCCGGACCCTGGAGGTGCAAGGTGATGGTGCTAAGCACTAAGCCACCACGCCATCATCAACACTTGATGTTGAAGTAGATTTCTGGTCACTTCTTTGCACCACGTTCAGGAAAAGCTAAATAGTCTTAAAAATCTAAAAGCCTTAAGGCAGCTGGTAAACCTTCCACCAATGCCACCAATACAGTACAGTGTCAGCAAGGATCACGAAATTCTTTTCCATGTTTAAAAACCCTAAATCACAGGTTCTCTAAATTTCCTCACTCTTGGGATCAGCAACATTCAGTACCAGTTCAGGTGCTACAACTAAAGTTCTGGGTTCCTGAAAAGGGTCATGTGTTGGAAACACGCCTCCTGTTCATGACACAATAACATTTGTGTTTTTATAAAGTTTAGAGGGACTAAGAAACCTAGAATATCTGAAATGTCGGTTCATCACAGTAACCATTACCCTCCAAGCTTCTAACTTGTAACCGCATGAGCTAAACATTGCAAAAGTTCAGAGAAAAGTTGATTTAAGTTCTTGTATAGGTTAAAATAATGATGATGATGATGATAAACCAGTCCTTTCTTTTGCTAAACATTTAATGGAGTGATCTTTAGGGTTCAGTAAATTAGGAGTATCAAAGAAGCTAGTTTTATCTGTTTAGTCCTCTGTATACCTAGAGATGATTCTACAGTCTGTTGGGACCCTAAGCAAAAATTTGCATAGGTCCTCTCCAACCAGCATTCATCACCGTTATGTTATAAACAATAAATAGGTTTGTCAGCCCTCGGGGGCCCTCTACTAACCTGGGGCCCCAAGCAGTCACCTGCCTTACCTATTGACAAATCGCATATTTGCATATACCCGTATCTATTGTATTCAGATTGATATAGAAGTGGATTCAAATGGATTAAAACTAATGATTCTTTTCCTAAGGCCTTGTCCACTTGTACTGTACACACAGATCCTTAAATAACAATCATGATAAACTGACAGTCACTTGAAAATGGACATTTTGGGAAACTTTTTCCAGAATGAAGACACTTAGAAACTCTGACATGAAAAATTTGCATTTTAGGCTTGTTAGAGTGTGCACTGGATGCGCTGTACCTCCTGTATTTGACATAGTGTGACCTATAAGTCAGCCTCCTGATTGGCCAACATGACTTTATGGTTAGGGTTGTCATGGCTTACAGTTTGGCGTGCTTGAACAGCATTTTGCTGCTTTTTTTAGTTGGATGGATAGTATTTTGAAAATGAAGGAGATTAAAAAAATAAAAAAATGGAATGTTTGGACTAGGCCTATGTGTGGGGAAAACCCCACAGTGATATTATAATGAAGTAGTAGAAGGTTTATAGAAGTTATCACTGTAAAAGTAGATAAACTCATGTTGACCTTCAGTATAACCCCATGATGAATTTTGGACTTGATCCAAATAGAATCAAGGCCAAATATTTGAAATAGTTTTTCATCAATAGCTGACTTCCTGTTTTTCATACTTACAAACACACTTACACTTGATGTCCAGGAACTTCAGGAGCAAAGCCATCAATCTACCTTGCAGATGCTTGAGATTTGTGTTAGGTGTTCGTGCAGATATGGAATGATGAACCGGTTGGATTTTGGAATTGATCCCAACTGACTGACAGCCAGAGCAAGGTTAAATGTCAAATTAGTGTTCGTCAATAACTTTCTTCTGATTGAAATATTTTTGAAGGGCATTCAAATAAGTAACAAGAAATAATAGTAATGTTAGTGGTGGCCACTGGCATTGAGGTGTACTTGCTTTCTCATGAGGCATACCGCTATTGTCTTGAAAAAACAACCCGGGAAATGCCAACACTGTCTGCATGACCTGAACACTCAAGAATGAATACTGTTCTTTTTTTGTTATTAGACATCGTCTTTTTTTTTTTTTGTCCACATTTTTATCTTGTTGCTCACTTGTGCATGACAGTAAAAAAAACTCTTACATCATTTTATTTGTTCCATCCTCCCAAGTCTGATGCAATCCACTGTATCAGTGATACTAAATAAAACTTTAAGAATGTCCGGTCAAAAGTTTTTCTTGAGCCATGGTCTGAATTTCATGTGTGTGTTACTATTCATCTCTCTAAATATGCAGTCATTGTAAGTCTATAAAAACAATCAATTTAAAATCTCAGTAGCATTTCAATAATATTTGTCAGTCTTCAGTAACTATGTTAAACATGTGGACAGTTTGATCTTTGATGGCCGTGTACAGTTCCTTGTATTTGTATAAAACAACAAACTTTAATCAATCTTTAGTGAATCTTCCATTGCATGCTGCTGGGTTGTAAATGAATGTGGAAGGACTGTGGTTGATCTGTCATACCGGGCTCTCAGTTCAGGTATTTTACACTGTATTTGAGGTGGAGAAACATAACTGTTCCTCTACTATCTTAACTATTCATAAACTGACAGGCAGCATGGCATGATGTGTGATGGGATCGAATTATTTACTGAGCTTGTTTAGAAATAACAATTATGTCAGGTGATGCACGGAAAATACGGGCTGCTCTTCCACAGTTTAAATCGAATGACAACAACAAACGCTGGATTTAAATTTAATCTAGATTCCTAACAGCACTTTAATTTAAACTTTTCGGCATGACTCAACTTTTTAATGCATTGTTCAAGGTTTTATATGTAACAAAATTAGAAGAAAAAAAATTCATATTGGATCGCCATATTTATAAAATCATGATCGCAATGCAAACTGAATCGTCATCTAAGTATCACGATTTTATCGCATCGATAGCTCCCTGGTGTTTCCCATTCCTACTAGATGCACTGTGGCTGAGCTTGCTAGAAAGAAAATTATTATTGCATCTTCTTTATTTCCGTCTGTTTGGAATGTTTTTGGAATGAATTTCCAAATAATGCATTTGTATTCACTTGCATCCCAATATTAAACGTCCTTCCTATCCGTCTACTCGGTACAATGGAAAGAGTTTTTTTTTTTTCTTGCACTTTTTTCCTTGTTTTCTTTTCTCATGCATTAGTTATATGATTGCTCATCCCAGACATTGTCACAGCCTTTGAGATTGTTGTATTGATTGCTATTTTATTCCACTGTTCATTAGCTGTTACTGTTTCGAGACACCACTGCCAGCCATGTTGGTTCTCTTGGTTATGTCCTACGAGCCCTGACACTTCCATTCCGATTAAACCAGCACATACAGTCTACAGTTCATTACACCCAACCTTATTTTACCATCCTCTAGCTGCTTGATATTTCTCAGTATAAGCACTTTAAATGCTCGTGGAACCCGTATCCTCAGGAGGTACAGTATGTGATTTGAGATCCAGAACCAGCAGAACCAGCTTTCATCCACTCCTGTGAAGAATCTGTTCTTGTGAACTCAGTAAACAGAGAGTGGCTGAAGCTTGATCCTGTATAAGCTCTCTTCCTCTCTCTCTCTCTCTCTTTCACATGGCGTGTTTAGAGTGCCTGAAGTCCCTGTGTGTGTCAAGTTACATCAGGACTCATTTGTACCTAATAAGGTGAATCCATATATATTCAGGTTGATTTAGGATTTCTGGGGCCTGCTTTGTTAAAGCGATCAAAGCAGTTTGATGAATGACTTTAATAAAACGATTTAATCTGTCAAAAAACAAACAAGCAAAAAAAAAAAAGGGGGGGGGGGGGGAAACAGGAAATATGAGACGCTTGGTGGTAATTGTTACCAGCAGCCCACACACTGCTTTAATATCTGCTATCGCAGCTTACTGCAGCAACACCAGTACTCTCTGTACTTCTGTAGTGTCTTGGTGTTTTTGTGTCTTATGATAAAATTTAGTGGTTAATAAAAAAAAAAAAATTAAATACCAGGGTGTTCAAGTCAAACCGGGACCTAATTGCACAGAATACAGTCGACCCCACACAAAGATTTTGCAGCCTCAGTCGTTCGTGGATTTTTCCTTAGAACCTGTCGAGTAGTTGTTTGCAGAATCCCCTGCAATTTTGCGGAAATGGCTTTTTTCATGGCAATATATAATTTTTCATGCATTTAATTAGAATTTCTTTACGATTTGCCGGTGCTCTAGGGATGTAACCCCAGCGAATTTCGGGGGTCGACCTTAACAGAACACAGTTTTGAGAGTGAAAACTACCTTTATTTCTCGATATAATTCCCTGCTACACTAATGCACTCATCCCAGCGTTTCATTAGTGCCTGGACACCATCAAGGTAAAAAGTTTTGAGCCATGATCGGACTGCCTGCTTCATGTCTGAACGCTGGCCTCCCAGGAACTGCTTTTATGTGGAAATGGTGTCTCCTTTATTCCACAAGCTGGCAATAAGCTATACGTTAATTTACAGCGATTATGCGTTCCACTCTTCAAATGTTCATGGGAATGACTGTAGTGGGCTCCGAGCCCGGATCGTCGATCACGGGCGTTTTACTGCAGCTAGGAATCTCATCAGCAAACTGAGCTTGAAGTCTTTTTTAAATGTCATTGCATTTATGCCTCGGGTTGGGTATCGTTTGGGTTTTTTAAGGTGCCAAATCGATACTTTTAAAACTGTACCAGTGCCTCAACCGATTTTTTTTTCTTTTTTTTTTGAAAGAGCCACAAAAGTGGTGGATAATATTTTAAAGAAATAAAATTAAAGTATACATAAATATAAATAAATAAATTCCTTTACAGAAATATGACTATATTTGTCTCATCTGGCAAAATACGACACCTTTGCTGACTTTGCTAGGGTTGGTCCGACTGGGGCCGGGGAAATTCTTTTTTCACGTGGGGCGAGGGTGTTGATGTTTCTTATGTCCATTTTAGAGAACCAGAGGACAAATATCGCAATTGAGCACTCGGGCATTTAAGTGGCACCGAGGTGAGGAACCAAAATTAGCGTTCTGGTTATATAGGTACCATGCTGGCACCGGGTTTCAGCACCCAACCCTATTTATGCCTTCACCATATATTTAATCACAAGTTTCATCACAACTTGTTTGACTTGAACACACCTCGTAGTTTCACAATACTGTAACAAATTCGTGATTTACTATTTTGTCACTTAGTGCTAAGTCAGCAAACCAGTATCCAGTGTCTTTTAGGGACATATGGGTGGAGGTAGAAGCATTCAGATCCAAAAAACAGGTTTTTCCACAGGTGTGGCGATCTTTTTTTTAACAGTTGTTTTATTATACAAGGAGATTATAATTTCTTTACAACAGTAATATTTTCTTGTTGCTGATATTTGGCTTGGTCTTTGCAATTTACAGTATGTACGTGATCAGGGATGCGCACAGATGTTTTGAAAGGGTGTTGCTCTAAACCTGGAAAAAATGCACCCCGTTTCTGGGGACGTGCGTCAGTATAAATCTGAACTATGTGAAATATGGTCATTTAACCGACCACTAATTCATTTTAACTTTGTATTTTTTTTTTGTGCCAATTCGATTTGTATTGCGATTCTGTTAGTATCACGAATTTCTAAATTTAAAAGTTTTAGACTTTTTTAAAATTCTAAACAAACTTAGCAAATGCTGTGCCACCTGCCAGTGTGTAAACAATTGAGTGCACCACCTACAGGATTGACATCTTACCACCGTCAATGCAAATGTATCTAAATTTTTTATTTATAACCTATTACTTATTTATAAGTCTGAGTAGGCCGAATACATTTTTCAAATTTGCTCAATTTCTGTATTTTTATTTTTTCCAGGTAAGTCCCATTTGGCTATCGTTCAGAAGGTGAATAATGAAGGCGAGGGCGATCCGTTTTACGAGGTGTTGGGATTGGTGACTTTGGAGGACGTCATTGAAGAGATCATAAAATCAGAGATCCTGGATGAGTCTGACCTTTACAGTAAGTACCCATCTTGAGAGAAAAGTTAAATCTGTTTTAATGTTTTCATAAAGGACTATATACAGACGTGAATAGCCTATTGCATCATAGACACCAGAAAGGTGCGGTTAAATTGAAATCAATTGTGTAAATCGATGGATAGTTTTTTCGATTCTGAATTGATTTACACTTTTGTAAATATATATCTTTTTTTTTTACAGTAATATTTTTACAGTATTTAATAGTCTAAATAGTAAAAATGTGATGAATTTGAAAATACTACAGCTTTTGCAGAAAATTACATCTTGCATCTTTCACGAATTGCGTTTTGCTAGAGCAGTGTTTCTCAAAGTGAAGGTTGCTGTCCCCTGGTGGGCCATGATGGTACTGTAGGTGGCCTGCTAGACGTCATTTAAACAAATAAATGAACATTTTTATTTTCAGTTTTGTAATTAATATGACTATTACCATAAATGACCACAATATTACATTTCCGTATAAAAAAACAAAAGTAATAAAACAATGCCATGGGATTTAAATTATATTTTTACTCTATTTTAATAATTAGTAAGACATTTCATATTTGTTGATCGAGTTGTGATTTTAGGTTTGGGAATGGCTTTGCTTGAGTATTTTTTTCTGTACTTCATTTAAGTTTATGAGCGATTGGTGGAAATACTGCCACCTACTGGACTGGAGGGTGGAGCGGAATATTGGCAGGAAGAAAGATTATGGCTTTGTACAAGACATGAATCTGGAAGGCGACCTTGGGTGACCAGAAAGTCGCCTATATAAATAAAATGCATTATTATTATTATGATTATTATTATTATTATTATTATTATTATTTATAAGCTTTAAACATATCATTTTAATGTTTGTTAAATACTTTGTCTTTTTTAATATTTTAAAACCTGTACGAATCATTAGTGCTATTAACTGAACGTCCAACGCCTCCTTTGCATTTCCGTGTTCCAGATGACAGTTTACTCATTTTTTTTAGGTCGTTTGTGGTAATTATTTACACGAGTGTTTGTCTGTTTCACATTCCAGCTGATAATCGGAACAGAAAAAAGGTGGCGCCCAATAAAAACAAGCGGGACTTCTCTGCCTTCAAGCACGAGAGCGAATCTAAAGTGAAAATCTCTCCTCAGCTGCTGTTGGCTGCCCACAGATTCCTTGCCACAGGTAACCACCTAACATCTGTCTAATTCTAGTAACTGCAGGCTAAGTAAATGGACGAAAATGGCAGCGGATTGCATTACCTTATTATTATTATTTTTTTTTCTTCCTTGTTTCTAATCTGAGTAATAGTGTGGGGACGTAGAGAAGCATGACATAATGTGGGCAATAATATTACTTAAGTTTAATTACAAATCACATTGTGTTTGTGAAACAATTAAAGATAACATCATCGTGAATTAACTGTTTTGTTTATAGTCGCAATTACAGCAATGCCTTGATTCATTTCCTTATTTGCATGTTGTAAGTTTCTGCAGTGTCACTATTGCAAAAACTAAAATTACAGACCTAATACCTGACCTCAAGCACAAACAAGCACCCTGAGAAAATACTCAGAAAATAGTTTCCAGGAGGCGCTTGAAGTCAGCGGTGCTGTGGTATTTGTGGTCCCTCCTTATGAGATCCTCCCATGCAGCGACATCCTGCTGAGGTTCAGATGGTTAGTGGGTTGCTGCTGGTAACAATCCGCCTATTAGATGGAGTCATGGTGCTGAGAAAAGTGGACCGAGCGCAGGCAGGTGGGAGGCAGCGTGGGTAAGAAACCGTTTTTGTGGTCAGGAGGGGTGGGGGGGGGGGGTGTTGCTGGTGGTTTAAGAGAGTGAGGTCAACATCCTAATTTAGTGAGGAGTCAGGTTAAAAAAACAAACGTAAAAAAAAAAAAAGATCCATCCCATTAAGCAGGAATGCACATGACATTAAGCTTGACATATACATGTTTATCTGTGGGGAAGCAGGTACGATCCGGTTTAAGTGATTAGATGGTTGTGAGTTAACATCCCGGTTAACGTCTGTAGCTAAAGTTGATATACGCTGTATGGACAAAAGTATTTGGCCAAACCTGCAATGTATCCAAATACATGAACTTCAATATGCAGTCGGTCCCCCTTTAGCAGCTATAACAGCTTCCGCTCTTCTTGGAATGGTGTCCACAAGATTTTGGAGGGTTTCCATGTCCTTTTATTTTGTAGAGCATTTATGAGCTCAGGCAGTGAGAAGGCCTGACTCGCAATCTCTGTTCCAGGTCATCCCAAAGGTTGTTGAGGTTGTTGAGGTCAGGGCTCTGTACAACATGTCTCTAGAGTCCTTGCTTTGTGCACTGGGGAACAGTGGAATAGTTGTTGGAATAGAAAAGGGCCTTCCCCAAACTGTTGCCACAAAGTTGGAAGCCTAGCATTGTCCAAGATGTCTTGGTGTGCTGAAACATTAAGATTGCCCTTCACTGGGGATAAGGGACCTGATTGATTGAAACATCTAAATTCATTAATTAACCGGTTTGGCCAAATACTTTTATCCATAAATTGTAGATTATGTTGTATAATATGTTTCAGCTTTTAAACCAGCACTCTGTCTTTATCTCTTCCCCCATGTCTTTCCAGAAGTTAATTTATTCAACCAAACTCAGATCTCTGAGAAGATCCTGTTGAGAATCTTAAGGCACCCCGATGTTATTCAGGAGATCAAATTTAACGAAAACGACAAACGATCACCTCATCATTACGTCTACGTGCGTGGCAAACCTGTCGACTACTTCGTCCTCATACTGCAGGTATTTTCACTCTTGTTTACTAATTTATTCATTTCTATGACCAGGTATTAAAGGTAAGATTAGCAGTTTCTGAGTGAGACATTTTTCTTTAAATATTGTTTTCTAAGTGTTCGTAAAAAGAAGGTTAAGATTTATAGGGTTATAAGGTTAAGATCTGGTTCCTATGGCAAACCAGGCATTATAGATGGGGGTAAAAAAGCGGTATGGACCTCCAACATCTACTGTAACCAAGTTTAGTTATAGCCCACTTAGTATACATGTACAGCACTGTCCAAAAGTTTTTTTCACCCCTCATTTCATTATTCATTCATTTATGTTCTACACCGTTTATCCTGTACTAGGTTGCAGAAAGCATCTACTTCCTTTTTTAATTCTTCCTATTAATTTAAATCAAATTCAATTCTGTAGATTCGGTCGGACCATTGCTGATCTTAGGCCTGCGCTAGCTTGTAGGAAGCTCTAATCAGATCAGATTCAGACAAATGTTATTTGGTATTTGGTCGTTGGTTACGACTCAAGCATTAGTGTTGGTAGCTGAATCTGTCGGGTATACTTCACATCATTTAAAAGCTGTCAGGGACATGAAGAGCTTTCTGAGCCTTGCTCAGTAGGAATCAGTAAGCAGATAGATGGGTTAATGTTACTCTTCAGCTCGGCAGTCAAAAGGAAACGTACTGTGATCACTCTTAATCAGCAGATGGAGCTAGCAGATGGACTGCGGGAACGTCGATTTCTTTGCTATAATAATTGAGACCTACAATGATTTTCCACTCTAAGATACAAGGGATCTATAGTACAGTCTCCGTTTTGTTCGAAAGGTTGCTTGTACAACTGCAGTGTATGCAAGCGGAATTTGTAAGTAGGTGAAATGTACACATTGTGGCATCCCTTTAGTGCAGGTTATTAAAGTTAAATGCGTTTAAATGAACTGCTGGCAAAATGATTAATGTGCATAGGCAGGGAGGGTCAGATGGCGCAGCCATTAGGAGTCTGTGTGATCTGTAGGGAGCGTTTGCCCTTTCTTCCTGAGTCTCAAACTGCATGGGTAGAGGACAGTTGGGCATTTCCTCTATTTAAAAAAAACCCCGCTAGGCACAGAACAGCTGCAGTTGCTGTTAAGCCATGCTGACATTGCCTGCAGGCATGGCTTCTTTCTAAGTGATGCTATTTATGCAGTCAGTGGAATGAGCGGTGCTTGGAGCGACGTGAAATTATTTTAAATAAGCAAACTAATAGATGTTGTATAAATAAAAAAATCTGATATGAATTTATGTAGAAATGGGGCCATAATTTGTTTCATAAAACACAACATTTTTTGATTGCAGTATTTAAGTAATTGGGTACTTTGCATACTACTAGAATCTGGATTTCTTGGGTATAGGTATGTATGTAATGAAAATAGCAACTCATAAATATAAACTAAATACAGTTTACCTAGTTGCCCTACATACGAACATTTCAAGTTATGAACTTTTCAAGATATGAACAAGTAATCATGCATGTTCAATCTTGGAAGTTAGATCACATGAACATTGTCACATGCAGCATGCATTCCAGGATGTCCGGAAGCAAGCGTAAAAGCAGCGGCGATGAAGCTGGTACTGTAAAGAAGCGCCAGTTTATAACGATGGAGACAAAAGTGAAAATAATTGAGAGAACGGAGTGAGGTGAAAAGATGGCAGACATTGCTCGTTCTATTAGCATGAATCATTCAAGCATCGGCATGATTCTAAAGAACAAGATCATGGAACAGTACTGTAATATACGGCCAATAGTATTATTACCCTAGTACCTAGACAGTGTTTGTTAGACTTACGAACTAATTGGACTTACGAACGTGCTCCCGGAATGGAGGACTACATTAACAGTTGGGGACTGTATATTTTTTTATTTAAAAAGTGATCTTATGAAGGATCTTTGTTGTGTATTTTTTATATATAGGTGCTTCTAAATATCATCGAAAAGTTTATCTATTTCAGTAATTCAATAAAAAAGTGAAACTTGAATATTATATAGAAATATTGAACACAAACTGTCTATATATCAAATGTTTTATATTACTCAAGACTCAGTTCTTGGTCAGGGTTTACTTTGCAAGAATTACGTGGCATGGAGGCAATCCGTCTGTGGCATTGCTGAGGTGTTAAATTAGCCCAGGTTGCTCTGATAGCGGCCTTCAGCTCTTCTCCGATCAGCAGAGGAAAGCATGAAGTGCTCTAAATCTTCCTGGTAGATATCTGTGCTGAAAACAAAGTGGCCCAACACCAGCAGATGACGTGGCTCCCCAAACCACCGCTGACTGTGCCAAACTTTACACTGCGTCAAGCAGCTTGGATTCTGTACCTCTCCTTTCTTCCTCCAGACGATTTCCAAATGAAATATAAAATTTACTTTCACCTGAAAAGAGGACTTTGGCCCACTGAGCAACTCTTCAGTCCTTTTTGTTGCATTGCTGCAATTTATGCAAAGGGAGCCTCGACCAAGTATTGACTAAGTACATGTTCATACTTGTCAGTAGTCCAACATTTCAGTGTTAGAATTTTTTTCTATTGGTCTTAAGTAATATTCTACTTTTCTGAGATACTGAATTTGGGGATTTAAGTCATAATCTTCAAAATTAAAAGAATAAACATCTGAAATCTATCAGTCTGTGTGTAATGAATCTATATATTATATACGAGTTTCATTTTTTTTTACTGAATTACTGAATTAAATAAACTTTTCAATGATAATCTGATTCATTGAGAAGCACCTTTTTTTTTTTTTCCAGTGTGTCCTTACACAATCCCTCACACACTGAACACAGCTTTGTTGTGTCAATACTATAAATACTCATTAGCCCCCAAGTCCCATCCCCCATAAGTGGTCATAGTGGTCTGCTCTTGGCAGAAAATTACAGGCCTCACAGATGGAGCGATCCATTTAGATCCTGGAGGAGGAGGAGGGGTGGGGGTGAGGGGGGTGCTGGGTTGTTTACATGTAAACATTCCAAACCCGGGCGTCCCACAAAGAAGCGCTGAAATCCCGCCACTACGGAGGTAGTTAAAATCTCAACCAGAGTTAAGAAATAAATAAAGATGTGTGTGTGTGTGTGTGTGTGTCTGGGGGGGGATCTAGCTGCTCGTTGGTGTGTGAAGTGACCTTTGCACTAAGCGACATATTCACTTATTCGTGACGGTCCAAACATTCTTCTCGACTCCCTCCGTGTTGATGATCACATCAGTACGTGTGTATGTTATTACACACAGACTTAATAAGCATCTTGGGTGAATAAGCACAAGGCACAAGTCTTGCTTAAGTTGTATCTATAGTGAGTGTGTGGTTATTATTTTAAAGAGTCTAATTCCTGTTTTGTATCCCTGTCCTAATTGACTTAGGTCTGTCTAGGGAGTTGAAGAAGCACAATTAGTTTCTCTCACCGAGAGAAAAGTGTGTGTGTGTGTGTGTGTGTGTGTGTGTGTGTGTGTGTGTGTGAGACCTTTATGATAGATTAATGCCTTTGTTTTGGAGTCGTGTTGACACTGTGACCGAAGGACACGCTGCAGGCGTTTATCTTCACAAGTCATCAAACTGCATCTCTCTCATCTTTTCCCTTACTTCATTTCAAACTCACGACCGAGTGTACCACATCTCTGCTCCCGTTCAGAAACGAACCTTGCCGCAGCAGGAGAAAAGTGATCCAAGCAGCATCTATTTTTGGCTACTTCCTCTGACCTCTTCCTTTGACACGCTGAATGAGAGAGCGAGTATAAATAAAGTGCAGAAAATGAACAGGACTGTAATCATCTGTGCCAAAAAAACGTGAATCTGGGTAATCTTTTTTTCCTGTAGGAAAGGTATGTTTATGCTGGAGTGAAGTAAAGGAGAATTGAGGAAGGCAAAGTGGAAAGGGGCTTAATAAGCAGGTTTGAGAAGAAATGAATGATTTTAGATGAAAGGTGAAAGAATGGATGAGGAGGAGGAGGCGGATGAGTGCCAGGCTGAGGATCCTAACAGCGGCAGTTCACAGCAGTGCTTCTTAAGAGTTTTAATAAGCTGCTGGAGTGACCTTTACTGGCATTCAGATTAAACTGTGAGAGACTGACTAACACTCAGTGCCTTGCCCTAATAGGATAATTGCCTCATTAATACTTTTATGGCACTAATATGATGCTCATATAAAGGCTAAACAAACACACTCATACACACATTTAAATTGTCCCCACGTTTCACTACTGCCAGCTTGGCTTCCTGTTAATATGAATGATGGACAGTTGAGGAAAGTTATTTTCAGGAACACTGCTGCCTCGAGGTAACGCAGCACCACACATTCTCACACACACACAAACACTGTATTATTCATACAGTTAAAATGTCAAAGTCTACACGTGCTGATTTTTGTCAGAGCCCTTAGCATGGGGAAAAAAGAGGCCAAAAGGACAATAATCAATTATGTAATAATAATCCTGAATCTTATAATTATTAAAGCTGAAAATCTGCTCCATGGCTTATGGGATCAGTAATTCATCCCGTCATAAAACTCATCTAACACCGACGATGGATGATGGACTAATGGACGAGCCTTATACCGCCTGTCATTAAAATGATGTCATAATTAATTACATCATCAAATCAGAAATATTTGACATTCTCGAGATTATTCCATCAGATTGCACATTATACGTAGTTGACTTTTTTTTCTAGTTTGTTTCCTGTTACAATTAAATAAATAAAATGTGGTCATTCTTCTTTATTTAGATTTCTGGATTTAGTCGTAGCGAATTTCCTTCTGGAGCGTATTTGGGTTGCTACCATCAGTGCGTTGATATATTTCGCAACAACGCAGAACAAACAGGTCATAGCCTGAAAACTGTTGCTTTCGGTTTCGTTAAGGATTTTATTATTCTATATTTATTATATTTATTTATTATACGATTTATTATTATTATTATTATTATTATAAATAAAATTGTGTTGATATTTATTGTATTATCTTGTATGTTGCAGCTGGCTGTGAACCAAATCGCCCCTCTTGGGGATAATAAAGTTACCCATGAATCTTGAACTAGCAGCCAGGGAGGGCGAAGACCGTCTCGTGTTATGTATACAGTATATTCGATGTCACCTGAAATCATCTTTTTGAGTTGCTCATGCATTGTTGGGGGACGGCATAATACTCTCTGAGGAAGGTGCTATCTGGTCCTTCCACTTGCGTGAGCTCACAGATGCCCATAATCAGGCAGTGTCGCCATGATTGATGTACGAGTACGGTTATGCCACCCCTTTATCTGAGAGAGCACGGTCAATCTGCTTTTAGACACCCAGCTACGGATGGCCATGCGTTTCCATTAGTCCAATTGGAAGCCTCTATTTGAGCATTTGTGTTGTATAATTATTATTGTAATTATGGGTTTACACTCATCAGCCATAACATTAAACCCATCTAGGTTTTGGGTTCTTGTTGGCTCTGGCCCCTTGGGATGTGGCTGTGTAGGACCTCTGGTGGTGTGCTGTGGTGTCTGGCACCAGGACGTTAGCAGCTGATCCTTTGGGTGCTGTGGGTTGTGGGTTGGGGCCTCTGTGCATCATGTCTGCAGCATCCCGTGGGTGCTCGATCAGATTGGGATCTGGGAGGCCGGGTCGGTGGCCTTGGGCTTTTTGCCTGCTGGTCCCCGTTCATGGCAGACTGTGGTGCACTGGGTGCCTTTCTATCGTAGCCAGCATTGACATTTTTTTCTGTGATTTATGCTGCATTGGGTTTTCTTTGGGATCGGACATGCCTGGTTCCCTCAGGCATGGGTGAGCCTTGGATGCGCATGATCCTGTCACAAGTTTGCTGGTGTATAATTAGTGTGATCAATGTCGTTCAGTTTACCTGACTATGGGTGTTAATGTTTTGACCGATCACTGAGTACAGTATGTGTTGCTTATAAATGTGCCATTAAATCAATAGAAACTACAAACCATAAATCACTTGTCCTGTGCCTCCCCAAACACCAAGATTCGTAATATTATATTTAAGTGTCATGATTGAGGGTTATTTTGAAGAAATCAAAATAGGAAGTCCTTTTTTTTTTTTAAATGTAAAAATAGAATTGTAAAGAGAACATTAAGAACAGTAACCTTAGCTTTGGATTAAAGTTTTGGAGCTGTGAGGCGATGACACTACTCGGTATACTGTACCGCCTGGGTAATTTATTTATATCCTGTGGAGCTGAGGCCTTTGGAGAAGTGGAGTCGTTACCGGTCTTGGTGTTGCATTGCTGTGTGCTTATTATTGACAGGAATGATCTTTGGCTTTTAGTGCTACGTTAAATGTTTTACCTAGAATGTCTTAGTGACTCTGATCGAGGATATTTCTCATAAATGATTCGCATACAGAAAACAGGATTCAATATGTTACACATTAAAACTGACACATGCCAGATAAAGTGCAATGAAAAAACTCTGCAATCTTTGGCATGAGGGTGTTGACTTGGGTGGAGTTGATATGCTTGTCCATGTCAGTAACAGGAGGATTTATGGTTAATAAACAGGCCACGGGTGGGGAGGGTTATATTTTTATTATTCAGAATTCCTCTGGTCTGAATTGACAGACAGACAGACTGACAGACAGACAGACAGACTGACAGACTGACAGACAGACAGACAAGGATTAATTGTGCTATGATGATGCTGCAGTTCTTACATTCTCACATTCCCAGCTGAAGCTCCCTTCTCAATGAAACACACACACACACACACACACACACACACACACACACACACATTGATTGCGAAACATACATAATGAAACCAAATGTTAAAGATTTAAACATAGTTTTCAGGTATACTGTAGGAATAGTAACATTTCTGGAAAAGTCAGGATTATACTATAGTAACAACAACATGAAGAAACATTTCTGTACAATAATAGGCCTGTATGATATGTTTTCTCTGCTTCTTGATTGGCCATTTTAAATGATTAAGTCAACCAGCATCTACAGTATAAGATTTTAAGAAGTTTAAGGAGAGCGGTATTGTCAGATGTGCAGTCAGGAACTACAGAAAAGCCAAGCAAGATTGCAGATTCTTTAGCTGAGTAGACAGGAAGGTACTGTCAATAATAAAACTGGCTTTCAAATATTGATATGTTTCCAATACAGCCCTTCCTTAGTGTTTAAATGTATCCTAGTGCTGGGAGAGAAAAAACTTTGTAGTTAAAGGCAGCATTAAAATGAATTATGATGTGTTAGGGTTAACTTTTTTTCCCTGGACTATGTGATTTTTTTTTTTCAGAGAAAAACTTTAACCTTTTTTTTCTATATGTCAAAAAAAAAACATTTTACATACAGTATATTGTAAAGGTTAAGTTTATTGTAAACATTGCTTACAATACAAAAATAATAGTTAAATGGTACAAAAAAAAATATATATATCACATTTTGAACAATTGAAGTTTTGTGTTGATACCCCCTTTATGCCCTAAATATTTGTCATATTAAATTCAATTAAATGATGTATACAAGAATTCAAGAAATGAAGAGAAATGCTTTACTGTGACGGGCTGAAAAGTGCATAAAGGAAAGATAAAAGAAAAAAAATTGGATGTTTATGGAACAACCTCAACAGCAACCTCATTTCCCCTCTCGTCTGTTTCAACCCCTCTGCATTATTCACCATAACCAGTATACTAATCACCGGTCTGGTCATCTGTCATCATCTGCACCGGTTTCTTATTGGTTCATGCCTTTAATTAGATGTGTTTTAAGCTGGATTGATTCATACAGTAGGTCACTCTGTGGCTTAACAAACAAAACAACAAAAAAACACTCCTCTGAAACTGCTCAGGTACAGGAAGTATGGAGAACTATTCCTCAATACTATATTAAAAACTCTGTAAGATCTGTCTCTTTGAAAGCCAAATATGAAGGAATGAGTGAAGGCTCAAAAATGTATATGTATGCATTATGTTAAGTATCCTTAATTACTGTTTATTATAAAGTATATCACCACAAACACCTTTGTGTGTCTGTCCATCCACAGGGTCGTGTGGAGGTCGAGGCTGGTAATGAGAATATGAAGTTTGAGACGGGGCCCTTCTCCTACTACGGTGTCATGGCACTTACTGCCACATTAGGTAAGACTGACTGAGTGACACGCACATGAACAGAGACACACAGTTTCACATTTCTTTCTGACCCTTTTCTTGGAGTATGTGCCTCACATTATGCTAAGTAGTCAGTCATTAGGAGATTTTATCAAGTAGACACATGAAGATGTTACCAAGCTCAACCTAAAACAGTAATTTCGGGCCATAATCCATGTTTAATCCACATAAAGGGCCACCCATCATGATCAGACCATGGGAAGTGCCGTACATACAGTAAATCTGAATCATTTATTATGTGTGACTGCCATCTAGTGGTGTAAGATACCATTTTACCTTCCAGCCTCTCCTACACTACAATGAAAAACACTTTATTTTTTTTTTTTATTTAAGTATTTGTCTCTGTAGTTATCTTTGTCTGTTTTCTCACCTTCTGTTTTCCATCTTCACATGGAAACTTTCTCTCTCTGAAAGCTCCATCCAGTCTTAGGGCTCCTCCTTTCCTCAATCCCTCGAGGAAAGTTTCTCGTCCTCGCCACCTCTCTCTAATGAGGTATTCTATCTTCTCCCGTTTTCCAGGTAAACTCCAGCACGTGGGTTCTCTAACCGCACACTGGGATTATTAACGGTAGTGTTAGTATCCATGGCTGCAGCATCCATTTAGGCCTTTTAATTCCTAATCCTTAAGATTACTAAACAGGGTGATGGAGATGATCCTAGATCAGCATGATCCGGGTTAACAACACAAACTAATTTTGAAGTTAAACGGAGTGCACATACATAGTCAGGTCCATATATTTTTGAACAAACAATTTTTGCCATTTGGCCTCTGTACACCATTACATTGAATTAGAAATGAAATATTAAAAGATAAGATTTTCAGCTTTAATTCAAGGCGTTTGACAAAAGTGTGGCACTACAACTATTTTCATACACGCATGTCCAGATTTGGGGGTCATAAATAATGGAACAAACATAAGGATTGTCTTGACTATGTGAAAAATCGTGCGCTATTGATGTGAGAAAAGGCGGCTGACTTGGCCAATGAAGAATTTCTTGACTGACATTCTATATCAGTTTTGCAGCATTTGGTTGAATCTGAGCAGAGCGTATAGTCCTATATACTTCAGAATTTATCAGTAAACATAGTTGACCCGATTCCACTGGCCGCCATTCATGCCCTATCTCCACCATGTTTAACAGATGATGTTGTAAACACCATGCACACAGAGGCGAACCTAGTGCCACCGTGCCGTCCACCTTCTGGTGTTGCTGAGCTTAATTGGTTAATTAGTTCTTTTTAAGAATGTTCCAAACACACAGAACCACCTCCAGGCCTTTTATCTGCTTGATTAGTCATGGACTAATGACAGAGCTGCTTGACAACCATTTGTTCCATTGTTTATGAGACACCAAAATGGGTTAATGCCTGACTGTTGTCAAACCCCTTCACTCATATCTTGAGTGTTTCATTTCAAATTCAGTGTGGTCATGTACAGAGACCAAATGGCAAAAAATTATCTTGTGTTACAAAATTATGGACCTTACTCGACATCTCATGGCATTTTTCCAGTGTTTTAACTCACTCTGTGTTTATTGAAGCACTGATTATTTAATTTTTTTTGTAAGTGTTTGCATGTCATTTACTGTCCATTTTATGCTCCTAGCTCAATTTTGTGTTTGTCTGGTTATATCAAAATATCATACTGAATACATTGGAAATAATGTAATGCATTATATCTGGCCAACCATAAATGACTAGACGTACATAAAAAAATTGGATGTAATTATGATTATTTTGGGAATAATATAACTGGGATCTTCCCTTGCCGGTACAATGTTTAGCGACCTTTGCAAAATTTTTGCATGTTTATGACAGTTTTTACATAAAAGCAAGGATGAATAAAACACTTGGGGTGGCCTTCTATAGGGTAAAAGTCAGTAATGATGCAATTCAAGACTACAGTATGCCGCAATTAGCTTTTGCACCCTAACATTAATTTAAAAACACATTTTATTGTCCTTACACACACAAACAAACTTTTTTTTCCCCTTAGAACTGAAAAATCCTTAAGATACGATTTTTTTATAACACTGTTACCAAGCTACATAGCTTAACCATATAACTTAACCTATAACTTAACCATAATATTTTTTCCTTATATTACACTTCCTTAGACATATTAGTTTGTGATTAGTCTTGAATTATGTAGCTCACTCACCCTGCAAAGGTTTATTACTATATAAAGGGTATATTAGTAATATAACCTGTGATTTGAGTTAAGTCGGCACTATTGCACAAAGCTATCCTCATAAAAAGGTAATCAACACTCTCAGACCAATCAGATTGGAGCATTCAACTGCACTGTGATGTAGGGAACAATTGCAGACAGCCGTACCTGATTCAACCTTCAACAAAGGTCATATTCATGGAATTGCATTAACTTACATTCTTATGTCAAAACATTACAGACATATCATGGGACTAACATTTTAATGATCATAACTCATTAGTCTCATTTCTGCTGATTTAGTATATAAGGGGCGTTCGAGTCAACTGGGACCAGGAATGAAATTTCTCATAAATGAAGGCGTAAAAAAAAAAAGATTGACATTTGTAGAAGACTTTAAGCATAGTACGGTGATGAGACGCTTAGCTGTAGTATAACATTTGAACGATGCAAATATTTTAAAGAAGGCTGTACGTCTGTGAACGACGATCCCAGTCGTGGTGGCTGGAGCCCACAGTTCCCATGAACATTCAGCGAATGGAATGCCTGATCCTTGAAAATTCAATTCAGTTTTATTCATATAGCGCTTTTAACAATGGTCATTGTCTCAAAGCAGCTTCACAAAAATGAAAAGAAAATTTAAAAAGAAAATCTATGTAAGTGTGTATGTGTGAGAAAAATGTGTCTAGAATCAGATTGTCCCTGATGAGCAAGCCAAGGGTGAAGGCGACAGTGGCAAGGAAAAACTCCCTGAGATGGCAATAGGAAGA
>JAQMYG010000014.1:19188066-19199781 GCA_030014215.1 Clariallabes teugelsi | reverse complement strand
ATCATCTACATGAATGTTAAAGTCTCCTACTATCAACACTTTGTCAGAGTTAATCAATAGGTCTGACAGCAGATGTCTAAACTCTTTAAGAAAATCAACATATGGCCAGCTTCACCTGTAGGTCGCGGATCTGCTTCTCCACGGCCTCCACAGCTCCAAATCCACCGAGTGCAGCTCCAATGTATCCTCACCTGAGAGACGCATCTGTATGAACTGTACACACAATTATTCACAAACTCAGCTGTGAGTTATTGCCACATCACCCGTACAGTCCTGACCTCGCACCAAGACATTTCCACATGTTTGGGTCATTAAAGGAGTTCCTGGGAGACCAGCGTTTTCAGACATGAATGAAGTAGGCAGTCCAATCATGTCTCTGGCATACTGAGAAATCTTTCTACCCTGATGGGTCCCGAGCACTCGTGATAAGTGCATTAGTGTAGCAGGGCATTATTAAGAGAAATAAAGGGAGTTTTAACTCTCTAACTGTGTTCTGTTATTCTGCACAACCAAAAGTCCTGGTTTGACCTGAACGCTCCTTGCATTTTGTTTGTTAGTCTTTGGTGAAAGCTGTAGCATGGTTTGTGCCAGGATTCTGCCTGTAGGGGGAGCCATCTGACTCTTAAGAAGTAAGAGTCAGCTTACAGTAATGCAGTGCTTGTAAGTGTTGATGCACAGGCTGTGATGATGTCATGACCCACGTCAGGATGTGTAAAGTGAAGGGAAAAATACAGACACCTCTTTCAATGCACTTTTTTTCCCAGTTAAAATCCTCTTTGTTTCTCACAATTCCAGGGTAGAAAAACTAAGTGTTCTCATATTTCTGAGTGTGTGTAAATCCCCAGACGGGAAGACTAACAAATGCTTGAACGACGTCCAATGCAGCGCTTCAATAGAGCCAGCGCAGAGTTACTGATTTTTGATACTTACTCTTGTAAGTCTTGTGCTGCAATATCCTGTGTGTACTCCCTAGTGTGTCGTCGACTCACGTCAAATTCTTATGACACACACCCTCCCGCTTTTCCAACATAACGCGTAGGAGGGTGCAAATGACACTTTGCTCTCAAAATTCACGTCAACCTTTCCTGTAATTCAGCTCCAGATCTTAGTGTACTTTCATTGACACGGACTTGAGTCAAAATAACGGTCACTGCTATGAAACTGTTATTACTGTGTAATTCATGTGAGCCCACCAGACTTTGTGGGAAAAAAAACAATTTGTACACTTCTTTTGTCCACTGGCACGAGTTTAAAAATGGTTTGTAACCGTCATGACCTGGCATGCAGATGTGTTGGACGTCTGAGCTGCATGTGCAGTAAATATATTGTTCTACTGTATTTTTATGCCTTGTATTTCCTTTTACTGTTACGTACATAGTTTTTACTTTCATTAACTTAAACCGATATTTTTGTCCTAGGAATTCAATTGTCTTTGTATATGATTACTCTCACACATACACCTTATACACTTAACCTAACCTTTTCGACCCTGGACTGTGTGTATGTGTGTTTCAGAGTTCCGTTCGCCGTCTCACATCAGCGGTCTAAACCGGTCAGCGTCTCTTAACTACACGGATCGCTCAGAGTCTCAGTCCATCAGTGGCAGCAACACGCAGCTGAACAGCTCCCCTTCTGCGCAGTATGTCCCTGACTTCAACATGCGTGCGCTGACGGACCTGCAGATCGTCAAGGTGAGAATGGACACAGCTAGTTTGATCGGAATTCCTATCACTGATTATACCAACAGGAGCTTTAGGACTATTGTTTTTTGAAGCTCTGGATAATATTAATAATGACATAGCATTAAACCAAGTTAAATATCACCTTTGATTTTGCTCTACTGGTAGTCCCCGACTTAGATCTGAGCTCCGAAATGAGTCGACCTCACCAGTTTCAATTTCAAGTTTTAATGAATCGGTCGGGACCACAATGATAAAAATGGCTGTCCTGTAAAGCTGTCCTGATGGTAAATAATCTCAGAAAATCCTCAACAAAACAGAGTTTACAGTCCAATATAGTGGAAAACAGCTAAAAACGAAATTAACATAATGTTCCCACAAGAGTCAATATGCCTATCAATGGTGGGGACATTTTAGTCAGGAGGTACGGCAAAAATGGTGGAACGTTTTGAGGAGAATTTGAGCAAACAGGTCCGCAATTACCTGGCGAATATGTGAACAAATAAATTGATGCAATCAGTTGGCGTATATCTGTCAAATCAATGAGGTAATTAGTATTTCAGCTGCACATACAATTTATGAACAAGTACAAGTATTCAACTTTAATAAAAAAAATTAATTAAATAAGGAGCAATGATTCAACAGTTAAAAACTAATTTTTTTTTTTTTTTTCAATATCAATACCGTACCTTCTTTTAAACATTTTGTGACCTGATAACCTTTTATAAGCTCTTTACTGTTAAAGATGGTACAAATGTAATTGTTTATTCCTTTGCTCTTTAAATTGCATTTATCTTCTCACCCTTGGATTTCATACATGGAGTTCTATTTTGGTTTGTTCCTAAACCTCAATTAATAACGTTTAATATATCAGAGAAACATCCATGATCACAGACCATGGCATTGTAGCTGTATTCGTTAACTAATTAATTAATGAACTAATTTTGACCTGGATAAAATCTATGAAAAATTCCTAATCTAAAGTCAGTTCTCACATTTTTAAAAAAAGGTTGTTTTTTCACATCTGCACTCCTGTTCTGTTGAAAAAAATTCATTTTGATTAAGTTGTACAGTATTTCTTGGATTAAATAACTGACTCAGATATGTGTCACCTTCTGTATAACACTCATCAGTAATGATTGTGCATCGCGCTCTGTTGTAATTACAGCCGTCATCAACCACTAGTGGTTTTTCTTTTCTTAGTAAAAAAAAAATAATCTTGATGGATGCAAGGTTGCTTACATTGAGTTTGGTGGAATTAGGCTACATGTCAAAGGATGTGTGAATTTATGTCCATAAGACAAAGCATTTCTTGGATATTCACACACATTTTGTAACTTGCCACTGAGATGGTGTCTGTGCTGGTGCTCACGTGTTTCAGAAAAACAGTACTTTTTTTTTTTTTTTAAGTAAGTTTGGGCCAGGGGTGGCTCAGTGGTTAAGGCATTGGACTACGGTTCGGAAGATCACTGTTGGGCCCTTGAGCAAGGCCCTTAACCCTCAACTGCTCAGATGTTGTAATGAGATTAAAAAAAAAAAGTAAGTCGCTCTGGATAAGAGCGTCTGCCAAATGACTAAATGTAATGTAATGTAAGTAAGAACTGAGCAAGTCACACTTTAAGAACCCAACCCTTTTCACTTGTTTAGAAGCACAGTGTAAAACAGTGTACACTGGAGAACCACTTGCAATGCATGTTTTAGCGTTATCTCTGTACACCCACTTCAATTAAGAAAACGCTGTTAATCAGTTGATTAGTTAAATGAGGAGTGCTGGGAGCTGAGACCCACTGGTGTAAAAGACATAACAGCTGTGAAAGATTTTACAAGTTTGACTTTTAGCTTTGGGAATAGATTTTTACAAATGATTTCTTTTTGATTTCTATAGTGGATGGTGGATTAGTAGTTAGCACCGTCGCCTCACACCTCCAGGGGTCACACCTCAGGTTCAAAGACTTGACAATTTTTTCCCCCCAACATCTGGATAGTTTGTAAACAGAAATAATTTGTTGTTACCTTCTACAGCTGCACGATTTGATCATAAAATTACATTGCAGTTATTTTAACATATTGCGATTTAAACTGCGATATTTAATGATTTAACATGACATTTTGTATTCAAACGTTTTTATCTAGGCTAACACCAAACAATTGGAGAAATTATCTAATTAAGATGATGTTTGCATATTTATTCATCAGCTCAAAAAATTTTTTTTTAAATAATTAAGTAACTTAAATGAATGACAACCTCTACATAAATTATGTGCACATTTGACTATGTGCACATCACTAGTAATAAACTGATTATTTTGAGAAGCCATTAGAGTCAAACTTGGTGATTAATTTGTGTTAAAAAAAAAAAGTAATGCGTTGAAATTTCCAGATTAATCAGGCATTCAAATTATTTTTTTTAAATAATTAAGTAAGTTAAATTAATGACAACCTCTACATAAATTATGTGCACATGTGACACAGGCTTCAATTCCTGCCTCAGGGTCTATGTGCATGGAGTTTGCATCGCATGTTCTCCCTGTGCTTTGGTGGGTTTCATGCAGATTAGGCTAATTGGCGTTCCCAAATTGTCCCATAGTGTCTGAATGTTGCCCGAAGGTCCCCTCAATGTCGTAAAAATGCCAATGGTCACCACTGGCCTCCATGATCTACAGAGGTTTCTAGATGAATGGATGGATGCACAGTATTAATGAATCTGATAGAATATCATAGGAGTTCGATTCAGAGTGTAGTTATTAAATGTTGTGTAAACCTGATATATTGTTTTGTCTTTAACAAATGTAGTGTTTTATGTCGGTCTGTACACGCACAACCGGAAATCAAATTCCTTGTGTGTGTCAACATACTTTGCGAATAAGACCTGATACTGATATACAGTACTGTACAAAAGTCTTAGATAACTTTTTTTTGTTTGTTTGTTTTAAATACAAACTACATTATACATGTCCATTTTATAACTTCATTATTAAGTCTGTACCAAAAAAATATTTCTGATATCCAAACACTAGTATTTCATCCTGTATAGAATGACATGGACGTATTTTATAGACAGCAATTCCACACAAAAAGGAGAGCTACATGATGTTAAGTGTTTCTTTTTATTTGATTCATTCCGGCTGTTTCATTTCATTTAATTGATTTTGGCGGTTTCATTCCCGTTGATTTATTTCGGCTGTTTTGTTTTATTTGATTCATTTTGCTGTTGTATTTCATTGAAATGATTTGTGGTGTTTAGCAATCCGTTGACGTTAAAAGTGCACTGCTCCTGCTTTGCTCATTGCAATTACAAGTAAAAAGGTTGTTTCCTCCTGAATCACACACATTTCTTCAGTGATGGTCTGTAAATCTACCTCTCAGTAAACCTCCCTTTATTTTTTTATGTCGGTCATAAGGAAAACTTGAGTCGATGATGTTGTCATGACAGCAAAAAGTAACGGCACCTTTGTCTGAAGTTACACGATTGTAGACAAGATAATCAAAAAGTTTTACAGTAGAAAAGTGCGACGGTACAGTTTTTATGATTTTTCTCCCTAATTTGGTTGTGTCTAATTCGTCATTAGGGCACTCCCCCATCAAGGCTACTACTCAGTCAGGAAGGGCCAGAGACCATCACGTATTTCTTCCGAACCATGACACCAGTTGACATCTTCTCTCTCTCTCTCTCTCTCTTTCTTTCTTTCTTTCAGGTCACTCGGTCGCAGTATCAGAATGGCCTCATGGCGTCCCGACTGGACAATTCCCCCCAGTCTCCAGACAGCGGTCAGATACGCACGGAGAACATCACACCCGCAGTGTCTCACTCTCCATCCGACAACACGCTCACACTCCCCGTGACGGACACGCCGCCGGACGAACGCACGTCGCTCCTGAACGAGCAGAACTGCTTGTCCGCGCGCCAGACCAATCACAGCACGCACAGCGAGATCTGAAACTCACCCCCAGCTTTTCTAACAGCATGCCTAGAGACTACCGTCAAATACACACTACTTTATATCCACACGATTTTCAACCTGTTTAATGGAAATGGCAGAGGTCCGAATTACAGACCCATACACCAATATAGTATACTTGTCTACAGTTGATCACATGTCTACAGTCGTATCATTTTAAGCTGCCAAAAAAAATGGCCTGAACTGGACGGAGGAAGTAATAAAAAAAAAAAAAACTGCGTGATTGCACTGAGAAATTATGTCTGGATTATCGAGCGCCTGGACCGAGTAGTTCTTGAGCTAACAATCCCTCTGGGCATTTTAATTTTGTTTTAAAGAAAGAATATATGTTTAGAAACCAAATGTTTTATTTTTCTTTTCTTTATTTTTTTATGTCAAAATATCGTTTGTGATTGACATTAAATTTTACACTCGAGTTAAATAAAAGTCAAGTAAGACCGTAGATTAAAGGAATACTCCAGCGTTTTTCAGTCTAATCTCTATCCAGTACAGATGTAGCATACGCGACGAGATGAGAACATTTTTAATACAGGGAAATGCGTCACCATTCTTGTCTTTAGTAATCATGACTACGATACACATGCCGTAGGAAGAGATCAGCTTGAAAGCACTGAACTGTTCCTTTGAGAAGGGTGTGTGTGTCTGCGTTTTCATGCTCATTTGTATTAAAGAATTACCATCTTTAATCATAATCACACCAAAATCCAAGATGTATCTCAGGGAGACACTAAGCACCACGTGTTTAATCTATATGTTAAACATTTCTGTTTTTTTTTTCTTCGCTATATAACTATAGAACAAGTGACCAAACAAAACCCCAAAGCATGTTGAAATGTCATCTCGTTTCGCGTCCGTGTATTCTCATACTGTAAGTGAACTTTCTAATGTTTTTTTTATTTTTTTTTTTGGACCAGCCTCTGGTCTTCTGTTCATGATTAAGTGAATCACTGTCAAGTGAAACACTGTGTATATGTGACTAAGTCTAGTTGTGGTTTTGCAATGACTCCATAATTGTGTTTTTTTTTTTATATATATATAAACTTTAAAGTGAGCAAGACTGTATAGAAGTAAGTGGAATAGTTTCCTGTTTCAGAGGAAAGTGTCTTGCATAACTGAGCTTTAAGACTTTGTGGTTCAAATATTGAACCTGAGGTTTAACCCATCAGAAATATATATATAAATATATACATATTGTATTTATTTGACATATAAATTCAAGTTGTATATTTTTGTGAGATGTACATTTTTTTTTTTATTATTGGTTATTGCCTTCAAAACATGTTTTAGATCAACACGAGGTCTTGGTACTGAATCGTCTGTGTCCCAATTCTGATCCAGTTAAAAGACAATCTGTAGTTGCATCCAAGCCAAAAGTTACAGTCTTTATTTAAACAAAATTGGGTCAGAAGAGTCCTGGAAATGATAGTTTATGTATTAGGGTGCATCAAGAAATGCATCATTTTGCTTCCGCGCTAAAATGAATGCAATATCAAGGAATAAACATTGTGGCCAAATTTACTATATTAAGGTATATATTTACTGGGTCAACTAGCTTAGCATTTGCAATACAATATTTAAGTTTCGACAATTTAGCATTATTGTGCTCTAGCAACATTACGAAACTTATGAAACTGTTAGTGGTGTTTAACTTAATACATTCTTTGACAGTATAATTTCAAACGTTGGCAAAATTTTATACCATACAACAGTGTGCAATAGTATCAAACGTTCTTGTTCGCAACCTTAGGTTAGCCATCAGCTTCCCCAACCACCTGCAGAATGTTCTGATCTGGCTACATCAAGGTAGTCAACATTAGGCATGAAGTCACACTCTTCGCAGTCATTTCTGCCATTTAGGGGACCCGTCATCTTTAACGCCAGGCCTGACCTGGCCAAAAGACATCATGATGTTGCATGAAACCAACATCCCTATCAAGAAGCTTGAAGAGCAGCCACGAGTCACTGTAGACCAGATCACCAAGCTGAGTGGTCTTAGTGATGTCAGCTTGAAAGTTTTGTTTTTCAAATCCAGCTGGGATGGAATAGGCATGGGATCTCCTGGTTGCACCAATAGTAGCTCTTCTGACAAATATCTATATTCAGTTTCAGGAACCAGGTTGCATTTCGCTGCACGGGTACCACCGATGGCACTGGATGATATTTCGGAATTGACTTTGCCGTACAATAGGAGACTCTGGAACAGACAGAGATCATGCCAGGAAGCACTGACTGCAGATGTGGAGGTCAACCACCATCTAGAGTAAATCAAACACTTGAATGTGACACTTTGACGCAATTTTGGCTGCTGTGAACGAGTATTGATTAGTCAACAAACATACAGCTAGCAACAAACATACAGGAACTTTGCCGTCCACCAGCTTTATGGATTGCACCATTTCTTAGCCTTCTCTGTCCAAATTCTCGGTAGTTCTCATGCTTGTGGTCTACAACAGTGTCTACAAGCGTTATGGTCGACCACTGTTAGTTGTCGATCAGGATTTGTGCTTCACTCAAGTATGACTTGTTTGTTGAATGGGCGATGAGTGATCCTTCACTACGTTGCTGTATTTCAAACAAAGAAATAAAGTACATTCTGGCGATTCTGACTTCAGACCATTAAAGACTTCTATCACTTCTTCAATGTGATGATGACAAGCAGACCACAACAACACATGGCCAAGTTTCTGTTGCAATGAGATACAAGCAGCATTGGTGATCTCTTGCTTTTATTACGCTTTACCAGGTCAGCAAGTTATTTGTCACAACAGGCCAATGACGCCACATTGTCCGCTTTCATGGATTTGAGGAAATCTATGTTTTTTTTTACAGGTTTTTAATGATTTCATGCTCATTTTTAGGCCACAATTGGATTGTTTGGAATTTTGCGGCTTTCTGAAATTGTACTATAATTTTTTCGCAGGCTTTTTTTTCTCGGCTATCATTGGAATGTGATGGAACATGTACAGTAGAAACGCAGTACTCGATCACCAGTGGGTACCCTCGATCCTGTTATGCCTGCATCAGAGTTTGTGATTCAAACATCAACGCCGAAAACATCCGTTTTTTTAATTATTTTTTTTACACGTCTTAACCCTACTACTGTTCTTAGTACCACTTACTGTGTAAACCATATGCTCAACTAGCTAAAGTAATAATAGCTAAATATCATGAACTAATGCTAATGGTGAACAAAATGGTGGTGGTGATGATGGGTAAATACCCTATCCCGAATGCCATATACAATTTTTCAGAAATTTTTTTTATAATAATAATTACTTCTGAAATTCTTATTTAAGACTTTCATATTGTGGTGCGAGAGGTATTCGAGATTATAGGGTAAATAAATAAATAATCCAGAAACAGGGTATTATCATTTTTGTTCTGTTAAAACTTATATACTAATTTGCAACCCTGTAACGATATTTTGCACAACATGTGGACCCGGTAGATATTATCTATTTTTTTTAATATGGAAAAAAATATATTTAGCACATTTTATGTCTGACTTGTTTGGAACAACTTTATGCTAGGGCCAAAGGGAAAATCTTGTATTCCATTTTTTTTTTTTTTTTTTTGGTGCACCCTAATATATATCGTTTCATTTGCCTATAATTTCTGTTTTTGTTTTTTTTTATCCACTGTAAGGATTTTATTTTGCTTTATACCAAATCTGGAAAACACTCATCCTAAACAACCTGTATGCAAGGCAACAGTGTTAGCCAAATAAATTTCAGAAAGACTCATCTTCATAGTCTGTTGTTGTTGGGGTTTCGGCTGCTCCCGGCAAGGGGCCCCCACAGAGGACCATCCGGTCCGCACTCACAAGCTTGGCACAGGTTTTACGCCGGATGCCCTTCCTGACGCAACCTTCCCATTTCATCCGGGCTTGGGATCGGCAATGCATCCAGCAGCTGGGGTTTGGGCACTGGCTAGGAATCGAACCCGGGCCTTTTCGCAACTTCCATAGCAGTTTCGGAAGAAGGTGCTTTAAGTGGTGTTTAACAGAACAGAGTAAAAACTAGCTTTATTTCTCTATATAATCCCCTGCTACACTAATGCACTTATCCCAGTGTTTACCTATTGCATGTATACCATCAAGGTAGAAAGTGTTCTCAGTAGACTGGAGCCATTATCAGACTGCCTGCCTCCCATCTGAAGCGCTGGCCTCCCAGGAACTTCTTTAATGTCCCAAACGTAGAAATGGCTTGAGTTAGATCAGGATTGTACGGGGCATGTGGCCAACTTCCTATAATGTGCAAGTGGTTTTGTTAAATAATTGTGTGTATAGTTCCCAGAGACAGATCTTCAGTTGGGTGACAAGTGATCTGTCGTTTTTAAAAGATCATGTGTTCTAATCACTGAATCTGGGCGTTGAGTCATATCAACTGGACTTCATTTTTGTTTAGGAGATATGTTTCACAACTCATCCAAGTAGCTCCTTCAGTCTAAGGTAAGTTGGAAAGTTCTTTGTATTTAAGTCCTCCAAGGTCAAAGGAGCCTCCTGATCTGAAAAGGCTCATTACGTGAACAATGGAGGAGGGATGGTCGGTAGAGGGTAGAGGGTAGAGAGCTGTTACTGTAGGTAAGATAATAGAGGGAGTTTAGGGAGAGTCGTTCCTTAAGTATGGCTTTCTTGGTGGATGTGTGAAGAGGTCTTGATCTTCCTCGAGATGGATGAAAGGGCAGCATGAAAAATAGGAGACAGGTTACTTCAGTATTGTGTTCAGGACTTAGGTGTAACTTAAACACGATGGGAGTTTGTAACCCTGCCAATAATGAAAACCGAACATTTTTTTTTCTTTTTAAATTTTATTAGATTTTATGCCATTTAGTTATGTTGTTGTTGCAGGACACTTGAGATCTTTGATACCACGGTTGAAAAAAACATGTCTTCAGAGAGATTGCATTGTACATGGGTGGATTGTTAGGCTGGCATGGGTTTAGTCCATTTAGTTCCAGTGAAGGGAAATTCTAATGCTACAGCGTACAAAATAGCGTGACCACTGGCTAGACTCTCAAGAGGAGGACACCTGTGTCCAAAAAATATCGCCACATGTTCTGAATCTGTGGCGATAATGAAAAGCAGTAATGTGAATTGCCATTATGAGACAAAACGTGGGTCATCAGAGCAAACCGAAGGGAGGACGTGTAAAATATCTGAACTGAGAGTCCGGTATGACCGAGTCCTTTCACATTCATTTATAGCCCAGCAGTGCGCAAATGAAGATTCACTAAAGATTGATTAAAGACTGTTGTTTGTATTTCATACAAATAAAAGGAAGTATACAGGACTATCAAAGAACAAACTGTCCATATGTTTAATGTAGTTATTGAAAATTTACAATAAATATTATTGAAATACTATGGAAATTTTTAATTGTTCATGTTCTTCCCGTACTTGGTGGGTTTCCTCTGGGTACCCCGGTTTCCTCCCACAATCCAAAGACATGTAGATTAGGCTAATTGGCATTCCCAAATTGCCTGTGGTGTGTGAATAAGTTTGTGTGTGTATGTGTGTGCCCTGCAATGGATTGGCACCCTCTTCAGGGTGTACCCTGCCTTGTGCCAGTCTCTTGGGATAGGATCCAGGCTCCCCGTGACCCTGAATACACGATAAAGTGATCTAGACAATGTGTGAGTGAGAGTGAGTAACAACGATTGCATATATAGAGATCTGAATTCTGAAATCTTCTTACATTTTAATTCAGTAACGCTACATTGTACCAAACCTGGAAAAAAACTTTTTCTAATGATCCTTATTTCATCCTGTTTTATGATTCATTTTTGCTTTGAAATACGTAGTGATGTGTTCACAGTTTCTGCAGTATTGTTTACATATTCGTCAGTTTAGTTGGACAAATTCCTTCACGGTTTTCTAGCTGTTATTTCTATATTTACATTAGGTGTTTACATGAGTTACATGTAAAGTATATATTTTCATACCATCATAACTTATATACAGTATGACTAAGCTTTTTCTGCTTAAAAGTATTTTTACATTGTTTAATTCTTGAACACCTCATTTACACACACTGTAGAACCACCATTAGGAGTGTAGTGAAAGAACAGGAAACTAG
>JAQMYG010000014.1:19121340-19131602 GCA_030014215.1 Clariallabes teugelsi | reverse complement strand
CTGTGATTAGGTTTCCATCTTTCCGCGCGTCGGTCCTCGCATAGTCAAACCGCATAGGTGAGATAGGGGTATAACAGAAGGGGGCGGTTTATCGGGGCGGGGCTTGTAGAACGACTTTCACACACACACACAATAACAATAATTGTCTAAATAACGGATTACATTTTTGAAAAAGTAAGTAAGTACTTAAGTACTAGAGTACTTAAATGGCGAACCTACAGTAACGCATTAGATTACTCGTTACATCAAAAAAGTAATCCAGGTACTCTAACGCGTTACACCCAACACTGATAATAACAAGAACAGTAAAAAAAAAGAGAGATGCTTATATTATTTCCTTAAAATCCATTTCAGAAAACTAGCAGGTAATGGATATTAGTAGACTAATGTAATCTAAACAAATACAGTGTAGTACTGTGAATATACATTATTTATGCTGTGTAATATATTTTCTATATTGTGTATAAGTTTATAAAATTAGGTGTACTATACTGTACCAGTAAAAGATCAAGATGTGATTTGAGGACAGCCTTCATAGATGCTGATAAGATATACATTTGAAAATACTTCAGTTTTCAGGGGTTATTAGGTTACTACAATTAGTTGTAGTGATCATGAGTTGTATTTGCTCCAATTGTAAATTTTTTTACCTGATAAAAACTGCTTCCACATTTGTAAATAAAACGGGTTTAAAGCGTTTTATTTGTAACTATAATCTAAACATACTTTAGGCCTTCTTCTGCACTGCATACTGTACCTCACTTCCCCTACACCACTGTTGTTCATGCTGAGCTTTCTGATTATAACATTGTTTGATTAAAGAAACTGGAGTCTGAAACCAAGGTTTGGTTTAGGACTCAGTGTGACCTTGTCATCATGCACATGCAGGTACAGATTAGGTTCTTCCACTAAACACAGGCTTCCATATTCTCCATTCTTCTCAGCCCATTTGAACAGGAATCTGTTGCTGAAAATGTCAGACTCATCCTTTGGCTGTAACTGCAAAAGTGGCATTAAAAATCATAAACCTAAATGAATTTCAATGCTACACAAAAGTCTGCATAATATAGATATATTTTTAAATAATACCAAATCAGTTCAAGTTGGGACTTTACCTTGATAGAGACCTTTTGCTCTGAGTCCCTCTCCACGGCGAGAAAATACTCCTTGTCCTTCAGCTCAAAGCAGAATGCCATGTGGGTATTTCTTTGTTTATTTAATACTCTGTACAAATGCACTGACCATGGAGAGACATGCAACATCACTGTCAATATCAAAATATCAGATATTATACTTAATAACTTTTACAAACACATAAAAACAAATAGGATGCGAACTTACTCTTTGATTTCTTTCCGTCACGGACTCGAAGCTGTGAATTTTTAAAAACTATTTGATAAGCTTTTCCTTGCGATGTCTTTCTTAGTGGCTCAATGTGGGCGGTTTTTCCACCTCTGACCTCCAGGTACGCGCTACTTCTCTCTGGTTTAGGAGTGGGTCCCATATTGTAAGTGAACTAGGAATGAAATGATAAGGAATAGTGTCAAGACTTGGGTCTGAGTGTCACTTATGTACTGTAACTGAGTTGACACCTGAGCCTTAACATGTAAATGCTATTAATGTAGTTTGATTGACTGGTTAAATTTAATCTTGTGAAAAACAACACCATGGGTGATGAAATGGTGATGTAGTGCTTAGTATTTTTGTAACATGCAATTGCTTGTGGCTTATGGCATGCAGATGTTGTTATTGTTATGTAACAACTTATCGAGGCTATAATTAGTGTCATTTTGAATAATTATGAGGGTTAATGAAGCTGGTTTTACATTCTGTGATTTAATTACGATTAGTGGGTCTACTTATCATGCTCTATGTGATGAATCCAATAGGAGCTCTGTAAAAGACTGTGCAATAATCTGTTCTTCTTAAATTTTTACAGCTTTTACAGAAATGTCCATTGTTAAAAGTGCTATACAAATTGAACTGAATGTTCTTTTCAATCCATGGTTGCAGTTGTCTAGGGTCCTGGCTTCCTATTGGTGGGTTTTAGATTTTGGACTTCATTTTGAGATTTTAAGCATATTTTGTGCTGTACGCTGTGCCTGTGACAAGAAAAACAATGTGTATACTGTGATTTGTCAGATTTTTGTTATGCACTTCTTCTGTAAGTTCAACAGGCACTTATTAAAATCTCCCTTTCACTGTTCAAATGCAAAAACAAACAAACAAACAAATAAATAAATAACTGAAGCATATAAAGGTGAAGATACAGAGAATCAACAACAGTTTCCTCCTTCACCATTATACAGCAATTTTTAAAAAATCTAATTTTTAGGCAGATAAAGCTTGTTAATTGTGCACTAGAATGATGCACGTTCTACAAAAATCTAAATAAATGTAATTGTTCTTAAAGTCCAATTGTAAACCTTAAAAAATAAATATTCACAAAGATTCACAACATTAAGACTCTCCTGGAATAGAAACAAACTAAATTTGTTAAATTTGAAACTAAACTATTTGTTAGGTGAAAAGAAATAATTAAATATTCAGGCTGGAATTGCAAGACAAACAGACCCATTACAATGTTAGAGCCAGCAACATATTAAGCTCTCTCTCTCTCTCTCTCTCTCTCTCTGCCCCATGAAAAGATGTAAAACTTCATTCAGCTTATTACATTACTTAAGATTCAAACCTCAACAAAGAATTTGTAACATTAATGCACCCATCATGCTATATGTTTTGAAAATAGATTTTATGTGAGAGCGTCATGCAATACATGACACAAGACTGACCTGCTTGAAGAAGAGCCAGTGCTTGATAGACTCTACTGCTGCACTAAAGGGTAACAGGTATGCAGTATTTATACCCAGCCATATACTCAGCCCAGTGGCTGAGAATAACCAGCTCAATAACATTTCTCAGCCTAGGCCCCTCCCTTATACAGTCACTGCTTTATCTCTGATTTTAAGATTAACAAGTAGGTCTATTTCCGCATATACTGTAAAGCCAAAGTGCTTAGGTACAAATTTGTGATACAGGATATCAGGCATTTATAAAGTAATAAATGTAAATGTACAGAAATACTATAAGTCATACGTTATCTGCTGAACATTTTTATAGAGTTTTTTAAAAACCATAGTTCGAGTCATCAGTGTTATTTTTTTTTTTTAGGTCTGGGCTGTTACCTTTTCCAAAAATGCTTCCAGCATAAAATTACAATACAAATTGCATAATGTATGTTAATGATCAGATTGACTATCATATCCCCAGCATTAAAATATATGAAGAAGCATACGGAGTGCAAACATATGCTTCTTCATATATCTGAATATATTCGGCCATGCACAAAACAATCAATCAATCAATCAATCAATCAATCAATCTTTTTTTCTGTTTCTTTAAGGCCAAAAAGTATTGGAACACCTGATCATCATATGCATATCTCAGCCTTCTTCAAACTGTTGCCGCAAAGTTGGACGCACACAACTGTATTTCAGAGCACTCGAGTCAAGTCTTTAATCGAGTTGATCGAATGACTAAATGTACAGTAGCTACTGTATATTGTGAAAAAAGACTTTCCGGGATTACGACGACTGTGTGTGTGTGTGTGTGTCTTTTTTTATTTTAAGATTTTTTAAAAATAAGTTCAGGTTAATTATTTAGTTTATTTATTTTGGGCTACATTCTCCTCAGCAATGCCTTTCCCCATCTAGTGACGTATCATCACGCACAGAGAGCGGCATCGTACGTGATAACAGAAAAATGGAAACTAAAATTATTTACAGAATGCTTACAAAAAAATTAATTTAAGACTCTGGACTACATCAAACGTTGTAAGAAAACCTGAAAACATAAACAGCCAAGTTTAACAATAATTTAACAATATTTAACATCATAGTCACGTTTAGGTATCTGTTGCATAATTTTATATTAGTATATACTGTAATATTATAAGGTCAGATAATATTAGAATTTTATAAAATTATCCAATGTAGTTGAGGAACTTGTGTTGATAATAGAAGATTTTTTTGGAAGTGATCCTGAGTAATGATCAGATGTGTTGTAATAATGAGAAAGCAAGTTTGTGTACAGCCGAAAGTGATACTGTTGTTGGTCAGCAGTTGATTCTAAAAACAGGTTGATTTTAGGGGCGGGGCATACTGTAAAAACATATAGTAATTTATTATTATTATTATTATTATTATTATTATTATTATTATTATTATTATATGAATAAAAAATATTTAGTCTGTATATTGGTCAGAACTCACTCATTTAATTCTAACTTTACATTTCATACTGTCTGTCTGTATTTCTATCTGTCTGTATGCATGGCAACAACAAAAAAAAAAAACACTTAGCGTAAACAAAGCGTAAGATACTCATCCTTGCAAATTTTTATTTCTTTGTATTAGTAAGTTAGAGAGTTCTGCTGAACAGAATGATAGACAGTGGGCTTCACACCTGAAAAGATCACTGATTACATTGCTGCTGATCAGTTTATTTTAAGGTTTATGCTTATTCTAGGTAATCTAGGTAGGTGGATTGTTAATACAAAATTCAGGCAACATATTGCTATCTCAAATTGTTTCCAGATTGTATAAAGCCACATATATTTGACAGGATACAGTCAGGTCCATAAAATTTGGAATATTTTTTTTTGTATTTGTGGTGCCTCTGTACACCACCATGCTGGATTGAAGTACTATTTTACTCTACACTATCTATCTATCTATCTATCTATCTATCTATCTATCTATCTATCCATCCATCCATCCATCCATCCATCTATCTTTATTAGTGCTGTTAATCGATGAAAATTTTGAATGTAGTTAATCAGTCTGTGATTAATCACAAGTTTAAAATATATTCATATTTACTTGTATTGTGCAATGTTGAAATAAGGAAATGCATGACAAATGTAAATTGATTATGCAGTTTTATAATATGTTAAACATTAAACATTTATGAAATATTGAATTTAAAATCTATGAAATGGGACTGGCACTGCATGCAGTGGCTGCATGGTATGGGGTGTGGCAACCCACCAATGACAGGGCTCAAGCCAGAATCCTCAGGTCTGAAAATCAACAACCTAGAGCCTTAGCCACCACTATCACTATCATTATATATTAATTAATCAAATAAATAAATATATATACACAGTAGATATATTGCACCTGTATGGACAAAAGAACTAAGAGCTGAAGAAGGACCACATTTAAAATATGTTTGTTTACGAATATGTCTTATGATAAGAAGAAGCTAAAATACTTTTTTTTTAGTAAATGCACTGTCAGTGGTTTCTTCTTTCCAGCCAGCGTTAGGTAGGGTATCACGTCTGGATGGGTGCAATTACATTTTTAATTGATTGATAGCACTAATAAAGATGGATAGATAGATAGATAGATAGATAGATAGATAGATAGATAGATGCACAAGTATTGAAAAGGTTGCTTTTGATTATTGAGGTGTTTGATTTCAGGAACTACATTCCTACAGTATGAGTGCATTGGAATCTTTGTGCAGAAGCTCTCTGGCTCACTGATAAAATAAATGATAATGTTGAAAAGTTGACATATAATACAGAAAATAAATAGTAGATTGATTTAAGCTGTTAGACTATACAGATTATAACATTATCTAGTAGTGTAATGAACTTCTTAATTTTTTACGGTTTAATTGGACACTTAATATCACAGTTTTTGTATTGCACTTTGTCCTATGATAATAAAATATCGTAAGTCATAGTAACTTCAGGATACCAACCTCAGTTCATAAACGCCCCGGAGTACGAGCAAAATGGTTTTCAACCAAAAAGTTCTCGGTTTTGCTCAATCTGTGGTCGCGGATCGCGCACATGATAAAAGAATTTTGTGCGAAGTGGAAAGACTGATGTCATAAAGGCACTCACACCATCATCATGTATTTGCAATGTGTATTGTTTGCCATAAAAGTCGTGTAGCTACAGGGCATTACATTAGGTCAAAATGAATAAGTCAGAAAGAAATTGTTTGGCAGCGATCCTGGGTAATGATGTGGAAACAGACCCACTGGCGAGTGTGTGTATGGCCGAAATAGATACAGTTGTTAGGCATCAGCAACTGCGCAGCAATAAAAAAAAGGTTTATTCGGTTTATTCTAGGGGTGTGGCAAAAGCAAGACAAAAGATAGAAAAAGAAAGAAGGAAAAAGAAAATGAAGTGGAGAACACTGAAACTTGTAGAATTTCAATTCTATTGTATAGAACTCAGATTTGTTTATTTACTTTCAACATACTATATTAATTTTTTTATTCTTTTATTTGTGTTCAGTCTTTTTATACAACCACTTTCTGGGTCGGCACAGGGTAAAGAAAATCCATGTTCTAATGCGTTTAAATGAAAGAGCTGCTTTCTGATTGGCAAGTACTGTACTGTAGTTCTAATCGTCAAATAGACTGCACAGGGAACACGAGGAAGGGAGCAGCCTTTACAGAACACTGCAGAATAGACCACAGCAATCAGCAATCCACTGGTCTTCCTACAGTAGTAAAGATGTTAGTTTTAACAATAAAATACTGTATGTTTCCAAAATTTATGAATAAATTGCAGTTACTTTAAGATAAAATAAAATGAATTAATCTTTAATATTGTTGCATACCAGCATTCATAAGCATTTAATCGTTATGTTGTTGTAAGTGCCCAGTACAATTATAACTTTCAAACAGAACACAACTACTTGTACACAAGTACAGCAGGGTGAAAAATATAGGAAAAACAGGCGAAAACATTTTATAACTTGGTAAAATATTAATGGTCCAATAGTAAATGCTTCACAACAAGTTTTCATTATGTTTTTTTTTTTTTTACTGTTCTACACCTTTTTTAATACCCAAAACACAAAACACTGTTTGACTGGCAGTAGGCATTGTGACCAACAAAAGGTTTAGGCAATAAGTAAAAACAAAAAACACAATAAATGCTTGCAAAATGTTACATTTTGTAACAGTGTCTCATTGCTGTCTGTAAAAGAAAATAAGAGTTCTTCCTAGCGTTCTCTTCTGCATTCTGGCTTGACCATTGAATGATCTTCAGTCCCACTTGTTTTTATCCCACAGCCTGTTTGCTGTCTTGTGTTTTCCGCCTAGACACAGTCGTTGAAGTCACAAAATCCCCCAAAAAACAAAATATAAACATTATCAGTTACAATCAAAGCAGCAACCGAAAACACAATACTCCAAAAAGTCATGTGGTAAACAAATTCGCAACCATTAAGCGGTGAGGTGCCAGATGTAAAATTTTAATCAAGATTAAACTCAATTTCCCAAACATAGTTTGTAAAGTGCTTATGTTTACTCTTGTATTGATTAATGACCATGAATATCTTTGTTGTTGTTAAAAAAAAGAAATTAGTTAGAAAACAGCAGGAAATGATCACAACTAACAGCATCTGTTGAACACCGGGAATTGAAATCATAAAGATGCATGACTACACTGTACAGATTTGACTAATCCTGCATTGTGATAAATATTGTGACAAACAAAGCATAAGTGAAGCAATTGACATAACAAGTGACATTGACATGAATGTACAAAAAGTGTCAGGATACTATTTACAGGACTGGCCCAGTGTATCATCTTGTTCCAAATGTATATTTTGGAAGACCCATTTCTGATTATTCATGGTGATTTGTGGCCTTCCACAGTCAAATTCAGGAAATTGTAGCTAGCCGAAGAAGACCTATGGCAGGGTTACACCAGTGCAGCACCTACAGTATACAGGGTGGGTGAAAAGTAACTAGGCATCAAAATTGGATATAAAGTCCATATTTCTAATACAAATTGATTGAAACAAATTGTACATGTACTTTATTACATAGGGAAATGAAAGCAAATTTTTCATTTTCAACATAGGCACCTGTGGCGTTAAACAGTTCCCTCAAATGGCCGTGGACGGAATGTACAGTCTTCTGAAGGAAGTAATTTGGAGTGTTGCTGAGAACCTCCTGAATCCATGCTTCCAAGTTCTCCAGTGTGCAAGGCTTTGTTTTGTTCACCTCCTTTGTTCAGCTTCATTGCAAGATAGCACTGTGTGCACAGTTATGGCCATAATCCATTCTTACAATATTATCTTTGGAATGCTACAGTATGAGTTCAGATTTGGGTTCAAAACTCTGGCACACTCTAATGTTGTTAGCTCCAGGATACTGGCAGAGCAGTAGTGTAATATGGCAGTGTTACATAACTGCAAAGGAAAGCCAAGGAATGTGTGTTGGAAGATTGTAAGGCCACAGATAATGATTACTTTAGCTGACTGCGAGGGTCTATAGAACCTCTAAATAGAGACTATATATATATAAAAATTAAAAATGTTACACACCTTGCAAATTCGTCCAAGGTATGCAAACTTTAGAGTACAGTTGTGTTTTATATACAGTACAGGTATATATATATATATATATAAAAACAACTGTACTCAAACGTTTGCATACCTTGGACGAATTTGCAAGATGTGTAACATTTTTAAAGCAATCATGGGACTCAAACTCATATGTAAAGCGGTAACAGAAGGAAATAATCTGTGTTAAAAAATGTGCATATCTTTATTTCATCATCATCGTGTATTGTCCCTTTTAGCACCAATGATGGCATACCTCCAGTTCCTGTACATTTTTTGGTTGTCTTGCATGAACTGCATATTCGAGATCTCCCCAAAGTTCTTCTACACCCCCAGAACTTTCAGCGTTTTCTGCTGTAGCCATAGGAGAGCCAACTTGGCCTTGTGCTTTGGATCATTGTCATGTTGGAACATCCAAGAGCATCCAATATGCAGCTTTGATGGTGTAGAATGCAAATTGTCTGCCAGTATTTTCTGACAACATGCTGCATTCATCTTGCCATCGATTCTAACTAACTTCCCTATGCCACTAACACTCACACAGCCCCAAACCATAGGAGATCCACCACCATACTTTACAGAGGGGATGGTGTACTTCTCACCGTAGGCCTTGTTGACTCCTCTTCAAACATAAAGGGGAATTTTGATATCATTACTCCATATGTCTAGGTGCTGTCAGGCATGGTGGCGGATTTAACAATTTGGGGGTTCAATACGAACATGAGTATGGGGAGCTCTGCTTTTCTTACATCCTACCTTAAACTTCTCTTCACTCATCATCCCACAGCAATGTTATCCGGATGTCTAGAACAGCACCGTAGATAAAAAACAACAACAACAAAACATATTAACTGGTTAACTAATGCACTTTAAAACTTTGTACTGATTTCTGTACAATTAGAATATACCTCATTGTCAATTTACTTATCTAATATTACAGATCAGTGTAGGGATAGCGCAGAGTTTCATGATATTATGAGAACATGAGTGTTTTCTTTCTTTGACCTCAACACGCTGCGCTATCCACTAACCCATTCCTTAGTATAATCTATGTTCCGGGTCGTAAAACTGCTGAAGGCTCATAATTGCAGAACTGTTCCCAAGCTTCTGTTCTTCTCCACGTTATCTTTTATAAACATTCCAGACCAGATGTTACTGCTCCTGTGCCCTCCTTTTGGTACTTATTGGGTGTGTCTGCCAAAATAAACTTTGAACATCTCACTGGGCACTGACTTGTGTGTTTCATTGAGGGGTTCCCTGGACTCCAGGTGGGACAAACAGAATACAGGCTGTGCACCGAGTAGACAAAAGGGGGTCTACCAAAATTCAAGAAATCCTTATAATCAGCTACCTTGCTATTTCAGCAGGATAATAGTGGATGATTGGCCTCTATACTAAAGTAACAAAATTCATGCTAGGTCAATGGAGAGACATAAATCATTCCAAAGAATACTTGTCTCATTCATTAACACAATCTGTTTGGATGTCTGTTCTCTTCTTCTTTCCCGTTAATGTTTTTGTTTTATCTATTTCTCCTGCTTGATTGCTTTCTCTCCTTCCAATCTTTTTATGCATTTCACTGTTTCTTTTCTGTCATACTGTCCTTTTCATCTTTAGCTTCACCTTTATTTATTATAGTTGGATCTCTCTCTCTCTCTTTTCTTCTTTGTTCCTCTGCCCAATGTTGTCTTTTTGCTTTCTCCTCCTCAAATGTTATTTCCATGTGTTTCTTTCTTTTCTTCTCTTTTGGCATTGTATTTCTCCAGATTTTATGCTTTCTGTGAGGGTTGCCCACTAGAGGGCAGTGTTTCATTTTGTAGTTTTTGTTTAAAGACCCGGTTTCCCAGAAGGCACCTCAGTCAGGTGACGAGGATTGCTCACCTG
>JAQMYG010000014.1:19045222-19059445 GCA_030014215.1 Clariallabes teugelsi | reverse complement strand
TTTTTTTTTTTTGTTTTTTTTTTTTTTTTTTTTTTTTTTTGCGGGGGGATGTTGGTTGGATTAATTATGCCTTTTTCTTTTACATGCCATTTAAAACAGGTCTGCACCAAAAAAGGAGCTCTCACTAACACTAGGCCTAGTGCAGCTATAGGGGGAGGGGGGGAGGAAAGTCGTTTCCTTGACTTTTTATTTATTTATTCCATGTTTGTCAGTCAGTCACACAACTTAGGTGTTTTAGTATTAAAGTGCAGCATGCACAGCCTTTCAACCGACCCGGGTCGCAGGGGGGGGCGGCAGAAATCAGTCGTCGTCCACGTCGTCTCCGTCGGACTCCTCGTCCGCTCTCCGCTCGTACATTTTATCCCTCTGGATCTCCTTCATCTCCTCGGCGTAGCGGCAGAACGCTCCTCCGAACTTGCTCCAGGCTTTAAACGGCACCGTGATCGAGTTCCGGTAGCTGGGCTTCACCTCGCTGACCCGGAGAAACACGCCGTACTTGTTGGCGCCAACGTCGAAGAAAAAGCGCTTCGAGTCCACGGTGATGGACGTGCCCTCGGGGAGCTCGCTGTAGCCTCCGCCGCCGGCGCCGCCGCCGCACCCGGGCCCGGAGAGCTCGTCATCGTCGCCGCCGTAGTCGTCAATCAGCTTGGCTAACGCGTCGCGGAACTCGATCAGTCCCTGAGCCGGGAGGGCGATGGTCTGTCCGGACTGCATCGCCGCCCCCTGGGGCACCCCCCCTCCGATTCCGAAGCCCGCGCCGCGGTTGACGGTCTGCCGGATCCTCAGGAACCTTCCGCGCTGGTTCTCCTTCAGATCGAGGTAGTATTTTCGGTTTTCCCTCACCAAAAACTCACTCTTCAAGGCCCGCCTCGGCCCGCCGTCCTCCCCGCCGGATGACTGTGCGATCTGCTCCGGGGTGCTAGGCCCGAGCTGGGCGTAGTGCTCTATGAAGTCGCCCAAGTAGTCGCGAAATTCCGCCGCCACTGACATGGACAGAGTTAGCCGACTCTTCGAGCCCCCGGCGCCGACCTCAGCGATTTTCACGAACCGACCCTTCGAGTTCTGCTTCACGTCCAGGTAAAAACGCTTGTTCTGGATGTCCAAGCGTTTGGAGGCCAGTTCCTGGGTCTCTTCTTGATCCCGCTGAAAATGGGGGAATCCGCTGCCTCCTCCACCACCACCGCTGCTTCCACCGCGCTCACTCCCACTATCCCCATCCGCCATCTTCACCATCACCAGCAGCTGCTTCTCTGCCTTCAAGCACTCTAACGCGAAGTTACTTTTACCACCCGTTTACAGACAAAAACCCCGCCTCCTACACTAAGATTGCCGTAAATACAGTAAGATCATAAGTTGGGTCTGTGTTCCATAAATTACATCATGCTAAATAAACATCACGCACAAAAACATTAGTATTCTTTTTTTCAAATTGTAAGATTTGTTTTTTATTAACGCTATGATATTTCTCTTATAGATTTGAGATTCTTTGAGGCTGCTACGGTAAAGTAAAAGACATCCGAACTGTCCAATCGATAAGCGTTTACGTAAACTATTAACCAATCCAAATGTAGGAGGCGAGGTTTGTTACAATACGAGTGGAAAATAAAAATCCTTCGCTACTTCAACGGAGTATCGATTTCCTTTAATATGATTGGACAAGGGGCTTGTCTGTTAAGTCAGCTGCTACCAAAGGTAGCTTGCTTAATGGTCTGTTTAGGAAGTCAATCAAACGTTTAGATTTACCTTAATCTGATTGGAAAATGGACGTGCCTGTTAAGTCAGCTGCTACCAAAAGTAGCTTGTTTAATGGTCTGTTCATTACGTCAATCAAACTTTTAGTTCCGCCCACTCTTGACAGATTGACTTTTCCCCCCGTTTTCTCAAAAGTAATTGAGTTTTTGTACACTATTCTGCATAAAGTGTACTAATAATTCTATAAATAAGTATTTAAAACTCGGATAAGAATTAAATGTACTGCACAATTATGCCTTATTACTGGCTCCATAATATATAACATTAACTTCAACAGAAATTCCAACTGCAAAAGTAAATCTATCTATCTATCTATCTATCTATCTATCTATCTACTGTATTAAATTAAATATTGACTAAAAGTACATTTCATACTTTTACTAAATCCCGCCTCCACTCTGTATGTGCAAAAATACCGTTCAACAGTGGGGGATGGGGGAAAACCGGTTAGCAATCTGCAATATCATTGGCTCGGAGTAAAATTCGAATCAACAACGGCGAAAGTGATTAGCCAATGCTTCTGCTCGTCTACCTTTCTCTTCTAAACGGAGGTTTATTGTTCCTCTCTGTTTGAGGCCAAATTGATTTAGCGAAGTCCTCCCGGATCCGCGTCCCAAATCAACCAACCTTTACAATGGTAGGCTTTACCTTTATTTACTTTCGCTTTATTGTAAATATATATATATCGCGTTTTGTTGAATATAACGCGTGTTTGACGGTATTCACTGTTTGAATGAGAAAACGGCGATTTTTTCTTTTTTTTTTGCTAATCCGCTAGCTTAGCTTAGTCGTTGTTTGCGCGCGCCAAGAGCTTGTGGTGTTTGTTTTAGTGTAATTTACAACTTTTCGTTTTCAAGTTTTTCTGAAAATGTTTATTTTACAGACGTAAGTTTTAACCAGTTAACCAGAAGAGTGTGTTTTTAGTGATTAGTAATCTGTAACTCGGAAGCTACTATCTTAGTACTATAGTACTGGTTAGGATTGTTTACTTTTCCTGGCTGCTGGTTTAACTCGTTCTCGCTGGGTTAGCTAGCAGGCTGACTCCGAGAAGTGTGTGTGTGTAGATGTTTTTCCATGGTTACAGAGTTTGTGGTGAGACGAGCGACGCGAGTTTTTTTTTTTTTTTTTTTTTAAGTAGTCTGTATTTTGGCGTTGCGGGTTGTTTTGGATCCTGTGTGCGGTAACTAGGTTTATTTAGCCCCAGCTGGGTTCCTCACCTCATTCAATGAGACCCATGAATGAAGCTGATTGTATAACCTGTGCTTATTAGAAAATATGTTTTATCACTTTTATTTTAAATTCCCATCTGTTGTGTATTATTATTTCAACATCTCACTCGCACTTGACCAAAAATGAAATAAGTAAAAAATAGTCGATGGAATTATATGGATTATTACTTGAAACGAGTTATCTTCAATTATCTTAATTGGCTGGGGGAAAAACCATCAAACTTAAAAACGCTTATTAGAAATGCCACTGTTTTTACTCATCTTAAATGTATAAAACGAAATGATTATATATCTTACATGAGCCATCTGAACATATGTATGTGTGTATATGAGAGAGAAAGAGAGGGTGTCAAGTTGGCATCGTGGTTTCGCTTCACGTCGAATCGATTCCAAACTGAATCGACTCTAAATAAAGGCGTTTCCAGTTAAGAGTCGATTCTTCGAGTTAAGTGTCGACTCTTCACAACGAAAATGATTCACTTCGCGCGCGAGAGATCCATGAAGAAAGGTGATTTTGTTTTAGGTAGTGATTAATCACTTTTTTTAATTGTTGAATTTGTAAATTCCTAACTGTTGTGTATTATTGTTTTCATGTGTTTCTCACACTCTCGACGAAAAAAAAGCATCATATGGATTATATTATTACTTAAAATCAGTTAACCTGACATTATCTATAGTTATCTCAATTGGCTGTAAAAACTAAAATCAGAACTCGAGAGTATCAAGATGCATTAATGTAAATGGCACAGCCTGTTATTAATCTTGAATGTATAAAATTTCATAAAAACTCACAACATAAATTTCACAATAGTTATATTGAGGGGGGGAGAGAGTTTGTAGCTCAGTGGTAGGTTTCTCACCTGCCATGTGCAGGCTCTGGTTTGATTCCCACCCAGTGGCCAAACCCCAACCACTGGATGCAGTGCTGGTCCTCAGCCTTGATAAAATGGGAGGGTTACGTCAGGAAGGGCATCTGGTGCAAAACCTGTGCCAAGTTGTGGTACAGATTAGTAGATCCGCTGTGGCGACCTCTTAACTGGAGCAGTCGAAAGACTAACAACATCCATTCATTCATTTTGAGTAGGTACTTTAAGTTGATTTGTGTCAAGATAAGGTCAATTCATCCCATTCGTTTATCCAAAATAAAACGGAAGAGTTATATTTTGGAAAACTATATTGGAGACGCATCTGTCTACCCAGTTCATGCCATTTACAGTCCTTATACGCTTCCTGTCTCTTCGATTTATTAATTTAGATCATTAGATTAGATCCCACTTTGTTATTGTGCAAAGTACAAATACAGAGCCAATGAAATGCAGTTAACATCTAACCAGAAATGCATAAGTGGCATATTTACAGTACAGGGATGAGGGGGATTAACGTTCAGAAAGAATTTTATAGGTTTTGATGATGAGTATACATGGTTAAAAAAAAAAAAAAAAAAAAACAGTATAATTGCAAACATTGCGCAATGGATAAAACATGGCAATATTTATGATGAGTCTAATCAGAGAGAGTTCCTACATTACTCCTTAAAGTTTAGTAGTTTAATATGTACTTTATGCCAAATTTCCTTATGATGCTTGTGTTGGTATAAGCATGTTGACATTTAACATATTATTATTTTCAAATGTTAAGAAATGTTGCATGGCATACACGTGTTTTTACTTGTCTGAATAAAATTGAATGTTTGCAATTTTGGTTAAAATTAACCATGCGCGTGTGTTTTTGTTTAAATCCTAGGCTGGTGGCAAGGCAGGAAAGGACAGTGGCAAAGCCAAGGCGAAAGCAGTGTCTCGCTCTCAGAGGGCTGGACTTCAGGTAAGTGCCTTTATTAATGCTAATGTTTATTATGTCTGGAGTGTTGATCAGTGTGTCCTTGGTTTAGACTGTGTACTAATGGCCGGATGATTTTTTTTTTTCCCCCCGCTCATTATTTAGTCATACTTTGGTTGTGAAGCAAATGTTTCATATTTTGCAATAATTTTAAATCATGAGTAGGAAACAGTGTCTTCTTTTACATTATTGCTTATAATCCCAAATGATTTTAAATATATTCCAAAATAATATTGATGTTTATTTGAGCTGCTGTTTTGAGAGCTAAATTGGACTGTAGCACACAAAATAAAATATACATGAGATGATAAGCATGTGAATGATTCATATTATAACGTTATTGGACAATCCTTTGTTTTGTAGCTGTTAACGGTTCTTTTAGGTAGAAAAGCAGGTTGGTCAAGGTCAGAGTAGGGCTTGGACATATTGCAGTCATCTCTCAGTTTTGTTTTGATGTGCAACTGTGCTATCTTGACTCAATGTTCATCATGCCAAAAGTGCATGTCACTCAGCGTAGCACTAAACACTGGACCAGCAGATCTGTTTTGAGTAATTTTACTAGTGCAATCCATCTGATTGATTTTTTACATTATTCAAATGTCTCATTTTGACTGTATGTAGTTCCCCGTGGGTCGTATCCACAGGCATCTGAAGACCCGCACTACCAGTCATGGGCGAGTGGGAGCTACAGCAGCGGTGTACAGTGCTGCCATTCTTGAATATCTCACAGCTGAGGTAAAGGCAGTTACTTACGGAATTCTGGTGTCACTTTGTGTCGTCATTCTTTCACAACCACACAACTACCATAGATCGGGTTTATCGGAAATGGGTGGCTTTTCTTTAGAGCCCCCAGTTTATATAGAAAACAGTCATTCCACAAATACTGATGTTATCAAAGTCATCATTCTCAATACCATGTATTTTATAAAATGGTGTTTGCTGATTTTCCATTGATTTGCTTGTCTGTCTAGATGTTGTGCATTTAACTCCTGTATTTAAAAAAAAAACATTTTGGGAAGAGAAAAAAAAAACATTATCTTCTCCAGTGTTCTTCCACCTAGTGGCCAAATTTGAAACTAATAACTAATGGTCTTTTGGGACAGAAATCTTGCTACCTCTTGCTTTGTCTCTGAACATTTTTCCTAAATCATGAGTGACTTGACCATGATCTGTAGGAGATATAATTGAATTAAATATAAAGTGCAGCAATGTTCAACTTTGTGTATGATGTACAGAACCATTTCTACTATAATAAACATTGCGAAAATTAAGAAAAGGACAGGTATGGAGTGCATAGCTGATGTCAATGCATAAGAAATGTTTTCGCAATGCGGGGGAGATATTTATTTAGGAGTAGTTTTAAGTGAGGCTGGTCATGTGGTAGAGTAGATGCAGATGTTTTGTGTGATCTTCATTTACGTACATAAATGGAAATGGTTTATTTTAACCATGATTGCCTCTCTACTTAGGTGCTGGAGTTGGCAGGAAACGCCTCCAAAGATCTGAAGGTGAAGCGTATCACTCCCCGCCATCTACAACTGGCCATCCGTGGCGACGAGGAGTTGGACTCCCTCATCAAGGCTACTATTGCTGGTGGTGGTAAGTTCAGGAACCCTTTCAGAACTCCGTTGCATGGTCATGCTTAAAATGTGCTAAATGTCACTGCGTAAAGTGAAGGATGTGGATTTAAGTGTGTTTTCATATTAGGGCTCAATTCCGGTAACACTGAATCCCAAAGTCTGATTAGTTTTCTTTTTCAGCAGCGAGAACCCGATCATTCCGTGCTCGGGAACCGTGATGGAAAAGGTGTTCTTGAGTACAATACAGATATGGAAGCCAGTCGTACCTGAGAACAGAAGTAGATCAGTAGCGTTGGTCTCCTCTGAAATCTGTGTGCGCGTTAACGCACCATCAGCGTATAATTTTTTGACTTGCACAGCCATAGCTGATAAAAATAGTAAAGCATATGAGAGCGTCGCCCTTTCAGTTTTTCCTGAAATATCAATAATATTAGGCTATGTGAACACTGACCAGTGGGGAGGGGGAGCAGGAGTGGGAGCAATAGTTCCTGGGCACAGTACAGATCAATCATGCCTAATGTGAAAACAACCTAAATAATGTTCAGTACTCAGTCTCTGACTAACTGACTTTTTTATTATTTTTTTCCCCTTCTCACCCCAGGTGTGATCCCTCACATCCACAAGTCCCTGATTGGTAAGAAGGGCCAGCAGAAGACTGCATAAACACCATCATCGTGGTGGGCTGGACTCAAGGACTTGTGTTCGGACTGTGATCATATAAACTTGCATCCGTTCTTTTCTACACCTTTTTTTTTTTTTTTTTTTTTTTTTTTTTAAATTAATTTTCACATTTTATTAGCTAACCCTGAGTAATTTGTTAGTTTTGTTACCATCTACAATATTAGTTTAAAACCAGATCCCTGTGTTCAAAGCTATTTTAGAGAGACATTCAGAAATTGTGATTTTTGTCCTGTTATAAAAGTAAATTTGTTTGATTTGGCCAGAGTTATAGAAGTGTTTTATACTGAAAAAAAAATGGAACTGATAAAAACACATTTTTTACAAAACAAAAATGTTTGTCTCTTCCTTCATTCTAATGTTTAATCAGATTGCTCAGTGTCTGCTTTGACCTGATCGGTGTTGTGTTCTGGGGTTAATGTGGAGTTAACACTCAAAACTGCGTGACCAGAGTCAAGGTTTTTAATCAGTCCTTTTAATAAGTGCAACATTTACTGGTTCATGTACATAGCTAAGAAATGAGTTGAATGTTTTTAAGAGGTTCGATTGCTTCTGGTAGTGTTTGTTTTCTACATAGTTAATTATCCATTTATTTCACTTGCCACTGTTGCCTGTGGTTTGCTTAATAGTGATAGTCCTGGGGTTTTTGAAATGCTTTAGGAAAACATCCTTTGTTTAAAAAAAAAAAAGCACTATTAATTGATTTCATGGAATTAAATGTAAGTATAAGTCCTGCGATGGACTGCTGTTCTCTCGCTCTCTCTCGCTCACTCTCATGGCGCAGTGGTTATGGTTCACCACCTCGCAGCTCATTAAATGCTGTGACACATGACAAAGTGGTTATTGACGAAGAATGAAAGAAAATTGCTGACAGTAAATAAGAACTGTAATAAGGAATGAAACTATTTTAATTTGACCGAAGATATTGGGATATTATGTATAATTTTTTTTACAACAGTTGTAACAATGTTATATTTAGTTGTACATGGTACTAATCACTGTTCTCTTTAATCTCCATGAGATTTGAAAGCTTCAAACACTTCAGCACATGTTTTTGACACTATTATTAGTCAAGTCATAAGTACAAATATAATTAAGAAACACGCAGTTAGTAGTTGATCATCAGATTGTCAAATCATTTGTATTTTAGCTTTCAAAGGGAACTTGGAAATTTTAAATATTAGAGTAATGGTCCTAAACCATAATTTTGCACATTTGTGTGTTGTGTAAAGAGAAAAAAAAATGCATACAGACCATTTTCTTTTTGAAGAGTGTTTAAAAATATAACCTTACTCAAAATGGCAGACAAAACATAAAAGTATAGATTAATTTTACAAATGGCAGAGATAAAATCTAACTAATTACTAGAATGATTAATGCGCTCAGTCATACACTTTTTTTTAAAGTACATAAAATACACTGAATGCATAAGCTATGTAATGTTTGTCCTATTGGCAACATGAGTACATCCATCTTACTCATGTGTCCCTCAGCAGCTTTTTTTTGTACATCTATTAACATTTTCAACATACAATTAATCTAGAGCAGGGCTCTATAATTCATATCCACAAAGTCCCAGTGCAGCTGCAGTTTTTCATTTACATCAAACAGCTATTCTGTGGATGAGATTAGTAAAGCCTGAGCTACAGCCTGAGCTATGGTCCATTAATCTGTTCCAGACCCCTGAATTTCAAGATCAAGGTTTGTTGCAGTTCTGCATAACTAACACTAGGAGGAACCTTTGCGCCAGGGGTTCGGTATGTTTTCCACATTTGTGCTTCTGCTCTTTTTTCCCCCCCTTCCGAGTGTTGGACTTAAACCAAGTTTGCTTAGAAGTTCTGGTTGGAATAAAGCCAGACGTTAATGAATTTTCCGTCAAATATCAAATAATGTTCTGGGCAGACAGGATGTTTCGTGGCAGAATCCGTCTACAGTTCTACACGTTTTTATCAGCACCAGTCGAAAGTCTGGCTTGTCATCCTAAAAAAGATCTGATTGGGCAATCTGAGGAATCGACAGAGCTTTTGGAAAGCCTCGTTGCTGAGAGGTGCATGCGGCCTCCCTTTTGATTCATCCAGGCACTTGTCGTGTCCTGCGGAAAGCAGGCAGTAAAACCCTTTAGTGGTGTTGAAATAAAAGTTATCTGGCATTATTCGTGGTGGAAGTTCCAGGAATTTCTCTGCTTTTTGAAGTTCTGGGAATGGATCCCGGATTAATGCTTCTCCGTCAACAATATGGATCTGCTCCCTGGGGAAAAAAGCCAGCCACCTGGCCAGATGTTGGTGGTAAAGGCTTCTCTGGAGGGCCTTGTAGTTGGGGTTGATGTGTTCTCGGCGCAGGAGCAGTTCTTCCAGAGGTTGATACGGCTTGTACTGCTGGATGCGGTTATGCAGGACCTGTGTGTAGTCTGAGACGAGCCTCTCAGCTGGATCGCGGACGATCAGAAGAAGCTTCACTGCCGGATTCATCGACCACATTCTGGCTGGAACCGCGGGCGCTGTGAAATAACCTGGAGTCTTTTCCACGGTCACCTGCCCAGCATGGGTGAGAGGCATCTGAGCACGATACCAGTCCAAACCCTTGCGGAAGTTTTCGTCCAAGTTGAAGTAGTGCACTTCGGCCTTGGCAACCTCCACATCTGGATGAAGGTTGAGCATCTCCAGCAGGGCCCTGGTGCCACCCTTGCGTACCCCGATGATGATGGCACCCGGGATGCGTCGCGAGGCGCTGCTGTTGGTGGTGTTCTCATGCGGGTTCGCAGAGGTCGCAGAGGTCGCGGAGGATCTGAGTTCCCGCAGGCACACGTACAACTGGGCCTGGAGCACCAGTAATAGGAAGAGTGCCAGGAGAAGAGTCCACCACATGGTGACACTTTAGTCAGGTCAAGGATAGCGAGCAGACACAAACACAAACACGCAGCAGTGGGAAAGATGACACACACAGTGGGTGGGCGCACACGCTGATACACAACAGCTGTCGATTGCCACTGCTTCAGATCTTCACTCCAGTTTCCTGTAGATAAAAATAAACAGGAAAAATATTTAGAGGCTTGCGTGAAATTAGACCTGATTTTATGTTTTAACACAAAATAAAAACAGAGTTTTAATTAATACAGCTGTAATTATGTATCTATCTATAACTCTCTCGCTCTCTCTACCTAATTAATTCAATTCAATTCTATTTTATTTGTACGGTGCTTTTAATAATTGTCATTGTCACAAAGCCGAGGGTTTGCTCATCAGGGATGGCAGTAGGAAGAAACCTTGAGACTCAACAGGGAACCCATCCTCATTTTGGTGATAACGGATAGCAGGGTTTGATCTGCAGTCATACTGTGTGTTAGGAGGCTGGAAGTTCAGTGAAAACTGATAAAGTCAATATAACTGTATAGACGGACAAAATCCTTCTTGCTTTTTGTATAGAGCATTTGAACAAAACTTGAATAATGAGGTAAATAAATTTGCTAAAACAAAAAGATGAAAATAATACAAGTAACTATTTGATTAAAAGGAAATTATAACGTTTAAAAGAGGTTTTTATACTTATTTATGGCAAAAGAGTTGGCCAAGAAAAAGAGAACTATTATTGCACTACTGCACTTTAAAGATGGACAATATCACGTCTGCTTATCATTTCATTTCACACTCCATGACCACACCGTACTGCTGCTGCCTGCACATTCCACATACTTAATACAGTTTATTTATACACTTCTTCCTTTTTTTTTTTTTTATACATTCTTACATTTTTATATACTTTACATATTTCTACTTCGCCTTGCACCTCCAGGATCCGGGTTCTAATCCCATCTCTGTGCGCATGGAGTTTGTGTGTATGTTTGCATGCTTGGTGGGTTTCCTCCGGGTTCTCCGGTTTCCTCCCACAGTCCAAAGACATGCAGATTAGGCTAACTGGCGTTCCCAAATTGCCTATAGTGTGTGAATGAGTGTGATGTATTGGCACCCTGTCCAGGGTGTACCCCACCTTGTATTCTAAAGTCTCCTGGGATTATGGAAATTCATTTTAAATGTGTGAAGAAATATGTATAAATCACAATGATCGTATTGCACCAGTCAAAAGTTTGGACACACCTTCTAACTCCATGGTCTTTCCTGCTTTTTATTTCTTTTCTACAAAATAATCTCCTTTGAACAATTGATATTGAGATGTATCTGCTCTGTAAATCCTTCATAACGGCTCTAATCTAAGGTGCTGTTTGTTAATTGGTGATTTCTGAGGCTGGAAACTCTAAATGAACTTCTCCTCTGCAGCAGAGGTAACTTTTAGTCTTGCTTTCCTCGGAAGGTCTTCATGAGAGACAGTTTCATCACGGTGCTTGATGGGTTTTGCAAATGCACTTGACACAATACTGTTCTTGCAAGAACTGTTCCAGAACAGCTGACCTTCACCGTTGTTGTCTTAAAAAAACACCTGACTGTTGTTGTTGTAAGTTAATTACTTAATGCCATATGTGCTGTTTCATAGTTTTGAAAAAATCCAGTATTGTCCTCGACAGTAGAAAATAAATCCCAACTCGTGTCCAAACTTTTGATTGATACTGTAGATCATTCAAGAGCCATAAAATAAAACCTTCCCGTAATGAACATTTTCAGGCAACATGCGGGGCATTTTATTATATGCGCTATTTTGTTGCGTCATTATTTCCCTTTCATCGTCAATCATCAACTTAAATTTAACTGTAGTCCTTTATGTCTGTAGCAGAGCTCAGTTGGGTGATTTAATGGTATAACGACCTAATAAATTTAATATGTAGTCATTAACCTTCTTCTCAAGGTAGTGAGCACATAAATTACCAAACTGTGCAGGATCGCAGGTGCTTTAGTGAAATGTTTTGCGTCTGTCACATCTGTAGCTCTTATAGCTATGAAGTCATATTGTCCAGTCCTACAGCTGTGCTTTGGATTCATTCGCAGCAGAGTGGAATTCTCACATTTGATTGGTCAGATGTTGTGCTTTGATGTTGCGTAACATGGCTCGGGAAAGAACTTCTAGCATTATTGTCCACGTGAACTGTGCTTAACCATGTTAATGATTTAGGTTCGATACACGTCCCTGTGTGAGGACCAGGTTTGTATGACAGCGGGCTGGATCTAGGCATGTATCGCTCCGAATCTGAAGTAGATCTAAAAATTTGAAGCTGCAAACTAAAAATCAAACCGAGCTGAAAGAAAAACTAATGTGTAATATTGTTAAAATGGTGCATGTCATTCAAGCAGTATGAATTTCAGCGAATATGGTGGCTGTTTGTGAACACAGGTTCGAGCTGGTCTTGTTGCTGGAAGCCTGAGGGGCTACGTCTCGGTGTATGCTCGCCTCCCTATCGAGTCGTGGTTATTAATTTGCTCGCTCTCTGGTCTAGAGCGGTAAGGCCATGTAAACAAGTGCCGCTGTTCCTGACTTAATTGCTCCAGTGGGAGTTGGTGTGCAGGCCTCTTGGCCTCCTGCATGCGACTCTGTCAGCCAATCATGTAGCACTCAAGTATGAAGCCTCGTCCCCATTATCATTTAGCACTACAAGCGTCATCAACTCGGCCATTACGGACAGAGTGTCCGTAATGTCTCTCACTTCATTCCCCGGAGACAAAGTGGTTCTTAGGATGACAATTTCACAGCTGTTATTCTGAAATATCACACTCTAGTCCGCCATATGTAGGCACAGTTTGGGACATTAACGCCCATTTGCACTCCTGAGCAGTTTTTTTTCCCGAAGAGTTGTAAAGACTTCAGTGGTTTAATAACAGTTTTTAATGATAGCGGTGATGGGTAATTGCGGAACGAATCGTTGCTTTTTGAGCACCTCTTTTAAAGCGAGACAGGCAAATCGATCCACAAGCATGAATAACGAAGTAAAAGTTTTTACAAAGTTGTTTTGTTTAGTTTAACCGTCCCTTTTCCTATACAACTTTTTAACTTGACTATTACAGTGGCCTTTATTAGTAGTAATTAAAGGTGCTATATCTTAATTTTTTCAGGCATATTATATTATTCCTAAATGGACATAAAATCTGGCCCAGTATTTAAAAAATTCTATTTTCTGTAAGGTTTCTGTAAGGTTCTACAACTCCACCTATTTTGCCTGACACTTATCACTATACATTAATAATTATATTATAAGAAGTTCATCAAAATTCATAATAATACTTAGAACTCAACTTACATAAGCTCCAAAATACAGCTGGTTTAACATACAGTGACAAATTGAATACAAGAAGTCCAATTCTGAGGGATACAAGACGTTCCACTGTGGTGAGCCTGCTTAAGTTTATCAACGGTTGAAATAAAAGTAATGGTAAATTAACTCACTAAAGAGCAATATTCTTATTCAATATTTAATGCAATGAAGCAGTGAGCTAAAGCAGAAGCTTGTAATAATACTGTTCATAGTGCTGTCCTGAAGGAAAAGGAAATGTGCTGTGCTGTGAAGTATTAAACACTGGAACAGCAGAAGTGAAATTTAACCCACTGCATGTTTTTCTTTGGGGAAATATCTTAACCATTTCATAACTCTCACTCTCGCTTTCTTTTTCTTAACTTGTCATGTTGTAAGTGTTTTTTTTTTTAAAGCTAGTATTAATTCACATGGTCACTAGTAAACCTCAAATACAAATGACTGTATATATTAGAGGTGGATGCCTAATTTGGTCCTTCAATCCCACAATTCAATGCAATATTTAAAAAAAAAAATGTCCAAGTTATGAGGAAATAGGTAGGTTCCCTTTTGCCTACATTTTTGCAGGAACTGTACAAATAGAGTTATTGTTCTTTGTGTAACTATTGTTCTTGGTGCTTTCAGGTAATTTCAGGCGACTTCCGATTTCGCTCTTACCTTCCCTGTCTGGTAGTACTGCCTTTGACCTTTGATTATGGCTGCTGATACTTGTATTTACAGGGATGTTTGAGTTCTTTGCCATGACTATGCAGCTTTTTACATTTCATTGTTGCTTAATAATACACTACGTTTAGCTTTGATTACAGCACACAATATGTTGGCCAGTTCATGTGTGAAAATGATTCCTCACGCTCCCAGAACCACTCTTTCACACTTTGAGTCCTGGAATATAGGGCTGGGCGGTATACCTTTTCATACCGAATACCGGTGTTTTAAAAAAAAATTATATTCATTTTTA
>JAQMYG010000014.1:18972305-18983147 GCA_030014215.1 Clariallabes teugelsi | reverse complement strand
TGTGTGTGTGTGTGTTTTATAAATCAATATGTTAAAAAGATGGGTTTATAAACCAGCTTAACAGTGCCATATTTAATGCAACCACCAGATGGCAGTATATTTCCTCAAATCATACACTGATCAGCCAAATCATTGTGATCACCTGCTTAATATTGATTATATTGATATTTTGCTACCATAACAGTGATGCACTGTGTGTTCTGACACTTTTCTATCACAATCAGTATTACCCTTTTCATCAATTTGGTCTATACGATTGCACTTCTTTTGGATCAGACTACACAGACTACAGTACACCTTGCTCTGACCCAGTCCTCTTGCCATCACAAGGTGGCCCTTGTCAAAGTCTCTCAAATCCTTATGTTTGCCCATTTTTTCGCTTCCAGCACATCAACTTCAGGGAAAAAGGTTCACTTGCTGCCTAATACTGTATATCCCACCAACTTCCAGCCGCCATTATAACAAGATATTGAAAATGTAGCTACTGTAAGAAGGGCGAAACTGGGTCAACTCCAAAACAACTGCAGCTCTTGTGGGATATTCCCAGGCGGCAGTGGTCGGTGATCCAAGGAATCAAAACCAGTGAACTGGCAACAGGATCATGGGTGGCCAAGGGTGCACATGGGAAGTGAATGCTGGTCCGTGTAGTCCGATCCAATAGAAGAATTATTACAGCTCAAATTGAGGAAAAGGTTAATGCTGTTTTCAATAGAAAGATGCCAGAACACACAGCTCATAAATGTTTTGGTGGCAAAAGGGCAGGGGACCTACTCAATATTAGGCGGGTGGTCATAACTTCTTTTAATCTCCATTTTTATACCTTTCTTGGCTTTTCTGTCCATTCCTGCATCTCAGCAACCTACCCTTCATCCATTCATTAAAGTTTGTGTACCACTTATGTATAATGTGTATGGGGGTGTTTGCCGGAGACTATCAGAGAGATCGTCCGGGCCCAGGGCCAGGGACACCCAGGAGGTTGTTACAATGCATTCCAGGGTACAGGTACACGCTCACACACTCTTAGCAGCAGAGGGCTGCACGCACAGTCACAGGGAGCACCGAGCTTCATAAGTCAGTGTGCCAAAAGACATCGTCCTGTGTACGTCGGGAGATGTGCAACTGGTGCTATTCTGACAATGTTCTTTACCACATCTGCTATTTCATCATGGACAGCAAACTAGGAGTGAACTTGAAATTCTGTGCAAAACTGGGCAAATATACCACAGAGACATTGCCACAAAACTGGATGCTCCACGACGACAATGCGTTCTGTCACGAGCTCTCCTCACACATGAGTTTCCTGCCAGGAAGCAGCATGCTCTCACTTCCCCATCAACCGTACTCGCCAGATTTGGTTCCTGCAGACTTTGTCGTCTTCCCGAAGCTGAAGATCCAGCTCAAAGGTTGCCGTTTTGACACAATTGCGGTGATACAAGGTGTATGAGGAGACTATTTTGAAGGTGATAATGTGTAAACCTAGATGAATAAAGGAGTTTCTTGTAAGCAGAGCTAATCTTGAAACTTTTTGATACCACTTCGTACACTACAGGAAATTTAGAAATCTGCTTACAACGCATGATATTTTTGAGTAACTGGAGCAAACCCACCAAGTACAGGGAAAACATATCAAAACATAATTCAAACAAACAACAAACCTGGAGGTGCAAAAAAATCTAAAAAACAACAACAACAGTGCTAATCATTGAGCCATGATGCCCTTATACTTTATCCAATTCTTCTTGAACTCCATCATCTCTTCCAGTGGAGCAGAAGGGAGGATGAAACAAGGCAGTTCAATCTTTTATTTCTCTATTCCTTATCAGCATTACTTAAACATAATGTCCTGACACAGCTAAGCCCTCCCACCCCACCTCCTTCTCACTCTTTTACACTCCTCCAGCCATTCTGATCTTCTCCTGGTCGCACCCCTCCTCTGGCTCTCACCGTTCTCCAGGGTTATTTGATATGCCCCTTTTGACTGATGCAGAAAATAGGATTACTGTATTTAAATGACTATGATAATGAACCGCGTGCATGTTGCTATAGTCCCACAAGATCAAGGATTTCTCGTTCGTTTCCATTGTGAGACGTTTTAGCTACAGCTTTTGGCCTTGCTCCGGAACAATGGAGGAGTCATCTGTGAGGATTAAGGCTTTTGTCATTTTGGCATTGCCTGATGTTTCTCTGTTTCTTCTCTCTTGCGACTTGGTTTTTGAGCCGTAATGCAGAACATTCACCCGCAGACCTCTAAAGGCTTATTTGTGTTTTGTGAGAAACAGTGGCTGTAAACTACGCACATTGTTTTCTCCGGACAGAGGTTGCGGGAACTCATCGAGACTGTATTGGAGTTCAATGGAGTTTATAAAGAGTCGACTAGGATGAAGGTATAACTCCTGGTGTGTCCTTTCTCTTAAATTCTAAAGTATTTTAAACTTAATAGCATTAGAGCTATTAAGCACCAGACACTGTTAGATTGGAGTAATGGTGGAAAATGATCCAACACCAAGGGTGTTAATACTTTAATCTTAGAGAAAACAGAGAGAAGGTTGCGAAATACCATGAAAATACTGTACAATAAGGTCAAATAATCAATTTCTGCAGTTGAAACTTATTGCTTTATAGTGGACAACCACAGTGGCAAAAAATCAATAAGAATCTACTTGGGTTAATTTAAAAGCGTCAGTTTTTGCATTGATGAAAAATAACATCAATAAGAAACAGAGAAAATAAATAAATAAGTAAATAAATAAAAACCTTGGCAGACTTCTGAAGAGTCCAGGGCCGTGATGTCCTGTAGGACAATGATTTAACCCAGAGACATTATCAGGATGTACTGTGCCATGTCACATACTACAGCAATAAGAGAATTTTTGTACAGCACCAGCTACAGGATTCCTGGTTCACTATGAAAGAGCAGTTTATCATAAAGTGAAGTTGTGCGTGCGCTTCAGGCAGTTTTGATGTATGGCTGTCCCGCTGAGAAAGGGGACATGTATCACGGTAATATACACCAGTCATAATGGTTCTCAGGGTGTACTCTACGTACCTGAGATGGATTGGACTACGTTTCTATGTAGTAGCACACATGTCTAAACCAGAGCCTTGGTTTAGTGTTTCGTGTCTAAACAAGCGCATGATGAAATACATTGTGCTTTTTCTTGAGCTGAACAAGAACTTGGGAGAATGTTGTTATTTTTCTCTCCTCTGGTCTGCCCTCCTCTCCTCTCCTACACACTTAATTCCCTTTTGATGAGGCATGGCCGATAAATCCCATTTTCATGCCTACGTTCCCTGATGGCCAGTAAATGAGAGATCAGGGGGGCAGATTTGGGGCTTCTGTTGTTCTTCGTGACTTGAATGGGACCTGCTGAGCAGCAGGCCGGCTGGGTCCCATTCGCAGCCTCCTATTCATACTCATTAGCATTAGCTTAAGCGCACGGTGTTCTGTAGCATGTGTGAAGAGAAAGCAGGCAGATCTGTAAGCAAAAGCGCTCAGAACAACAAATCCGGACGGTAACCACGTAACTACGGAACCACGAGGAAGACATGATGGTCTAAAGCTGTAGACATAATCAAGCTAAATTCGTATTAACTTCAACTACAAATATATATCTTAGGATGTCAGGAATATATTTAGGTTCACAGGCTCACTAACTCTTAGGCCAAACTATTTCATCTTCCATAAGGTCGCTCTAGCAATGCACCGGCTCATTATTAATGGTATCCAGCTGGGCCCGGTGTAGGTGCGAACCCAGCGACACAGATACATAAGCACAAAAGCCCAATGCATAAACCATAAAGCGCTCCCTCGTAATAAATAACCCCATGCAAATGAGGCGCGTAAAAAAAAGTGACCATCACCCGCGTGTAGTCTATCATAGCCGAGGGAGAGCAGAGAGGATACGTCACATTGCCTGGGAGACATAACGAGCGTGTACCTGATGAATCAACGTAATGAGGGAGTAATGAAATCTACGCACATACATCATTCTGATTTACCAACTTACCAACGACTAGGAGTGTGTGTGATATCCATGTAATGGATGAAACATTTACGTTTTTTTAAACCAACTATATTTAGAGACGCCACCAAACGTGGTGTATACTGTATACAGTAAGTGTAGCCCTATATGTATAATGTTTAAATATTAACTTTAGGTCATTTTTTATTTAACAGTGAAAGTTAAGGACAGATATTTTATGCATTATATACTTATTTGTACTGCTAGACGTGAGACTCAGGCACGTGATGCCAATTAGCTGCTCTTGTATTTGGAAGCATCTCATCAATTATGCCCAGAGCTGCAGGATTAGCCTTTCATAATAGGATGGGTGTGCATTTTAAGGGAGGAAAGAAGGGCTGTGCGTGTGTGTGTGTGTGTGTGTGTGTGTACAAATGTGTGTGTTTGGGGGTTGTTGCCGTTGATATGAACACTTCAGAGATTCTTTTTTTTTTTGCAGTGTTGACAATGGAAAAGCATGATAGTTTCATGTTTAAGAATAAAAAAAACATAGACCTTTTTTTTTCTTTTTTTTTTTTACCTTTTTTTGGCTCATTCTGCTTATAAGATTAATACTGTTTGAAATGAAAATATGATTAAATGCTTTTGTGTAATCGTCGCCTCACACCTCCAGGGTCCGGATTCGATTCCCGTCTCTGTGTGCATGGAGTTTGCATGTTCTCCCCCCGTGCTTGGTGGGTTTCCTCGGGGAACTCCGGTTTCCTCCCACAGTCCAAAGACATGCAGGTTAGGCTAATTGGCGTTCCCAAATTGCCCGTAGTGTGTGTATGTGTATACATCCCTAAGATGGATTGGCACCCCGTACATTGGTACCCCGCCCCATGCCCTAAGTCTCCTGGGATAGACTCCAGGTAAAGATAAAGCGGTATAGACGATGAGTGAGTGAGTGGGTTGACACTTTAAATACTTATATCTTTATGCGTTTTTAATGATTTTTAAAAAACAAACATCTCCACACAATAAGGAATTCTAGGATTTATCACTTGTAATGCACACAAGCACACAGAGTATTCCCCTTTTTCCTGAGCGAGAGCTGGAGATTAGTTGTAAGCCTGCTGTGCTCTGGCCAGGCACCAGATGGCGCTGATCTGAATGAGCGCAGACAGATCGGGACGCATTACTCACTATTATCTTCTAATCATCACCATCGACTCCTCATCTCAGTGTGGGATGAGGGGGAAAGAAAACTCCCGGTGCCTGTCTGTCAGACGAGATGAGAGGCTTCGGGGGCAATAACCGAACGGATTAAACCAAACTTTGCGACTGCACAAACTAGGCGCGTTTCGGAGGCCTCCTTTCCAAAAACCACATAATCTAGATGTTGGCTCACGACTCCACTGTGTGTCGGATCTTAAGATCTTAGGATGGTGTGTAGCTTTGCCGCCTCGCACCTCCTCAGCTCCATCCTGAACTTTTCATAGGTTACTGTCTATGCAGAGTTTTGCACCGTTCTCCTCGTGGCCGTGTGGGGTTCCTGTGGGTTCTCTGGTCTCTTTTGGTTAATAACTGTGTGATGGTGCCTTGTCATGGACTGGCCATACCGTTGTTCAGGGTGTATTCTCTCACCTTGCCCCCAGAGTTAATGGGCTTGGTACAGGTTCGATTTCCGCCTCGGGTCTGTGTACATGGAGCTTGAATGTTCTCCTTGTGCTTGGTGGGTTTCCCCCAGGGTGATCTCCGGTTTCCTCCCACAGTCCAAAGACATTCATATTAGTCTAATCGGCGTTCCAAAATTTGAATGAGCATGTGTATACCCCACTTCGTGCCCTAAGTCTCCTGAGATAGTCAAGCTCCAGACCTTGTATACCCTGACGAAGCGGTATAGACGATGAGCGAGTTGTTATTGTAGCACCGTGACCTCACACCTGCAGGGCCGAGGCTTCTATTCCTGCCTCGGGTCTGTGTGTGTGTGTGTGTGTGTGTGTGTGTGGAGTTTGCATGTCCTCCCCGTGCTTCGTGGGTTTCCTCCAGGTACTCTGCTTTCCTCGCACATTCCAAAGACACACACAGCGTGGGCTAACTGGTATTACCAAATTCCTCTTTATTTGCAAATAAGTGTGTGTGTGTTTGACGCGTGATGGATTGGCACCCTGTCTACAGTGTACCCCTCGTTGTACCCAAAAACTCTTAGGATAGGCTCTGTACAAGATAAGCAGTATAGAAAATGAATGAATGAATGAATTCAAATACACAGTCATACATAGTACGATATGCAGTGAAATGCTTAGACAACTGCCCGTGACCTTAAAATAAAAGACTATGAATAGGAAATAAATATGAAAAAGAAAATAGAAGGTAAATTTAATTAAGAAAGAATAAAATTAAATATAAAATTAAATTAAATAACTACAGTACAAAATATACAATATAAGAAAAATATATGAAAAATATAGAAAAATAAGAAAAACAGCTATACAATATAGAAATATATAGAATTTATGGAATTTTTTTGTGTGGGAATGAAGTTGAATATAAATAGAAATGAATGAATGTTATTATTGTTATTATTATTTTTTAAAATATCTTATTCTCTATAAACAACATCATTTGAAACTTTCACATTCCCTAAACTGAGAAAAGTATTTCCTGTTGAACTGCAAATCTCCAAGCAATTGTTTCACCAGAATAAAGCTTTTTCTACTTTGTTCACTCACTCATTCATTCATCTGCAGTAACTGATTTATCCTGGTTAAATGCACTCATGCACACATCACATTGTAAAAGTAGGCAAATGTATCATTTCATTTTTATGCTATAATTATAATACAAATACAAGATTATTCAATTAGTTTTTAAACTTTTCTATTCATTCATAAGTTTGAAATTGTCTTTTGTTTATTGACACCTAGACATTTAATATATTTCTTCCAAAAAAAAAAAAAAAGAAAAAGCTAAATTATCAGCTAATAAATTAATTCAATTCAACTACTGTATACAATATATAAGACATTTATTTTGGTCATAAGTTGAAGTCCCCCATAAATAAATATTTCCAGAAGTTAATGAACTTAATGAAAAGCTGTTAAACTGTGGGTCACTCGTTTTCAATGTTTAACAAAAATGTGCTTGATTAATAAGGGAAATAAGTGAACATAAATCAGATTAGCAGCTGAGAGCGTTAATACGAAGTCACACAGCAGTCTGGAGTCTGTACACTGACTGATTACGACTATCTAGATGTCTAAATCTTACTTAGACAGTCACAGATGTCATCTGAAAGAGACAGCCTGTGTAAAGATAGGCCAATATGAGGACCTGAATATATGTGTGTGTGTGAGAGAGAGAGAGAATGGGAGAGTGATGTGACCATAGACTGCACAGATAAACTCTTAGGGTCGGCGCTAAGCTAAGCTCAGCTGAGCCAAATCCTAAAAGCATACACGAGCAAGACCGGGGACAAAGGCGTGGCGAAATTAAAACCAGCGAGAAGGAATAGACTGAGGACAGACAGAAGGGGTGTCTTCACTAAGGGATGATTATGTGCCCTATTCTCTGTCCCTTTAAGACTGTGTGAATAATATGCTCCCACTGACCCCACTTGTGGAGCAGTTCTATGTTCCCCTCTTTTTCAGGAGGTCCATGCCTGGTTAATCAAAACACAATAAAGGGACAGATCACCAGTAAATGAGAATATAAAAGGAGCTTTTGCTTAACATAATCCCCCCTCCTGATTTGCCTTTTTTGTTGTCCCCTTCTCTTTCAAGGCCTTTATTGGTCCTGAAAGGGGGACAATAACGTTCGGAGGGGTCCGATTAGCCGTTTTGCGCCAGCAGTCAACACGTTCCTTCAAGCATCTCTAAATGATCCCTTCAAAAACAATCTGCAGATTGAAATTGCTGAGAGGATTAAAAGGATGGCTGAGCACAGCACAGCGGCGAGGAACCCACAAGATTGGCCCTTTTAAGATGGAAGAAAGATTTTATCGGCGAAGATGTTAAGCAAAGGTTTCGGACAGGTCGGGCTCCGCGGGAGATCCTGCAGCTTTGAGTTGCTATCCGGTGGTCACCATTATCTCTATATGACCCACGGCGGGGTTATTCTCAAAATCAAGGATTGGGAATCGTACTTGCATGCGGTGGGTCTGATAATATCTAATCCGGTTTCACACATAGATAGTTTTCAGGATAATTAACATTCCTTAAGGATTTTTAAACCAGTTTTTTTTTTCTTTCTGTGACTTATTGACAAACCCTCTTACACGTTTACGTTGCTTCCACAAAAGTGCGCACAATTTCCCAACTCTGAAACATGATGGACGTCCTCGCATGCTAAAGCAGATGTGTTGTTTTACCACAGCGCTCAGGTAACATCAGTTTCTCTGTGCTCCCTCACCAGGAATTCACTTGTCATCCTCGCTGCACTTTTGAAATCTATTCTATTGAACGTCACTCTTAAAACAATGCCTTAAGCGGTTTTCACTTTGAATATCAACAGAACAACAGCCAGTGGCTCTGCCAAGCTATCAGCTCCTGTAGATCCTCAGTGACAGCCTCATGCCGTTCCTTTCTCCTGCTTTATACTTCATAGTTATGAGTCTTGTGTTATAAGGCCTGCATTATGTGAAGTAAGACGACTACGACCGGTTGGGAATTTTGACTTGCGTCATTATCTGCACATGTTCGTGAGTGAGGATCTATTATTTAAGTTTCATTATAATGAAAATAAAATACAGGTAAACTGATTTACGTCTTTCATGTACAGTAGAGCAGGGGGGTACAACAATATAATATCAAAATCATGATAAAGTATAGCTGATTACATTTTTTAAACATCTGATGCTCATCATGTCGTAGAGCAGCATACAGTAACACTTGAAGTTGAGAACTATCTGCCCTCTTTTATGAGCTCATAGATGCACATGATTGGCTTTGATTCATTTTGTTTGCTTACTTTGATTGACCGGGGAGAGAGAGGCTATTAACGAGCACTAATAATTGATTTCCCAAGGCTCCTGTCGCATCTTTAGGATTCAAAAGTGCAACTTCCAACCAGTAGATCTGTTTAGGTACTGTGGTATCATGTACTGTTACCGTTCAAAGGTTTGGGATCACTTGCAAAGTTTTTGTTTAGTAATTTATTTTCTACATTCTACAACAATACTGGGGATTTCAAAAGTATGAAATAACACATATGGAATTAGGGAATTATGAAACCCTACTGTTATGAAACAGTTCTTGCAAGAACAGTATTGTTAAGTGCATTTGCAAAAACCCATGAAGCACCGTGATGAAACTGTCTCTCATGAAGACCTTCCCAGGAAAGCAAGACCAAAAGTTACCTCTGCTGCAGAAGTTCATTTAGAGTCACCAGCCTCAAAAATCACTAAGTAACAAACATCACCTCAGATTAGAACCGTTATGAAGGATTTACAGAGCGTAAGTAGCAGATATACACCTCAATATCAATTGTTCAAAGGAGATTATTGTATATTTTGGGCACCTAAAATTCAGGAACGACCTTGGAGTTAGAAAGTGATCCCAAACTTTCGAGCAGTAGTGAATCAGGTATCAAATAAATACTTAATACATGTGATATGATTTTTGTCGCTGTGCCACGACTTTGTAACCTTTCAGTAGTCCAGTACAACCAAAGGATTACAACTGGATATACTGTATAAATTCTTCTTTTTATCTTTAGCCTAAACTTGGGAAGGCCAAATCAAGAGGACTGTCCTTTCCAGGACCAGATTTTGTTTATGGCGCAGTGACAACCTTCCAAGATGGTGGAGTGGCAGAGGGTAAGTGATAAAGTAAATCCTGAGCAAATTTACATGTTGCTTTTCCAAACAATGCAATACCAAACAACAATATATCCAACCGTACAGTACTGTATATATACAGTGGGTAGATTTATGAAAAAATAAAAACTGAAATATCAGTAATATAAGTATTCAGACCCTTTGCTCAGTATGCAGTCGAAGCACGCCTTTGATCTAATTCAGCCATGAGTCTTATTGGGAAAGATGCAACAAGTTTTTCACACCTGGATTTGGGGATCCTCTGCCATTCCTCCATTCATTTTTAGGTCTCTCCAGAGATGCTCAATTGGGTTTAAGTCAGGCCTCTGGCTGGGCCATTCAAGAACAGTCACAGAGTTGTAGTGAAGCCACTCCTTTGGGTATTTTAGCTGTGTGCTTAAGGTCATTGTATTGTTGGAAGGTAAACCTTCGGCCCAGTCTGAGGTCCAGAGCACTCTGGAGAAGGTTTTCGTTCAGGATATCCCTGTACTTGGCTGCATTTATCTTTCCCTCGATTGCAACCAGTCATCCTGTCCCTGCAGCTGAAAAACACCCCCTACATCATGATGCTGCCACCACCATGCTTCACTGTTGGGATTGTATTGGACAGGTGATGAGCAGTGCCTGGTTTTCTCCACACATACCGCTTAGAATTAAGGCCAGAAAGTTCTATCTTGGTCTCATCAGACCAGAGAATCTTATTTCTCTGGTCTGATGAGCTGCAGTGATGGTTGACTTTCTACAACTTTCTCCCATCTCCTCACTGCATCTCTGGAGCTCACCAACAGTGATCTTTGGGTTCTTCTTTACCTCTCTCACCAAGGCTCTTCTCCCCTGATAGCTCAGTTTGGCCAGACGGCCAGCTCTAGGAGGGGTTCTGGTCGTCCCAAACGTCTTCCATTTAAGGATTATGGAGGCCACTGTGCTCTTAGGAACCTGCAGAAATTGCAGCAGAAATTTTTTTTGTAACCTTGGCCAGATGTGTGCCTTGCCACAATTCTGTCTTTGAGCTCTTCAGGCAGTTCCTTTGACCTCATGATTCTCATTTGCTCTGACATGCATTGTGAGCTGTAAGGTCTTATA
>JAQMYG010000014.1:18951645-18962713 GCA_030014215.1 Clariallabes teugelsi | reverse complement strand
CGGAAGTATTTGAAACTTCACAACTTTATTTTCCGCCAGAAAATAAACAGTGACATAATCGATTATGGCACTTTGCCACATCGATGCTGAATCGTTCATGTCCCGCATCGCGATACATCGCCGAATCGATTATTGTTGACACCCCTAGTATTTATATATAATATATGTATAATGTGTGGTATAAATTGGCTGTGAAATTGTTAAGTTGTCAAAAGGGGTAGAATTAAATAAGTTTATACTTTTTCCTACTCTTTTTCGAACATATTCGTTTTTGCTTGTTTATTTTATTTTTGTTTGTTTTATTGTTTCATGTTCGAAATGAAGTACTGTATTTAAATGATTCGTAAGAACGCATGGTAAAAAAAAACTGTAGAAATTACAGCTACAGTTTGATTAATAGTAAAAGTAGGAGCATTTTCATACACACACACACACACACACAATGTGATAAGAACTCACAGGATTGGGACTAAACAGCTGTGTGTCCATAAGAGAACCACTTGTTAATGAGACTAATTAAAAGGAAAAAAAAAAGCATAAAGATAAGCATAAAGATTGGGCTTTGGAACAATGGGGAGAAAGTGATGTCATCTGATAAGTCCAGATTGAGCCTATTCCAAAGTGATGGGCGTGCCAGGGTACGAAGGGAATTGCATGAAGCGATGTACTCATCATGCGTAGTGTCCACTATACAAACCTCTGGAGGCAGTGTTATGATCTGGGGTTGCTTCAGTTGGTCAGGTTTAGACTTAGCAAATTTATGTGGCAATAAAATGAAGTCAGCTGACGACTTGAATTTACTGAATGACCAGGTTATCACATCTATGGAGTTTTTCTCCCGCGATGGAACGGGTATATTCCAGCACGTCCAGATTGCGAAAGTGTGTTTTCTGGGAGCATGAGGAATCAATGAAATCTTGGAGTGTGTGACTATTTTTAGCCAGGCATATATATATATATATATATATATATATATATACAGTACACATAATCCAGGATTAGAAGGATACAAAGCCAGGATAAATGTATAATGACTTTATTGCCCATGTGTGTGTATTTCCCATGTGCTGGGGGTCAGAGGATGCATGGGAGGAATATCAGGATTGAAAGTAATGATTTCGTCCCACATCCCGTCACCACAAACGTACACACACATACACACACACCCAGTGTAGTAGTCCAGCTCTACCCATCTCCGGCCCAGCTCAAGCCACCAATTAAATCAAAAGTGTTCTTCTTCCACTGGTCTTTTGCGCTGTCGTGCGGCCGATCATCCTGACAGCTCTGGCTGCCGGTGAAGCTCGAAAATCCTCCATTGACAATACCCAGTGCTTCCAATTATGAGGGAATCAGACTCCTGCTGAGCTACCCAGCTCCTGCATACACTTGCTTACAAAACATACACACTTCTTTTTTTTTTTTCTCCCCCCGCATACATATGCATGCATGCACTATCTCTTGTCTGCCACCCTGCACCTCTATTCTCCATTGCTTTCATTTCACCTTCATCCCGTCCTGTCTGTATGCATCTTCTCTGAAATTTACCCACACATCCCGTGGCTGGGTGCACGCGGTCTCCCCATCCTGTCGTCCAGCTTCAGTCGGCTCTAATGAGCGTGTTGGGGATTGAGGGTGCGCGGTGGGGTAGGGTGGAATGGTGGGGAGGTGGGGGGGATCTATCTTGCATCTTGTTTTCACTGCGCTAAATTCTGCCTTGTATGACAGCTGACGGTGAGAAGAGAACGTTAACCTTATAAAAGATTTACCTCAGCTCATTATGGCCTGTCAGCTCGTGCTCCCGATGGCTCGGAGTTCGACGGTTGCATCTCCTGCGCGCAACGCTTATTTTCTGCTTCCCCCTCCATCATCTGTTTGTTTGTGTTGCGGTTATCCTTTATGCCTCTCTCTCGTTCTGCCTTTAGTGGAACGCATGTTCTTGCTCTGTAATTCACAAAAAAAAAAAACTGAAGTGCCAAAAATGTTTGAGAGAAAGAAAGAGACGAAGTGATTTCTCACAAAATAAAGCAGAAAGAAACAACAAACAAGGAAATTATATAAATAAACTGCAACGACGCAGTGACGTTTGTGTCTCCTTTGAACAAGATGCTCACTTGGATTTGATAAGAAAGCTTAGTGAAGCAGTGTTTGCAGCGTTTGAAGCATCTATCAAGCATTTCAGTTGTGTTACAAATATAAGCTAGCTTTTAGTTGTGTAGGGAAAAAAAAAAAGAATAATATGCTCCGGACTGTCACGTCTGGCGTTTGAGAAGATTTCTCAGCTAAATCTGTTACACCAGCGAGCAAGTTTTCTTGCTGACAGATTCCCTGACAGCATTCATTCTGCTTTGCAGGAATAAACGCTTGTGAGGAACATTTTGAACCTTTTAATCACTTGGTTCTATCATCCTGAATAGTTATACAAAGAGCTATCCCAGATCACACAATTATCATACCACGGTACGGTTCTTCAACTGTCTAGTTGTCTCGGCGAGCCTGGTTTGTTCAGTTGTGTGAGATACTTTTCTTCTCACCACTGTTGTAACAAGCGGTTAAGTCACTGTGGCCTTCTGGCACAGTCATGGACATCACATTTCCCTCATTTTCATGTTTAATCTTATGCTTTGTGGTCATGTGATGTGATTGGCTAAGCAAATTATTGCACAAATGAGCACCAGTGTTCCTATTAATCTGATCGGTGAGTGTACAGTATATTGTAGCGTTTTGTCTCTCATTAAGAAGCACCCAAACAACCACTCATCATGTTATTGCGTTGTCCTACCTGCCACAAGCTCACCTAACACACACACACACACACACACACACATTGAACAAAGTCCATAGTTTCTCGTAAGACTTCCCCTGAACCTGTCTGCTTTTATAAAAGTAGCAGCCTGTACTATACTCAGCATCTACTCAGCAAAAAGTTGGTTATCCTCTGACAAGCCAAGAGACTTTTTTTTTTTTAAAAACACAAAAATCCTTACTGACACTCCAATTTAGTCTACCATCTCTAGGACAACCAGACAGTAGCATGTTGCATGGACCTCACTCTGCTTCACAGAGTTTATATTTATATGGCATGTGATTATTCCTTTTCCACTTCCTGCAGATCGGACCAGCTCTGGACACCTTCCGAGATCCTGAAGCACGAAAGAAGGCCATGGCTTTACAGTTCATGGACTCGGTAGCCAGACGAGGGCTGCTGGGACAGGGAACTTACACTGTGGACTGACAGGCTGATTATTATCCGTATAATCCCCCGGTTTATCCTTCAGATAAACAGTTTTTTTTTTTTTGTCTAACAGTCTGGACATGGAGGCAGTGTTAGTGATATCGGCTCATATCGTCAATAATGATGAGTGTGATGGGAAATTTCGGTTCAGTGTCAATGCCACAGCTGTTCGTGCATCATTTATGCAATAAATCATGGTTTCATTTGTTGACTTTTATTTTTTTAGTTTTTTCCTCAGTTACTAAAATGCTTAATTTCTCAAACATGTCATGCTGCTCAATTTGGGGTTAGGGCATTTTCCTATACATCACTCAAATTCCTGGGAATTTTGTTTGAAATCATTGCAATAGGTAATGTTGCTGGTGTATTTTTTTTAACAATTTTAAACTTCTTAGTCTACTGTTCTATGTAATAATTGTAATTATGTTACACAGATGATCAGTCAGGAAATCAGGAAATCAATAAAGTTATTTCACCAAAGTATGTTTTTTCTTGTCTTTATTTATTTTCTTCTATTTTTCACACTTTGATTGATGGGCGAGGGTATCAGATTATTTATTTATTTATTTATTTAAGTACCTGCTTACAGTTCATAATTAATGAATATGTTCAATACGATAAACTTAGTCTTTAATGTAGAAATGGTACAGTTGTGTGTGTGTGTGTTTCTCTTACAGGGGAAACCACCCCTCCCTCATCATGTTTATTATCAGTTACCCCACACCCACTCCTATCCAATCCCAAACCCCCCACTCCACCCCTCAAATAAAAAAACAACAACAGCCAATCAGGACGCTGCGCTCCGGCCACGCGCGTAACGGACACCATTAAACTCATCCTTCTCTCCTGCCATTGGATGATCTCTTTTAAAAAAAAAACAAAAAAAAACGGATGTCATCGGAGGTCCTGAGAGATCTCTGTCTCTTCCTGCGCGCTGTTCCGCTGGTTTAGTTCACGCACAAGTTTGAACTTCCCTCTCTACAAGACTTTCATGGTACTTTTGCTCTGACGTCTCCACGCTTTCGGGGATTTGTTTCGGTCATCAGAGTCAGGTGCGGCGGTGCGGGACCTGGGTACCTGTCCGTGGTGCTGAAAGCATCATGCTGTTCCGGTTCGGGCTCACGCAGCTCGGTTTGTGGAACTGCGCCTGACTTCGATTGCACTACCGGATTTGAACAGTTTAGAAGAAAGTCGCGTATTTATTTGGATTTTTTGTTTGTTTGTTTGTTTTTTGGAACTAATATTTATCTCAAGAACAAATGTCAAGCAGAGGATAAACTTGTCCTCCATCAGGACACTTTTTTCCGTCACCTGATGCTCGTGTGAAAGCACCGTTTTATTTCTCTCTCCTCGCTGTATTTATTGTACGATGGAAGTGCCAACAAACGGCTCAAGTTTTGGCATCGACTCTTTGCTCTCGCACCGACCAGCGAGTCCGCGCGTCTCCAGCACCCGCGCTTTAACGGGAGACTATCGGTCTCCGGCCTCAAGCCCGCGCTCAGAGCTGGACAGTGACTGCTCATCTCCACCGTCCCCCAGGCGAGAGTCTGACCCCGGGTCTCCTTTAGTGATGTCCCAACCGAGGACAGTGACCTCCTCTTTTTTAATCCGGGACATTCTCGCGGACTGCAGGCCGCTCGCCACGTGCGCACCGTACACCAACAGCGGAGAGACAGCGCGGGAGACCGAGGACTACACCGACAGACTGCACAGCAACTCGTCATCGGATAGCGAATACCGGGGTAAGAGACAGCTTTAAAACTCTTTAATACAGACTAATGTTTCATCAAAAACACAAATGCGCAAAAAAAAAAAAAAAAAAAAAAAAAATCTATTAATTTTACCTTCTTTTATTCAACATCAACTGTGAAAACATCATGTGAAATATTTTATAGGTATGTTTTGTTTAGTAGTCCTGAAAGCAACAAGGAATTATATTTGTTATTGTGCATTCTATATCAGAGATGCATTTATAATGGATACATTTATAAAATAATCCAAATAGAAACACGAACTCTAGGAAAAGAAATACAGAATAAAGCCTAATTGCAAATTATTACTCCAACATAATCTTTCCATGTTTTCTCATAATTATTAAAATGCATCCTGGTGCATAAAAACAAAAAATATTTGATTTTAATATTAAACCTCAAACGAGTATTTTATATAATTTACACACATGTATATATAAGTCTTAGTATATTTGACATGTATGTCCTTTACATCTTAATCCTGAACTGAAATTCTGGAATTTCCTTCTGGATAAATTAAGTATCTATCTATCTATCTATCTATCTATCTATCTAATGCAGTGAGGGAGAAAATTATTGCCTGGATAGATGAGTTGACAAGTTAGTTATGTAGAATGTATTTATTTATTTATTTTTAATAGAAGCGCTTTTAAATGGCATTCTATCTATCTATCTATCTATCTATCTATCTATCTATCTATCTATCTATCTATCTATCTATCTATCTATCTATCTATTCAGTTCGTGTAATTAGAAACACTTTATAGAAGATTTTAGTAGATTATTAAGACTCACACCTTAAAATTTGAAGGCTATTTTTTCGAGATAAAAGTACAAGATAAAAGGGATAAGATAAAAACTATTTTAATATTAATCATATATATATATGATTAGTATCAAAATAATCTACTTATATATAAATAATCTACTAATAATCTACTAATATATATATATATAGCCTATATGTGTGTGTGTGTGTGTGTGTGTGTGTGTGTGACTACAGTTGGTCCGGCTACTAATCAGATTAGTAACTCAGAGATCTTTACTGTAGATTGTTTGAGATCCTCACCCCCCTGAGACCCAATTAAGTGGATTATTGTTTGCTTGTCCAAATCCGACTCAAACTTTTACTACTTTTTACTCGATGTGTCAGAATAATTTAGTTATCACAAAGTAAAAATAACGGAAAATACAAACAAAAATTCCGACGAGAAAAACTGATTGCGGTATGAAAAAGTTTTTTTTTTTTTTTTAAATGAGACGAAAAAAATCCTGTAATCTAGATTTGTCGTTTATATTCTTTCTTTCTCTCTCAGCTAAAGACGAGCCGGAACGGGAAATCTCCAGCAGCAGAGAGAGTCCGTCCTCGCGCCTGAAGAAACCTCGCAAAGCACGCACGGCCTTCACCGACCACCAGCTCGCGCAGTTAGAGCGCAGCTTTGAGCGCCAGAAGTACCTGAGCGTGCAGGACCGCATGGAGCTCGCGGCCTCTCTGAACCTCACCGACACGCAGGTCAAAACCTGGTACCAGAACCGCAGGTGAGAGACACAAAGACAAACAGTCCGGTTTGCTTAGAATAAATAGCCTTCATATAAACGAGTGTGCGGCTTGGAAATAAATTGTCGGCGCGAAAGAGTAATTGTCGGATAGAAATCAAGGCATTCTAACAACTGATAATTTATTATAAAAGTAAATAAATAAATAAATAAATAAATAAACATACAAAAACATGGTTTTCCTTTTATTCTTCCCCCTGCTATAACAATTTGTATAAACTGAACTCTTCAGCTTCGCACATATTTGGCCATGAATAATAAATTAGTGCGTGCGTATTAATAATTAAGTCGCCAAGCTGTAATTACACAATTGCTCGAATTGTAAATTATTTATTAGAAAATGGCTCTGGGTTTACACATGCTAAACAAAGTGCTATGCATACACAGATAGATATACATCTAGTGTGATGCCTTAACTATTGTTTATCTTGGTATCTCTTATTAAAAAGTAAATAAAAATACACCAATATTGATATTACTAATCTTTTTTTTTTTTTTTTTTTATCATTTAGGACAAAGTGGAAGCGACAAACAGCAGTTGGTTTGGAGCTCCTTGCCGAAGCAGGAAACTACTCTGCTCTTCAGAGGATGTTCCCATCGCCATATTTTTACCCACAGAGCCTGGTGTCCAGCCTGGACCCGACAGCGGGACTGTATTTATACCGAGGAGCCACGGCGGCACCCCCGGCTCTCCAGAGGCCGCTCGTCCCCCGAGTCCTGCTTCAGGGTGGAGTTGAGACCCAGCTGTCCCCGCATCTGTCCACGCACATGTCCTCGCTCTCCGCCGCTTTACCCAGACCCACACCGCAGCGGTGACCAGCTCAGGACTCACTCAAGCAAAACTGACAACAAACTGAGCCGCTGGACAACAGCGCGCAGTGACGCGCAATGCGGGACGCAGGAGAAGAGCTCCAAACGCGTTTTCTTAAAATGATCCTCTAGACAAACTTGACTGCAAAGTTTGTGTAAAGTTCCAGCAGAGGCGAAATGAAGCCTCCTGATTGGCTGCTGAAGCCGCGAACAGAAACGCGGCTCTAATAGCAAAGCTGATGATCCGACTAAGCAAACATTTCAGATTTCAGCTGTCGGATTACCAGAAACTGTCAGTCAAATAACAACAACAACAATAACAATAATAATAATAATAATAATAAACACACTATAGAAATACAACAGCCTAATAATAATAATAATAATAATAATTTAGGACAATCCTTTAACATAGCACACATTCATTCATATTTATAAATTTTTACTCATCATATTTCTTCTATTCTAGAATCATCATCATCATCATCATTATTATTATTATTATTATTATCTTTTAAATTATTTTTCGGCGCTAGCAGATAAAGACTAATTAAGGTGCCTCTGATGGTATACAAAATTTGGAAATTGTTTGTCACTGTGTCGTGGATATCAGTAGTTTATAAACTGTTTTGTTGATGACGCCAAAAGTTTTTTTTCTTAATTGAAAAATATAAATAAAATTATATGGTAAATGATACTCGGGATACCTCGTGTTGTTTCTGACTGACGTTTGTGTGTGTGTGTTTACTTTTTATTACTTATTTTATATATTTTTTATCATTAAACTTTAAACATAAAATAAAACATTTAATTCATATTTATTTAAACAATTAATTAATCTATGAATATATATTTTTTTTATCTTGGTGAGACCTGTTTATTCGGAAATTTCAGTGTAGAAACGAGAATCTCTCACCAAGTAGATGAATTAAATCCAATACTCTTATTATTTCTGTTTATTATCGAAACCGTTGAAAACATTTTTTAAACATGATTTCCCATCAAAGGCTCGAAAACATCAAATGTGCTCGAGCACGAGAAGCACGCAGTACGCGGCGCAGACAGCAGTCTAGTGCCACGCTACTAAATAGGAGCTTATGTTCAAATGACACAACAGGTACAGTAATAAGGTGATGCAGTAATTAGTAAGGACGTCGGATCGGCCTCTCTCTGTGAGTGTGTGTGTGTGTGTCGCATCAGAGCCTCTGGGAAACAGCTGGTGAGCGGCACCGCGCTGTAAAGGCAGGAGCAGCTGGTGAGCGAAACCCAGGCCGTGCCAAACACACACACACACACACACACACACACATATAACCCCTTTCAGAGTATATACACTACTTATACACTGCAAAAAGCAAAACATATAAATGAATATAAAAAAATATTTTATTATTATTATTATTAATAATGATAAAACAATCTTACAGTCTTTTTTTGGGGGGTGTTTATAAATTAGTTGACCGAGACTTGGTTCCATCGTTTTGATATACCTCTGTAATTTTAAACAAGAACTAAAAACACAAGAGTTCATAAACGTTATAGCTATTAATTTATTACAAATAATATGTTATAATATATATACGTTTTTAAAAAAAATATATTTTAAAATTTTATTTCATAGCTTAGCTTGTCCACAAATCATGGAAAGCACTGCCTGTCTGTGATCACATGACACATCAAAGAGGAACAACTGCACAAACTAAAAGTTGTTTTATTTGACATATTTTTCCAATGCCTCCAGTAATCCATAAAAAGCATTACATATTTATAAATCACACGTTCTTAATATTGTTTCTGCACAGCCATATTCCACAAAGTCCATAACGAAGGATTATCACAGAATGACACTGCACAAACTAAAAACTGTTTTCCCCCCCCTTTTATTTCCCCCCCAATGCCTCCAGTGATGCATAAAAAAGAAGGCATGACACATTTATAAATCCAAGTATTTCCACATTAACAAACACGGCTTCCACAAGGCGAAACTCCACGCAGCCCCTCTTCCAGCAGGATTCTCTTGGTGGTGGCCATGAGGATGATGATGATGAGTTTCATGGAGCTTTACCATGCCACCAAATGTACAGCGGGGAAGCTGAACACCTGTACCTCCAAAGCTCTGCACACAAGTCTGATTTTTTTTTAGACACTTTGCTATTATTTTATAAATAATAATCTCTTTCACCCTTCTGTTGGCTCATCATCTGTGCTAGCTTTCCGCTTCTTCCTCTTCTTTTTAGACTTTGACTCTCCGTCTATCCCGCTGGTGTACTCGGAGCGGATCAGGCTGGCCACTCGCTCTCTGGCTGTGAGCTTATGAGTGGGTCTTAAAAACAAAAACATAAAACAAAAAAACCATAATAAAATAGATAAAACAGGTTCAGTGTATAAATGTACTGTAACGCTCACATACATACAGGTATGTTTGACAACCATGAAAGGATTTTTAAACTATTTATTTAATAAATAATAAATAAAACATTATTCTTGTTTGACACTGATGTGTTTGCGCTCATATTTTAACCTCCAAATTTAAAAGCATATATTTTACTCGACTAATCTCTAGTAGTTATTTATCTGACATTGTGTTATTGATACTACTATTTAATTAAATATTAATGAATAACTTAATTATTAATAATTAATTATGTACAACTTTAAAAAAAAACATTTGTTAAAAAAAAAACAAAGCAAAAAAAAAAAACTTTCTGGAAAAATTAATTCTCTCAAATCTATCAAGACTAGACTTAAATAAAAATGTGGGGGGAAAAAAACTCCCACACAATCAGCAGTCTCCAAAAATACTATCCAAAGGAAAAAATCATAAAGTTGGCTAAAAAAAAAAAAAAAAAAAAAAACAAGAAAAAAGTATCAGCAATGCACTAGAAGAGCCAAACAACAAAGTGTTTTAGTGAAATTCTGAATGAGGACGAAAGGACGCGGTGAAGCATGCTGGGACAGGATGCCACGAGACCGCCAAATACAACTGAGAGAGATTCCCACAGTTGTCGATAACAGGCATGTAGTCAGCAGCGGGAGTTGCTTTAAAACCAGTCTCTCTTTGTCTAATCAATAACTCTGAAGCCTCGAGCTGTGCGTCGTCCCTCTGGGGCTGCTTGGGGACAGAACACACACACACACACACACACACACACACACACACACACACACACACACACACACACACACACACACACACACACACTACCCCGAGGGCTCGTGATTGTAGTTATTGATCTTTTGAAGGTCCCTGAGCACTCTACAGGGACGTGGACATGAAAGCTGTGGATGTACAGTCACGCTAATCGACATACCGCACATATCACACGATACTCGACTTCCCCGATTCTTCTACTAACTTTTAAAAGTGTTCTTAATATTGCTTCAGCACAGCAAATTTCAGCATGAACACACATACACACACACATACATACAAAATAGGATCAGAACAGATCAAGGTACACAAAATTCCATGATGAAAGATTATCACAGAATGTTTAAGAGTTTTAAGTGGTTTCCAGGAATCATACAGATGATAATCAGCATCCTTGCATAATATTAAAAAAATATATATTTTTAAAGGTTATAAGATATAATACAAATAATACAGAATTCGCAAGAAATTTCAGTGTGACCTATATTGAAAGTACAGTGAAACCTCGGATTACGAGTAACGCGGTTTACGAGTGTTCCGCAAGACGAGCAAAGATTTTTAATAAAT
>JAQMYG010000014.1:18905777-18923279 GCA_030014215.1 Clariallabes teugelsi | reverse complement strand
TTCGTTATTATTTTGTTGACAAGTGGGGCTTGAAAATTCGCCCACCCCCTTAAGTGGGGAATGACAGAAAAAGTTTGTCTGTTATAGCGCAACATAAAATTTTGAGTGGAATTCTTAATATTGCCAATTTTATTCTCTTTTAATTATTTCAATTCCATTATTACAATATACTGTAATTGTCATTTCCCCCCCCTAAAACAATACATAACACACATGAAAAAAACGGAAAGAAAATTAATATTGAAGATAACAAGTTTAAGCAAATTATGTGGAGAAAAATGTTATATAAACAAATTTTAGTAATAGAAAAAAGGAAGAGGTTGAAAACATACAAATACATACATACAGAGAATAAATACTGCATGCCAAAGATGGAAAGAAAACAATTAGTCAACTGCCCAAATCAGATAAGGATCCTCTTATTGTTGTGAAACATCACTGCGTGCTGAGCTAAGCACAATATTTCCAAATAAGTCGAACATGTTCTAGCAGGTCGATGACTAAAGCTTTCATGCCCTACACTGCTGCAATGTTGATGCCGTTCAACATCATCCACTTCATTTGTAATACTATTATGTTGTATATAATGATTTCTCATTATATATTTTAGCATTCAGTATTTGAAGACATTATGGGATTTCTAAGGAATTTCTAAGCAGTTTCTTTTAATTTAACAGCTCTCAATCAAATCACAGCTGACTGCCACATTCCTGATGAGTGCTTTTGTTTCTAACAGGGCGAGCCAATCACTGGTCAGCTCTGATCGGCGCCTCTCACTCCAGCAATTACATGCTGTGGGAGTACGGTGGATATGCCAGCGAGGGCGTGCGTCAGGTGGCTGAGTTCGGCTCGCCTGTCAAAATGGAGGAAGAGATCCGTCAGAAGGTAGGACATGAAGTTTCGGCGGCATCGTCTTTGCAGATTAGTGTCCATCAGATGCAGGAGAAAAACATGTCAATATAGGTCAAGATATCCCCAGGGTCCTGCATCTTCAGCCGCAGAGAAAGTCTTGCATTGGGTTTTGTAAGTTTTTTCCAGTGTTTGCAGTATAAACAACCACAACACTAATAGTCACTATTATTTTTATTATTGTTGTTATTACTACTACAAATAAAATGTTCTAGGTGTCATTCAAATAAAATAGGGACTTGATGAAATTTTTGGTAAGTGAAGGCGTAAAATATATTGACATTTGTAGAAGACTTCAGTCACAGTACGGTGATGAGACTCTTATCTGCAGTAAAACATCTGTATGGTGTAAACATTTGAAAGAACGCCATTGGTCTGTGAATGACGATCCCGGATGAGGTGGCTCTGAGCTCACTGCAGTCACTCTTGTGGACATCAGCGCCTGATTTTTGTAAATCGATGGATAACTTGTCTCCAACTTGTGAATGAGATGCATCAGTGTTTAGGAACTGTACACACAATTGTTCACCAACACCACTTGCACATTACAGGGACTCAGCTGGATCCAAGCCATTTCCATATGTTTGGGACATTAAAGGAGTTCCTGGGAGGCCAGTGTTTCAGACGTAAAGCAGGCAGTCTGTTCATGGCTCAGGCGTACTGAGAAAACTTTCTACCTTGATGGTGCCCAAGCACTAGTGAAACACTAGGATAAGTACATTAGTGTAGGAGGCGATTATAGAGAGAAATAAAAGTTTTTATTCTCATAACTGTGTTCTGTTATTCAGCACAATCAAAAGTCCCGGATTGACTTGAACGGCCCTGATACTAAACATTTTGCACATTATTTATTTAAAGCATAAATTGCATATAAGGACAGTTAATGGAATTGCATGCTTAGTGTTTTTTTTTTTTTTCTAGGAAAAATTTTTTTTTTTTCCTGGACTCAACAGGCCTGTGGTATCCTCAGCTGAATGATTGTACGTTTACTCTGGGACATCATAAGTTGGAAAATTGTGACATTTAGGTGGAATGAAAAAAAAAAAAAAACCCAAACAGATTTCTTTCTTAATTTAATGTAATCAGAACGACTGTTTTTTTTAAACACCATTTTAATGAGTGATTAAGAATTGCTGAGCTCCAGAACAGGCTTTATAATAGAGCAAGCTTTGTTGCTGTAGGCTAGAATGTAATTGTGACTGAGACATGCCGCGATGAAAGCAAATCAGGCGAGTAAACGTACTTATAAAACGGATCACGTATTTGTATAACTGAGAATATAGGACCAGCGGATAAAAAAAAAAAAAAAAACAGTCAGAGCTGAGACTCCAAAATCTTTGCTAACTTTGAAATGAATATTTAGGAATGAAACAGATGTGTGTGTGTGTGTGTGTGTGTGTGTGTATATGTGTGTGTGTGTGTGTATACAAATATATATTTTGGTAGCATACAGTAGTAGTTAGCACAGTCGTGTTGCACCTCTAAGGTCCGGGTTTGATTCCCGCCTCGGGGTCTGTGTGCATGGAGTTTGCATGTTCTCCCCGTGCTTGGTGGGTTTCCTCCGGGTTCTCCGGTTTCCTCCCACAGTCCAAAGACATGCAGATTAAGCTAATTGGCGTTTCCCAAATTGCCTGTAGTGTGTGAATGAGTGTGTGGGTGTGTGTATAAGTATGTGTGTGCCCATCCATCCGGGGTGTACGCCGCCTCATACCCTAAGTCTCCCTGGCTAGGTTCTAACCCAACCCTGCAAACTTGTATACAGGTTAAATCAGTAAAGATGATGAGTGAGAGTAAGTGAATATTCCCATTCAAAAGATTTGCAAATCCCTTTATTTCCTTAACAAATCCATAAGAACATTTGACAGCTGAGGAACCAAAAACCTCATGGACAGGATGTCATACACAATGACAGTGACACTAGCCAATCACGAGCATCTGTGAGCTCACGTATGCAGAAAAGAGTAGATAACACAGAACGTCTGCGTGTCTAATACCGCACTGTGATGCAGACTAAACATCAAGGAGGCAGCCGACTGGCTTCTTGTTTCGCAGAGTAAGGAGACAGGAGAGTGACGGCTGATGGGGAGAAAATGACGACATGTGACCGTCAGGCTATGAGTGATTGATCAGATTTTAATCAGGATTGCTATTTAATCAGGTAACTAGGATGTCAGAGCCGGGGCATTCTCATTTATCTGATAGGATCCTGTTTCCTGTCTTCCTCTTTTGTCTTTTTTTCCAGGATCAGGTAACTTTTTTTTTTTTAATAATGTAAAACTTTAAACGATTAAAATAAAATAAAAATCACTTGCATAAAACCTTGGGGGGGGAAATGCATATAATAATATAATGTGTATATTTATTCTCACATTTCACACAAGATCCTCACTCCTGCTGCAGGATCCCCTTTCAAGAAGCACGTATGTACAGTAAACAGATCCCTGCCATTAACCCGTCGTTCCAGCTCTGTTGTGCGCTTTACCCTGCTTTACTCTCCTCCTCGCTGATCAGCGGTGGCAGATAGTACACGCCCACGACTTGGCACCGAGCCGCATTGCTGACTCGACTTATTCGTTTTCTCTGAAGCTTGAGTAACGGGATAGCTGTTAATTAATAAAGCTGCCAGGTAGAGCACGGCCGTCAGCTATCAGCTGCTCATCAGTAACATTCCCCTCATTGTTTCGGGGCCCACGGCCGGCCCCCGAAAATCAATTACGCTAATGCTATGTAAGTAAGGTCTCCCGCCATTAGAGGAAACCGCTAATAAGGGCTGCTAATGGAATAAATAGAGATCTGCCAAGGAGAGGATAGAGAGAAAGAGAGAGACTGATGATAATATTCTGAGCAGTAACTGATTGGGAATAGAGCTCTTTGTTCTGTTCGACTGGTGAGTAACTGGAGATCACAGAGGTGTGATACAGTGTGATGACTAATTCATGTGGGATTTAGATTGAACAAAGTGAGTGACGTTACCCGAACAGGAGTTCACCCGTTCAGCTGATTTCAAGTCATTTAAAGTTTGGATTTATTTTCTACACTCTAAAACAATAATGGATTTTTTTTTTTTAACTATTAGGAAATTATGTAAAAACAACAACAAAAACAGTCTGTTGTTACTTTATGACATGAAGCTCAGCTGTTCTGGAACAGTTCTTGCAAGAACAGTATTGTGTCAAGTGCATTTGCAAAACCCATCAAGCACCGTGATGAAACTGGCTCTCATGAAGACCGTCCCAGGAAAGTTAGACCAAAACTTATCCCTGCTTTAGAGTCACCAGCCTCAGAAATCACCAATAAACAAACAGCACCTCAGATTAGAGATCAGATTAGTCATATAGGCTTTACAGAGCATAAGCAGCAGATACATCTACAACTGTTCGAAGGAGATTACTGTGTATTTTGGATCAATGTTTTTAGCATTGTTTTACAGTGTAGAAAGAAAGAAAAATTTGGAAAGACCATAGAATTGGTGTCCAAACTTTTGACTTTAAAACCGAGCTAAATAATCCGTGCCTGCTCACAAAATGAATTTCAAAAAACGTGACACTGAGTGAAAACACAGTATAAAAACCTTTAGTATTAAAAAGTCTAACATGGGACCCTGGAGGTTTTAGATGCTGAAACAGACAAAGAACCACCTCAAAGGCTGTACAAACACCCAGTGCCATCAGATCTGCTGAAGATGAGTAATCTGAGTAATCACATATCCTGCTACAATCCCTATACACTACGAATCAAAAACACTAAACACACCTGGCGGAATGGATACTGCTTTTTACTGCTTTGGATTTTATGTAATTCTAAACCATAATAATAGTAATAATAATAATAATAATATGAAGAAGAAGAATGTTAGCTCAAACTCGCATTTAAAGGGGACCTATTATGCAAAATTCGTTGTTTAGTCATTTTTAGGCAAATGAAAAATGGAGAAAAAAAAACATTCCTGATGTTTTTCTGTCATTTTTTTCCATTTCTGTGTTGTCCAGGGATAAACATAGTTTTTGTCCACTATTGTGACCTCATATAAGAAGATGAATTATTTGAGGTATATTTCAGATGGAGAATTAACACATACACTTTTGGGGAGCTCTGAGATCTGTGTTAACCAGTGTTGGGGGACGTTACTTTTTAAAGTAACTAATTACATTACAAAATTATTGTCATTAAAAAGTAATCAGTTATATTACAGCGTTACTTTCTGATAAACATAACTAGTTCGAGTACTTCTCCATTGCAGAAAATGAAAACTCCTTTGTGATTCCTCATGCATGTTGTTTCAGTCAAGACCTTTATAATTATTCTACCATCATCATGCAGCGAAGTTTGGCCCATAATCTGTTAACTACTTATACCCCTATCTCACCTACGCGGTTTTGCGCGGTGGCCGTAAGTACGGTTCATAATGGTTCACCGCGGGTTTTGGTGCTGTGATTAGGTTTCCATCTTTCCGCGCGTCAGTCCTCGCAGACCTTGCAGAACTTCTTACTTTGTAACGCATTACAACCAACACTGGTGTTAACTTGTTAAAAAAAAAAAAGCAAAATATGGGACCTTTAAACAGGTCGTTGCCTGTAATTTGTAAAATGTTCAAGTGTTTTTAGACCTGTATTGATTGTATAATCAGACCAATACAGATGTTGGAAATGAAATGATTTGATATATTGACATGTTTTTTTAAGTGTCTAATTGTCCAGACTGAAATGAGCTCCTTTTTTGTATAAAATATGTTTAGTTACAACGGAGGAAGTAAGCATGGTCGGTTTGGATCGAGAAAAGGATTTTGATTTTAATCATAGTTGGTTTTGCAGGCAGCAGAGGGCTTCAAAATTACAAACTGAAAAAAAAAAAAACATGCTTTCTGGCTAGTTATATCCTTTCTAAAGGATACAAAATCTTTGAACTTTATTTTGGGGGCTAAGTAAACATTTTAAGAGTATATCACTGATTATTAATTATATACCAGTAAACTGGTGACAGGATCTTGAGTACGCAAGGACCACCCATGCCCGCAGTGACCAAAAGCGAGGCCTTCTGGTCACATCCCACAGAAAAGCCAGTGCACCCCAAATCAATGAAAATAGTCAATGATAGAAAGGCACCAGAACACCTAGTGCACCACACCACAGCCTGTGCGCCCCTCAACCCACAGCACTCAAAAGATGCTCTGCCAACGTCCTGGTGTCAGACACCACAGCACACCCCAGGGGTCATGTGGAGTCACGCCCCCGGGGGCTCCGGATCCTTCTGTACCGCACTCCAGTACCTGCTAGGGAGGATGTTGGACTCCTGCAGTCTCTCAGCCTGTTCTACATCACGAGGGAAGCCGTGAAGAACCCAACCGCGTGTGGTACAGTCCAGCCTGCTCAGTCTCTCGGTCAGGATCTTCAGCACCATGTTGTCAGGGACTGTCATGAATCAGACAAAAATATGTTATTTACTACATTTCGATATTTTTCCCTAAATATTTTTCCACAATTTTACAATTTAAGGCGCATTTTTGCAAGAGCAATTGTTAACGACTTCCAAGACGTGCACTCTGAATGACATTTACAGTATACAGTAAACAGAAATGTCTTTTATATACAGTACAGTAGTTCCTCTATGCGAGTTGCCTGGGGTTTAAAAGGTCGAACGCTTAGGAAAACTTGAGGAATGTTGTTTACTTCCAGGTAAAGTCAAAACTAGTGTTAGCTTGCAAACAAATACTGTATATCAGCAAAAAAAAAATCAAAAACTTTTGATAAGAAACTTTATGACTGGAGCAAAAATTGACAGTAAGGCAAGAAGTCGAAGTGATCTAATCAGTCAGTATACTGTGTGTGTTCGTGTGTGTGCCGTTTCTTGTTTGCGTGAGAGATTTTATTCAAATAACGATAAATAAATGAGAAGGAACGCTGTCATTTAAATTCATGTATGTACATTTTGTTCTTGTGGAGCTTTTCCGCCGTTTCCTCTTTGAGCACAAAAGCAGTCAACAGCTTCCTGACAGGCAACATAAGTGAATTGTTTAAGAGGATGATAGCGTTATGAAGCCGGGAAAGAAGACGCGTCGCTCTTGACACGCGGAATAAGAACACAAAAGCCGGGGACAGTATGTGGAGGAGCTGAAAGGAAAGTGGAGTCGGCGAGCGATGTGGAGGACAAACAAATAATGGGGGTGAGGGGGAAGGAAAGAAGAAAAAAAAATAGAACATTCTTTAAGGAAAGCAAGTGCGCACTCCGGGGGGTCTCTGTGGATGCTGAAAAATTAAAGTTGACGGTTTCAAACTGTCCAATTTCCACATCAAACGCGCGCAGCCTCTTGCCTCTCTCTCCCCGGCTCGGCTTCAAACGCCAGGCAGCCTGGAGAGAGAGAGAGCGCCTCTCCTCTTTCTCCTTGTTCTCTTTCTCTCCTCGTAAGACTACAGTCTTTTTTTCATTTCCTTAATAATCCTGCTCCCTAAATCCCCAAAGCACTGTTCTGGTTCCACTAGCCACCGTCTCTACATCACCTAATTATACCCCAGCGAGCCCATTAATCAACTCGTAAATTATTTAGGCGAGCTTCTCTGCTTGAAACCCTCACTGTCACAACGCTAGAGGGAGGGAGGGACAGAGTCAGAGTCTTCACACACCAGCCGAAAGCTCTCCCTTAGGACAAAAAAAAAAAAAAACTCGGTTCAACAAGGCATGGGAGTGCCAACTAACACAACATTTACATTACATTTTTTATGCATTCGTTTCTTGCGAGCGTGAATTCATGAATGCATCTGCTGCTGCGGTTCGGCATCTAGTCAACAAGCAGCATTAGAGTGATATGTGTGTGTATTAAAAATAAAAAGAAAAGTCATGAGAGATTCACAGCCACCGTATAAAGCTTTTCAAACTATCATGACTTTTATCTGTCTGCTCATAAAGACCTTTGGTGCAGGTCAAGATGACATGTAGGATGTTATCCATACACAGTACAGCAGCGTGATTGTACAGCCATGCTGAATTCTCAAGCCTCGTTTGATCCGACAAAACACGCACACACTCCTACACACACAGCTCAATCCTACACTTTCTCCTTCCCAACTATTCGGGTAACACTTTCTATTTGTATGGACCCCTTAGTCATAGACGTCATGCTGTTATAGGAATATAATCATTGACAGTGTGATGTGATGCAAGTTGATTATTTCCCCATAACAGCAAGTCCAGAGGTGTTTTATTCCCCTTACAGTATATCATAGCAATTTGAACAACACTACACTACTGTAACACTATTACAAATTGACACATGATAGATTTTAACCATTTAATGATGAGGAACATCTGCGGGACAAGGTTGTCACATCTGTTATAACAGAAGTCGTCATTTCAGAAGCTTCTCTTTTTTATTCTTTGTTAAAGATAAGACAAAAATTGTCGTATGATCGAGATCGAAACTCACACTGTAGACTCCTTCTGTAAATGTTAAATCAAAGATTATGCATTTATCTTTGTTGCATGGGGAAAAAAAGTTCTTTAATCTTTTTATTATTAGGGTTAGATTATGTGTCTGTGATTAAGCTGTTAAGAGTGTTTCCTCACACTTTTCAAACTCAGTCCCATAATCCTTTTTGGAGCAATAAAGCTGGTTTGCGATAAAGATCGTTGTTAAAAGTGCTATATAAATAAAATTTTATTGAATTGAATTGAAATTAACATTAATATTCATATAAACATGTGATTTGCCATGCAGCTGGAATCATTTTCAAATTAATCTGACCAATCAGATTCAAGAATTCAATACCACTCTAATATAAACCAATTTAACTCTTCTTATACAGTATATATAGTTTTAAATTTAGTCCAAAAGAATTCAGAAATCTCAGCCTTTGTGTTGTCGCCATCATTCACTGTATTTCTGATGTTTGCTTATTTCCTATATTTTCCTTTTGCAATTTAGCAAAATACTATTTCACAATAGGATCAGTTCTACACATCACAGACACACTGTTTCCATTTGCTAAAAGCAAGATCTTAGTCTAACAAATTTGCCCTTTCTATCATTTTACCCTTCCTATCATCAACCCCTTGTCTGTCTGCTGCTCCACTTCTATTAGAAATGTTTGTAAAGCAAACACATGGGGCAGTGTGATTCCGGCCCCAATGGGCATCTATTATTTGCTTGTTGTAGTTTCTATCTTTGACCACTAGGTGAAATAATAACTCTGACTCATTCATTCTCTATACCGCTTATCCTTTTTAGGGTAGTAGGAAATCAGGAATTCATCCCAGGGGACTCGGGACACAAGGTGAAGTAACTCTGATCTCTGGTGCCAATCAACTGCAAGGCACACAAGCAGAAACTCACAGACTGCGGGCAATTTGGAAATGCCAATTAGCCTAATCTGCACGTCTTTGGACTGTGGAAGGAAACCATAGTACTCTGAGGAAACACAGGAATCGAACCCTGTACCGGTGCAAGGCCACAGTGCTAACCACAATAATATCTCAATGCTGCTAAACAAGACGATGAGCGCTCTGCATTATAACTGTGCGAGATCTAAAACGGTGAGCGAATCAAATCAACACCTGCCAAATAGCAATGGTTTACAAACTTAAAGTCATTAGTAAACCTATTATAAAGTTGAGAACTTAACTGTCCTCTAACTCTCCTCTTACTCTATCCACTCCTCTAAACAATCTTAGCTCATTAAATTTGATCCACTCTCATGTTTCCTTAGCCCTGAGGTATCTCTTGCCTTTGTGTCAATACGCACACAGTGGGCGAAGAGCTAACTGCAGGAAGCTGGGTTCAGCCGTCAGACGTGCCCGCCGCGGCTACGCCGAGGACACAGAGCCGGGTGAGAATGAAAAGTCGCTAGAGAAGCAACACCTCTGTGATAAGGCGCTCGAGTGTCAATCTCATTAAATGCACAGGCGCTTTTGTAGCTCAAGCATTCTCGAGGGACGTTTATCATATTAATCACATCTTGCTCAAGGCAAGTTTAGACACTTGGCGGCGGTGACTGGCAGACGCAGCGGATTGGGATGTGGCGCGAGGGGGTGGGTCTGTTTGGATAATCTAACTGGGGATAGGACACCGTGGCATATTTACTGCTCCCCCTTATTGAATTAGTTTCCCTTTGGGGTTTCACAAGTAGATGTGGACAAGGGATAATATAGAGTCAATGACTGCAAAAGAAATAATAAAAATATGGATGCACAATAAGAAATGTTGCCTATTTTACAGTAAATAGGTGTTATCTAATAAATACACACATCATTACTGCTATTCAGAGCACAGTTTGATGGACAGTACAAATGACAAAAAAATGACTCCTATGTGGCGCCTTTAGATGAATATTTGTAGGGCCGTGTGGACAATTTCATTTCTTCCAAGAAACTCAAAAATCGACCTTTAGATTAAATTCTATCTTTTAACACAACGACCAATGTGGTTAAATGTGTAGCGTATATACAGTACAGTGCAAATAACTGCTCCACGATAACCAATCACGGTTCTTCTGAGGACTTTGTCACACCTGCCTTTTTTTTTTCATGCAGCAAAACCAAGAAGCTTTCTTTTTCTTTTTTGTTTTGGTCTGGAAAGTGTCTTCGACATAAAATGCTGCTTTATTTTCTAGGCTACAGATATTTTCCTGGAAGATTTTTGATGTTGTTGTTGCTGTTGCTGGAATACTAATTCTTGAAAAATCTAGAATGTTTTTTGTACTGACTTAATAATGAAGTCATAAAATAAACATGTATAACAAAGTTATAAAGAATAGAAATCAACAGGGTGTCTAAGACTTTTGCACAGTACTGTATACAGTATATGAAAATCATGACTTGAGCCATTAAATAATAACTGCATGAGTATTTGTTACTAAAATGGCTATTGGACTAAATCGTCACCAATAACCATAATTAATTCTCCTAATCCTCATTTTATAGATCTTCTCAATTAGACTTCATTCATCTATTTCTAGTTTTGACATAACATATAATACTGTATATATTACTATGTTAAAATATCATATACGTTTGGGTTTTTGGCTGATTTTGAACTCCTCCTGCCACGTCATGACATCACTATGAGATTTTTATCTGACCAATCAGCATCTTTACTTAAAACTCACACATTTAACACACCTGAACACTATAAGGGTCTTTTATTTCTCCTTTACATTTTCTCTTCTTCTTTATAACCTTTTTTTTAATGATCTTGTGTATCAGTCCGTAGGATATTTCTAACTTGATTTTTCTCTCTCTTTCTAGCGTTCTTGTTCTGTTTTACAATTTCAATCCTTCTTTTTTTGGATTCTGATTCATTACTATACATTTCACCATTGCTTTCTTCCTTGGATTTCCTGTCATTTCTCCCATAAGTTATAATGTACTTATTTATCCCAGGGTGTGTTCAAGTCAAACCGGGACTTTCGATGATCGGCATAGAATGACAGAACACAGTTATGAGAGTAAAATCTCCCTTTATTTCTCTATATAATCCTCTGCTACACTAATGCACTTATCCCAGACTTTCACTCGTGCTTGGGTACCATCGAGGTAGAAAGTTTTCTCAGTACGCCAGAGCCATGATCGGACGGCCTGCTTTATGTCTGAAGCGCTGGCCTCCCAGGAACTCCTTTAATGGCCCAGACATGTGGAAATAATGCTTGAAATACCTTGGAACCCCTTTAGTGGGAAAAAAAAACACATTTGGAAATGGCTTGCACCAGTCGAATGAGATTCATGCGTCTAAGAGACTCATCGCCGTACTGTTCTTAACATTTTCTGTAAAAGTAAATCGGATTTACAGTACGACTTCATTCACAAGAAATGTCATCACAAGTCCCGGTTTGACTTGAACACCTTTTGAACATACAGAAATTAGGAACCATAAATAACAAGCCTGTGTGATAAATATAACGTTTAGAAAGTGAACATTCCCCGGTAACTGCATTGCAACACTAACCAGACAGATGGATAGAACAGGTTTATTTTTGCCATACCATTATACATATGCAAACATCATGATGTAACTGGCCACACTGCGCCTGACACGGGTGGTCTAATTATTTGCCTGAAAACCGAAAACTCTAACAGAGTCGGCAGACTCCAAATAGGCCCCTTACACTTCAGCTTCAGCTCTCCTCGTGCGTGACCTGCTTGACAGCGTGCGTATGTGAGGAGGTGAAAGAAGTTTACCTTGCCGTCCTGACTCCAGAAAGGGTTTAATGAGCTCTCCCATACTGCTCTCATCCGCCGCCACTGCTTTCAAAAGTTCACCACAACAAACTACAGAGGGAAATAGAGAACGCAACAGAGAAAGAAAAAGAGGGTGTGAATGAAAATGAGAGGAGAAGAGGTGAAAAAAAAGAAAAAGAAGAAGAATCAGACAGAGAGCGTGGAAGAGAGAAAAGCAGAGAAATAGAGCGGTTTTAAAATTTTAAATAAACAGAATGCGTAATGCTCCGCGTGACCTTTCAGACAGAAGGGGGGGGAAAAGAGGACAGGACAGAGCTTGTATTCAAGAAAAGACTGGAAATAAAATAACATGTCGAAACGAAGATCTAGAGAGAATATACATAATAATAAAAATAATAATAATAATCATCTTCATCATCATCATCATCATAATGATAAATATAGTTGCAAGCAACGATGAGCGGGCCCAAGCACCCTGCGCCATCTTTTGACTTTTTGAGCATGCTACGTCCCCTAAAAAGCCCCGGGATGCTGGAAAAAACAAACAAATAATCCTTAGAGGGCCCTTTACACACTATAACATCAGCATTTTCAGGCATCAGCACTATCACAGCGATGACGATGACGTAACAGTGCTTGGGCCCTAATACAGTAAAAAAAGAAAAAATGTAATTATTAGATAATTATTATACCACAGCGCTGTTAAATTCTCAAATCTAATTGCTGAGAAGATACAAGCAGCTGTTACAATAGAGCAGATTATAATTCGAAGCATGAAGGTTTACACGAATAAGCCCAAGTTCATTGGACACCACATGGTCTAAGGTCTGACACATGGTTCAAGCAAATACGGTTCAGTAAGTGAATGAAAATGACATTGCTTGGCTCAGCCGGCACCAACGTGAACACGGTAATAACGTAAATATGCTCAACTTGTACCTGTGGAGGTGATTAAGCTCAGTCCACAAGTTGGCGATGTAAGTAACTGAACACTCAGACCGTTTACAAAATTAACAAACAATTAACAAACTGAGCCGTTATAAAGGATTTACAGAGCATAAGTAGGAGACACATCTCAATACCACTGTTTTATACTGTTTTTTTTACTGGAGATTATTGTGTATTTTGGACGCCTTCGGTATTGTTTTACAGTGTAGAAAGAAATAAAAATCAGGAACGACCACTGGATTAGACGTTGTGTCCAAACTTTTGTCTGGTATTGTACAGTATATTGCTGCTATAACATAAATAATAACCGGAATTTACACAAATGTTTCACAACATTAAATGCAACTATAAACGGATTAAAAAAGTACCGCGTGATTTTCTTTACTTAATACGGTAGAAACTTGTAACTGCTGTGGTATAAGAGGAATAAAGCATTTCTGTTGCAACTTTAACTTAAATCTTTTGGGTAACAGCAGCTTCTTAATTATTTTCCTATAACAAAAACATACATTCATGTTTTATTCCTTATTTATATACAGTGGAACCTCGGATTGCGAGTAACGCGGTTTCCGAGTGCTCTGCAGGACGAGCAAAGTTTTTTTAATAAACACAAACGGAAACACTTCTCTGTCGGGATTTATTAAAAAAAAAAATTTAAAGGTAAAATGCAGGTTAATTTGTTTTATTTTTACTTTATATTTTGTGTTAATTATTTTTATGTATTTATTTTTTGGGGTTGTGGAATGAATAATTTGAGTTTCCATTAATTCTTATGGGAAAATTCAATTTGGTTTATGAGTGTTTTTCGAACACGGAACTTCCGGAACGAATTATGCTCGTAATCCAAGGTTCCACTGTACTATATATAAAAAGAGGCTGGAAAACAGTGTATTACTGTAGCTCACCATCGACGAGGTTGTATTTCTGGGCAAGCGAGCCGGCCTGGAGACTCTTCCCGCTTCCCGGTGGTCCGAACAAGAGGATTCTGGGAGTGTGAGGCGCGTCGGAGCGATGTCTAGACAGGATGTAGCTCAACACTACAAGATAGAGAAGAGCAAGAGCACATGAAGACGATCAGATCGATTCAAGTGAAGGTTCTGAGTGATTTAAGCTCTATAGCAGAATCCGGCTTTGTGGTTTCGTCAGTATATTTCTAGTAAATGATAAACAACTGTGCTGTGGAACAAATGCAACTAATCAATAAAAAAACCTTAATTGGAGTTAATACAGTTTGTCAGTGCCATTGCGCCAATTAACCCGGTCACAAATGACTCGAGTAATTAAACCTATTGCATGCATAAAATGTCTTTATATACATGTTTGATTGTTCAGTTGAAATAAACAAAACCATTTCATGACAACGTGTCCTCAAAATTCCCCGACCCAGCCTGCTTTATTCACTAAATTAGACGTCAGTATTTTGCAAAAATGGAAGAAATCCTCTTTAGCCGGTTAATGGAGCCGGATAATTCGACGTTTATGTTGGGATGGTGAGAACGTCCTTTCAAATGCCACATGCTCGGATGATAAACAGTCATCGCGGCTCATCTGAATATAAGGAAGTCGGCTTGATTAATAAATCATTAGAGGCCTCGTCTGTGCTCCGCGAGGGCAGCGAACATCTGCTTGCAGCTGGTCCTCACCCATGACAATGCCTTTCATCTGTTCCCTCTAATGTGTGATAATTAACAGTGGCCTAATTATAACTAATGAGTCTCTCTCGTCCTACGTTTTACGCTAATTGCCAGACAACGGCGCCGATAAATGGTTAATATGCAAAACATGCTAATGTGTTAAAAGGCTACATCGAGGTGGGGGTTGGGTGGCGGGGGGGGGAGGCAGGGGTGCGAGGCTAGTAACATTGCAATCAAACCGCATGCTGAATTAGCAGTAATCAATATTTAAGGCAACATCTTAATTGCGGTTTATTGCTCGGCCTTGACGCCATGAATGTTTTATAGAGGAGAGAGAGAGATCGCAAATATTTGTTTTATTTTCACCGTTTAACTCCGTCAAGCACGCTGAGTGTGATTAAATAAAGACGGCTGCGCCTGAGCACGCATTTAAAAAATCAAGCTGAAATCTTTAAACCATTAGTGGACGAGTGGAAGAGGAGTTGCTCTCATGGTGCTCTATACGGCTGTGTGAATGCAATACTAATGCAGTAATGCGGGCTGTAATAGCGCAATCAGCTCATATTCAGCTGCACATGGCAGTTAGAGAATATGAATACGAATTAAGACCATAATCTGGCTACATTAAGGGAAAGCAAAATGCCAGAAAAGTGGAATTTCTTATTAATCCAGGAATGAGGTTCAACTGAATTACGAGCTATGTATTTATAAAATAAATACATAATTAGGAGTTAACTGTTCATGTTCACAAATAAAACTTTTTTTTCCTCCTAATCCCCCCAAAGGTCTTTCCTCTCTCTCTCTCTCTCTCTCTCTAATCAGATGATACAGTAGATGCAAACAAGAGCTAAAATATTCAGCAGACAGAGCGCTCCTTATCCCCACGACAAAAGGAAGCGCATTATTATTATTTTGTCAAGTCGAGTGGTGTAATATTGAGACAGGTTATACTGGGACAGCTGTAGTGGCTCTGCACACCGTTGATCGGGTCCTCGCGGGACGCCAGGCGCCTGCAGCACTGCCCGAAGCGAAGTCCCCTAACCCGGCCAATCACTGGCTCCCAGTGGAGCAGCTGCACTGCTGAACTCACAGCTGACCACAGCTCAGGTCAGCACAGCGGGGAAATATTGTACAGGAAGTACACTAAAAACTTCAAGTCTTAAAGTAACATGTTTACAACAGGAGGGGACACATCATGAAATACCCTAAACCTGACTAAATAAAGGATGATGAGCTATCCGGAGCTTAATTCAAACTTACTTTTTTTTGTGTGTGTGACTATTATACAGTACATATCCTATGCATTTTTAAAACAAAATATCTGTAAAACATTTACGGACTAAAATTCTTGTTGCTATAAATAAAATTTCCATATGACAGCACTGTTGAATTCTCAAATCTGATGGGGCAGCAATGCAGATTATAAAGTGTTTAGGACTCCTGGGTTTTACACCTTTCTTGTCTTTTTAATTTAGTCATACAGGGGTGCAAACTTTTGCACACAATTTTTATTTTTTTATCTAGAGTGGTATCATTTAAAGCCTTACAATTATTAAACAATATCTAATATAAAATAGTTTTTCTTGATTACTTATTAGTATTAATATCTGTACATTTCATACAATTTATACATATTTTACCTTTAAAATATATATATACAGTATATATGATATAAAGCATCCCTGTGATACTTTTAACACCCTTAAACTTCCAAATTGCCCAGACTGATACTCTTCACTCTTGCATCTACAACTTTTTCCAGTTCAAGTACAATCATTTGTAGTAAATTCTCAAACAAAAACACATGATAAAAGATGATTAACTAAATAATAAGATAATGTAAATGTACTAACAGTTATTATAGCAATATCTTTTCTTTAACAGTGTCTGTAGATATCTGCTAATCATGCGTACAGGTAACAATAAGTGAGGAGAGGAGCTGAAAGTGTCCTCACCTTGATCGAACACATCTTCATGGGGCTGGTCAGCATCAATGATCTTCAGGCAGTAACCGTAGGTGTCCTGTAGACCCTGGAGCTTCCGGTGGTACGCCTGCAGCTGACGGGATATTTCCTTGTCCTCCATCAGGCGATCTGGCCTCTCGAGACGCTGTGCTACCTCGGCACTCGCAGGACACATGAACGTCAGGTGGTACACATCTGAAGACAAAAAACAGCACCTGAAAAATGTGACTGAATAAAATACCCCCGAGCATTCCTACAGTATAAAATATTGTATAAAATATTTGGCAGTCTGTAAAAACTACAACTTAAATCATACCTTACATTTTTCAAAACATAAAAACGATTCCTTTCAGAAATATAGCAATACAATTTAAGTGTAATTTATTGATCCCTGAATAAAAACCTATCTGGTCACTTGCTAGCGACTGGTGTTGGGTGTAACGCATTACAAAGCGTTAGAGTACTTGGACAACTTTTTTTGATGTAATAAGTAATTTAACGCGTTAGATCCGCCAGTTAAGTACTCAGTTATTTAGTTATATTTAAATGTAATCTGTTATGCAGACAATTTATGTAGAGCCAGACAGCAGTCATTCCGTTAGTGTGTGTGTGTGTGCAAGTCGTCCTACAGTACAAGCCCCGCCCCCGATAACCCGCCCCCCTTATTCCTGCAGTTATACCCCTATTGCACCTATGCGGTTTGACTCGCGGTGAGAAGCGATGTTAGGCACCATGAGCCACTGCGAGTGACCCCCGACGTTCCACAAAGAACGATGAAAAGATGGAAACCTAATCACAGCGCCAAAACCCGCGGTGAATCATGATGAACCGTACTTACGGCCACCTCGCGAAACCGCGTAGGTGAGATAGGGGTATTAGTAGTT
>JAQMYG010000014.1:18876461-18887664 GCA_030014215.1 Clariallabes teugelsi | reverse complement strand
AGTCAGTCGTGAACTAAATTGGGCCGGTCTAAGGCTTGAAACTCCAGGGCTGAAAAGGAGTCCCACTCCGGCCCTGTCAGTAGGTCACATCACACCACCTTGCCACTGATTATTTTCCTGCAACAATACTCTCAAAAAGGTTTAATACCTTACTTAATGTGTATACATCGCCTCTTAACTGTGCCTGGAGCTGGTTGAGGACTGAAAACAGTCCTGCAAACTTAGTGAAGCTTACAGTCCACTGTATGGCCAAAAGTATACAGACACCATGATGCGAATCTACCATTTCATCACGTCCCAAAGGTGCTCTATTGGATTGAGATCTGGTGACTGTGGAGGCCGTTCGAGGAAAGTGACAACATTGTCATGTTCAAGAAACCATTCTCAGTCTGAGAAGATTTTAGCTTTGTGACATACTTTAGCACGTTATCCTGTGGGTCATAAAGGGATGGACACGGTCAGCAACAGTACTCAGGCAGGCTGTGGGATTTAAACCACACTCAATTTCAGAGATGCTCTTCAGCATACCGCGGTTGTACCGAGATGTTATTTGAGTTACTGTTGCCTTTTTATCAGCTCGAACAAGTCTGGCCGTTCTCCTCTGACCCCTGGCACCAAGAAGTCTTTTTCGCCCAGAGAATTCTGTTATCGTCAGCATGTTTCTCTGTAAACCCCAAACGCATTGAGTTCCTGCTGTGATTGGCTGATTAGATAGTTGCGTTAACATGTACAGTAGTTGAACAGGTACCTAATGAAGTAGCCAGTAAGTGTATAATGATTGAAAGGACCTGAATTTTTTATTTTGTTTTAAAGTGTAGTACATGTACAGTAGCGGTTGTTTTTTTTTATTACCTTTTGAGACACTACAGGTGCATGAATTGATATAAAAAAAGAAAAATCACATTCTGATTATTTTTTATATATTGCAATTGTGATTTAAACTGCGATATGCTACTATTAAACATACCCTTTTATATTTATATACTGTATCTCAAAATTATATAAAAAATAATACATTTCTGACAAACTACATAAATTCCTGACCTGTTTTATATAAATTGTAGCTTTCGTGATTAAATATATAATCATGCTTTCGAAGACTGCATTCTTACTCGTCAGATCTTATCTGTATCATTAATAACGATACTGCAAAATTGCCAAGCAAAAGAAATAAGCCTGTATTGTGGTTTGTGTAACAGGTCCAACAGGTCTACCGCTTGTTTATCGGCTCTGTACAAATAGAAATCTGCCAGAACAACTGAAGTCATTCACTTATTGCATGTATAAAGAAATGCAAATCAGTTACTCAATCTAAAAATATGCCATTCTGTGTTTAGGTGCAACGTTACATGACACACCACTGTAGCAATGCCACAGACAGGCGGATCTTCTCGCTCTTCCTGGACATCATGGACAGTCTCAAGGCAGCATTACAAATCATCGAATCTTTCCCGGCGGCTCAGGATCATTTAAGTGACGCTCTGGACACGTGCAGGAGAGTTCTCAGTCCTGACTTTAACTTCAGTCAGCTCCAGGCACAGTTAAGAGACCATGAATGCACTCGTATACACTTTGAGTAAGGTATTAAACCCTTGTTGGAGTGTTGTAGCGGGAAAATAATCAGTGACAAGGTGGTATGATGATTAATTCTTCAGTTGTTGATTAATTTTTACAACAGTGTGGGATAAGATGAGTGATAAACTAGGTCTAACAGAATGTAACTCTTTCAATGACATCATTAATTTAGTTATTTATTTGTATTAAAATACAATTACTCCGCTTCTTCATGGTACCGCTCGTGTCTTTGTCATCTCTGCAGTTACCCGCACGACGAGGTGAATCGTCTGAGTTGTAACGAAGCTCGAAACTACTACAGCGGTGTCGTCAGCGTGATCCCCGTGGCCCTGGACCTGCTCCGCACAGCTGTCTCAGAGCTGACACAAGCAGCGAGCACCGAAAGGGTTTCTCAGACAGATTGTACAGCTCCTGAGCAGCAGACAGCACCAGGTGGTGAAATACCACAAGCCTCCTCCAAGCAATCGTCCAAACCAGCGTGTAAAGCATGGAAACCTGCATGGAAGCCTCCGGGTCGCAGACGGATCTGAAAAAAAACACCACGTCGTTTCTTTCTCCCCCTGTTGAAATATACACACACTGGCCACTTTTATTAGATACACCTCTTTTATTGCATATATCTAGTCAGCCAATCACGCGGCGATGCATTTAGGCGTGTAGACACGGTCGAGATGATCTGCCGAAGTTCAAAGCGAGCAAAAGAACGGGGAAGAAAGATGACTTTGAACATGGCGTGGTTGCCTTGCGGCATTCCTGAAACTCCTGATCGACTGGGATTTTCACACACAACCATCTCTAAGGTTTAGAGAATAGTCTGAAAAAGAGAAAATATCCAACGAGGGGTAGTTCCGTGGACGAAAATGCGTTGTTGATGCCAGGGGTCAAAGGTGAATGTTCAGACTGGTTCGAGTCGATAGAAAGGCAACAGTAAGTCAAATAACATCTCGTTACAACCGAGGTATGCCGAACAGCATCTCTGAACACACATGTCGCTGCAGCAGACGTCCCACAGCAGCAGCAGACCACACCGTGTGGCACTCCTCTCACCCAAGAGCAGGAAACTGAGGACACAAGTCACATGGTCCTACCAAAATTAAGTAAAATAAAATTGGAAAAATGTTTCCTGGTTTGATAAGTCTGAGGTAGTGAGGTCAGAATTTGGCGTGAACAACATGACATCATGAATCCATCCAGCCGTGAATCGACGGTTCAGGCCAGTGGTGGTGGTGATGTAATGGTATGGGAGATTTTCTTGGCACACTCTGGGCCCCACAGTACCAAATTTAGGATGGTTTAAATGCCGTAGTCTACCTGAATATCGTCCATCCCTTTATGACGAGCCACGTCAAAGCCGACCGATCTGCAGTAACTGCGTGATGCCGTCATGGACTAAAAAAACTTTAAGGAATCTTTCAAGCACCTTGCTGAATCCATGCCATGAAGTATATTAATGCAGTTCTGAAGGCAAAAACAGGGTGCAACCCAGTACTAGCAAGGTGTACCTAATAAAGTGGCCGGTGTGTGATTGATCGTAGTTGAATACATTAATAAATGAAACAATGAAAAAACAAAACATGCAAAACATATATATTTTTTTATTATTCCTGATCATAGCTTAACAAGTATAATACCTTTTCATTTTGTCTTGACAATCAGTACTTTTTTTTTTTTTTTTTGTCCCTGAGGACATCTGACTCCACTTCAGATTACTGTCAAATTGTACCATAGTTTGTAATAACCATTGAAATTTGGCCTCTGGGGCAAGGAAGGAGAGATGTCCTATTATATATATACTTTTTTTTATCTTAAGGCATTTTGTGAACAAAACAAAAATCACCCAGATGTCGACGTTGACCGATAGATACACTTCACTAAAATGAAATATAAGCCGCAAGATTTAAAACTGTGAGCAGGAGAGTCGGCTCATCATGCTCGGGTTCTGCGGTTGGTGGGGTGGGTTTGGTTTCCGGTACGGAGTCGCCGAAAAAGTCTGAACAAGTTCGTGAGAATTTCCATAACATTCTCGTCGTGTCAATTTCCTTCAGTTACTGCGTTTTCACATTTTTTTTGGATGAATCCATAACAAAGGATCGTAAATATCCCTGATTTGGTGAAAAAAATTGAGGATTTTTTTTTTTACTGATTTAAACTCTTCTCAAAGAAGGGCTTTGTGTGTGTGTGTGTGTGTGTGTGTGTGTGTGAGCTTAGATTTCAGGATATCAGCTGTGACACTGAGTTTTAGTGTATTTCTGTAATTTTAGTCTATACATTGCTACCATGAAACATTCACATTTCACATACAATCCAAGCAGCGATTTTTTCTTCTTCTTCTTCCCCCATTAGACATCTCTGACTGTAAAATCTAACATTTTTCACAGACGAATCTGGCTGGCAAGGCCAAATCTGAGGCACTACCTGTTTACAGGACGAACAGCAGCGGAGTTGGCGTTGCGTGATGCGTCTCTGGTTGAGCAGGAGGGGGGAACAAAAATAAATAAAAAAATTACACTGATTTTACACCTTTCATGCATCTGAGCTGGCACTGAAGTGTAATGCTAAGAAGAACTATTGCACTAGTGTCTGGGGCTTTCTAAACCCACTATTAAACTGTAATTAATGAAAAAATAAGATCTATATGCTTTAACACTTGCTTCATCTTTTCCTTCTACAGGCAAAGCACCCAAAGCAAGGTTATGACATCATCTGTCTCACCTATCTACCCATCGTAGCTGTTTTTTTTTCTTGCATTTCGTTCACAGTTGTATCTGACTGTTGGGGTTTGATTTGCTGATGAGTATTTACAGTGTTTGGTTCAAATGGGAGGGAAAACTAAAACAACTCGCCACGTCCGTGTCGCTCATTTGGCTTGGACGTTTTTTTTCTGTACGAGCCCATAAACGAATATTAGGAAGTATTAGGAAAAAACACGGCAATTAAAGCAATACGTGTTCTAGTTAATACGATAAGGGCCAAAACATAATCTGCACACAACATAACCACCACTGCAGCGTGCTTTACACACATCTGAAGCTGAAATGTTTATCAAACAACCCAATACAGGAATAATCCACATTGAAAGAATAAATGTTTTTTTTTTTTTTTTTTTTTTTTTTTTTTAAAGGTGTCAGGAAAGTGCTCTTGTTTCACACCACGGTGGTTACGAGACTCTTTACGAGTGTTTGGATCGGTTAAAGCTACAGAATGAGTATGTTTTAGGTTCAGGTTTAATGAAATCTGAGGGACTGTAAAAGTGCAGCCCAAAAAAGAAACCAACACGACCTCCCTAGAACATAGTGATGCTATAAGCTTTAAGCCCTACATGAATCTCTCTTTTTTTTTGTTTGTTTGTTGTTTTTTTTTGTTTTTGGCTGTTTTGTAATACAGTAGCGCTTTTTAAAAAAATAATAGCTAAAAGAATGCAGTCCACTCTTGGTAAAATAAAGAGTACTGCAGAGGAGGTCAAAACATCTTTTTTTTTTTTCTTCTTTTAATCATTCTGTCTAGTGTTGCAAGCAAATCTACAATGGCCATCCTGCTAACTTGACCTTCCCAGCTCCTTCTCCTAGTGCGTCTCGTTGTAATCCATGATGTGCAGCTCCTGCTGCCTGCGGCTCTGGATGTTGTAAGCGCGAGCCCTGTGCCGATCCACAGGAGGAGGGAGCTCGGGTTCTTCCTCTCCTGGCTTCCGGGAGCCCGCGAGCTGCTCGGCGCGTTTCTCGGCAGGTTCTGAGCTCTGGTTGGGAAGCCGGAGGGCGTGCTCCTCCTCAGACGGACTCTTTTTCTTCTTCAGCAGCTCTTGGTTGTGCAACCCCAGGAAGCTCTTGGCTGAAGGGGAGTTGCAGGACAGGATGGAAAGGTCTTCTTCTTGACTGCCGTTAATCAGTGTGGTGGCTGGTGGGGGTCCAGGAGACAGCGGCGAGAGCTCGCCGTTCACGCACATGTGAGATGTTTCCCCTCTTTTCCCTGACTCGGGGGTTGGAGCTGAAGTGGAGGTGCTGCTGCTGCCGTTTGACCTGAAATTAAAAACAAATGGGAATTTTACTCAAGGTTCTCCAGGATGAAACATCTCATTCTCAAAGGTGAAACAAATCTCCTGTCTAATATCTCCAAAAAAAAAAAAAAAGCATTGATTCAGCATTGATCTGCAGCTCAAAATGTTTGAAAGTGTTGGTGATGAGCAGCAAAAGTCCGCTAACAATGTTTTAATCGCTTCCTTATTTTCAGTATCATTAAAATTACGGACATGTTAGAGCCAACTTTGTTAAAGGCTTATTATATTTTATGGTTCCTTTTATTTTTAGTCCCCCTCAGCCAAATAATCCATGAGCATCCCTAAATATACGAAGGGCGTTCAAGTCAAACCAGCACTTGTGATGAAATTTCTACTGAAAAACTAAAATGACATTTATAAAAGAGGGAGCCAGACTTTCAGACATGAAGCAGTCATTCTACCTTGATGTGTCCAAGCACTAGTCAAACACTGGAATAAGTGCATTAGTGTAGCAAGGGATTAGATAGAGAAATAAAGAGAGTTTAAACTCTTATAACTGTGTTCTCTTATTTTGAGCAATCAAACGTTTTGGTTCGACTCGAACACCTTTATACTGGTCCAATTTTAAACAAGTCAAAACGTTTTCCATTTTGCTCCATTTCATCAATGAGGGAACCGGGTGAGGCTTCAAGTGTGTTAATACCAGAAGAGTTAAAAAACCTGTGCATTGGACCACTTTGCAGTTTAGTACCCTTAACAAAATGTAGAATAATATAGAATTATAAATTGTAAATCTATAAATTATTCCTTTTGGTGTCCTAATTGAGTCACTGTTCTATAGACTAATGAATCAAGATCTGTGTGAAATATTACACAAATCTTGCAACTTGGGGGTTTCATAAAATGTTTTACATATGACTTTGTGACCCCATTGGCTGCCATTTTGAACACACACACAGTCCCTCTAGGTAGTCCACAACTTACAAAGGAGTTCTGTTCCGGGAGCATGTTCATAAGTCCGATTTGTTCTTAAGTCCAACAAAGTGAGTCTTATACACCTTTGACACGAACATATAATGTAAAGCATACCAATCCATTTGACTAAATCAAAAAATGTAATCACGCCTTAGGAAATTAATCTCGCTGAGAAAAAAATATTTAAAATATTGTATTTAATTGTAAATATTGGTATCTGGTGCACTGCAGTGTTTATTTTTTGTACAATATACATGACCTACTTTCTGTAAGTAGAACTGTGTCCGTTCATATCTGCTGAAATTAAAATAAAATACCACTATGGATGACAAACAGGAAATTCGATTTTCTTTTTGGTCAACTCTTTACTGTAACTTATGACCCCCATCGGCAGCCATGTTAGATTTAGTTTTCCACTAAGGCATAAACTCTCAAGTGGTCTATTTGTAATAACTCCAGATCACTGGCTTGTCTTTAATTTTAAAAAGAAAAATGCTCACTTTGTGTATTCTCAAATAAAAAAATAACGAGCTCACATGCATAATACATCACGTCTATCAGCTCTGTATTCTGCATTCTGGGATCAGTTAAACGTAAATAATCTTTAAGAAAAAATAAAACAATTAACACAGAGATTGTTAAAGATTTTGAGCTGCTCACTTCTGGTTCTGAGGGCCGCCTGGTTCCGCTGCTCCTCCTGCTGGTTTGTTGTTTGAGAGCCTGGCGAGCTCGATCTGACTGTACAGCTCAAGCATTTCTGATTGTAGCACCTGAGTCACATGCTTTTGGGCAAGATACCTGCTCTCGGAAGCTTGCAGCTGCCCTCTGCAAGAGATGACACATCAGCATAAACAATTGGAATAAGCAGAAAGACTCATCCTGTCCTAAGGGGTACGAGAACGTTAAAACCACTATTACGGTTACGATATCCATAATGTGAGATGGTCTGATAAGTGAGCTTGTACTTGGCCTGATTTTTGAAATTTTCCAGGAGTTTCTTCTGCTCCAGGACGAGGTGCTCTTTCTTGGTGAGCTGTGTCTCCAGGTCAGTGATGCGCTGCTGCGCCGCCTCCAGCCTCTGACTCTGCTGAATGGAGCTCTGCCTTAATCGTTCAGTCTCGCGGGTGGAACACATCTGCAGCATCTTCTGCTCCTAAAGATCATACAAGTACATACAAAGCTGATTGAAAGTGCAACTCTTGAATAGTTATCTTATTTTTCTCCTGTATTTATACACTGTACTGTCTCTAATTTGTTCGCATGTTTTTCTTTCCCCACTGTGGGACGAATTAAGGTACATCTTACCTTATGTGCAAAAAAAAATAAAAAATTACGTACAGAAATGGGATCTGTCCTAGAACAAAGTTATCATTATGTATGATGATCTACTTAGAACCTTTACGCTACCACATTTACTCACCATTTCTCCTTAACTACGTTGCACATATTCTGTACATTTATACACAGCCTGGCAAAAAAAAAAAAAAAAAGTCACACTGAATACCTGCTGTTCCATTTATTTATTTGTTTGTTTGTTTATTGGATTTCTCCCAAGTTGTCTCCCCAATTTAGTCATGTCCAAATCCCACCTGTTATGTTAGGGGACGCCAAATCAGCAACAGCTACCAACCAGGGAGTGCGTGCGCCAACATGTGCTTCCGATGCAAAACCTAGATAATATTTATTTCTGTTCAGAAATATGTTCTTTTTTTTTTTTGACTTTCAGTAATATCATAACCCCGCCTCCAGAGGTTTGTACAGTGCATGATGGGTATGTCCAGGATACATGAAGACATAGAACTTGTTGTTATTGCACAAAGTATATATCAATCCATCTATCATGCTTAGGCAGCATGGTGGCGTTAGCACTGTGGCTTTGCACCTCCAAGGTCGAGGGTTTGATTCCCAAGTCTCGAGTCTGTGTACGTAGAGGTTGCATATTTCTCCTCCGGGTACTCCGGTTTCTGCCCACAACCCAAACACATGCAGATTATGATAATTGGTGTTTCCAAATTGCCCAAAGTTTGAATGAGTGAGTGTGTGTGTCTGTGTGGCCCTGCAATAGACTGGCACCCCCATCCATATGGTTCTCCACCTCAGGCCTGAGATGAGAAGACAGAGAATGAGTGAGTGAATGAGTTTCGTGCTTACTTTATGTGTATCCGGTCCGAGCCGCTGGACTTCCTGCACACACAGTTTATTGGCTTCGCCCAGCAGTAACAGCTGTTTGTTCAAAAAGGCCATCTGTTGCTCCAAGCTTTCACTGTTGTTGAGCTGTAATGTGTGGCAGACAAAGTAAATATATCTCTTTGCTTAAAAAAAAAAAAACAAATAAAAAATTATAATATATACACACACACCGCTCAAAAGTTTGGGGTCACTTGCAAATTTTTGTTTTTGTTTATTGATTTATTTCCTACATTTTACAACAATACTGGGGATTTAAAAACTATGAAATAGCACATATGGAATTAGGTAATTATGTAACAACAACAACAACAACAACAACAGTCAGTTGTTATTTTCAAGACACTAAGAAGTTCAGCCTTTCTGGAACAGTTCTTGCAAGAACATTACAGTATTGTCAAGTGCGTTTGCAAAACCCATCAAGCACCATAATGAAACTGGATCTCATGAACTTCCCAAGAAAACAAAACCAAAACTTGGCTCTGCTGCAGAGAAGTTGTTCATTTAGAGACACCAGCCTCAGAAATCACCAATTAACAAACAGCACCTCAGATTAGATCCGTTATGAATGAAGGCTTCACAGATCGTGAGTAGAAGATATAGTTCATGCTTGAAAACCCTCCAAATGTGGCTGAATTAAAACAATTCTGCAAAGATGAGTGGGCCAAAATTCCTCCACTGCGCTGTAACAGACTCACTGCAAGTTATCGAAAACGCTGGATTGCAGTTGTTGCTGCTATGGGTGACCCAACCAGTTATTAGGTTTAGGGGGCAAACACTTTTTCACACAGGGCTATGTAGTTTTGCCTTAATAATAAAAAACCTTCATTAAAAAACTACACGATGTGTTTAATGTTTCAGATCATGAAACAAATTGAAATATTAGTCAAAGATAACAAGTAAAGTGTGACAAAAATAAAATAAGAAATCAGTAAGGGGGCAAACACTTTTTCACATCACTGTACATCTCAACATTAACTGTTCAAAGGAGATTATTGCATATTTTGGACGCTTTCGGCAAAAATAATCAGGAACGACTATGGAGTTAGAAAGTGACCCCAAATTTCTGAGCGGTAGTTTATAGCCGATGTCAATCCAGATGTTCGTCTCACCTTGATAGACAGCTGGCTGAGCAGGTGTCCTGTATTGCACACTTTGTTATTGGCTCTCTGTAGCTCCGCCTCCATCTTGCCCATCCTCTTCTTACTTTCCTGCAAGTCGCACTGTCAAGGAACATTAAAAAAAAAAAAATGTAAAAAGTCTAAACATTCTCAAATCCAATCTACATGATTCCATCACCTTACGTTCCTGTTGTGAACATACGGACCTGCAGCTCCTGAGTCTTAGTGCAGTATTCATTCCTCTCGTGCTGGATGGCCTGAAGCTGCCTGTGGAGTTGCTGCACCTGCGCCTGTCCTTCCTGCCGCAGGCGTTTGGAGCGCTGCTGCTCTTCCTGCAGACTCGCCTGCAGAGTCTGGATCTCCACCTCCTGCAGCCGCAACTGGGCCTTCTGCAACATCACGCACACACACGTAAACACTTTAATTCAACAGCACGAGGACGGAGACCCAATCAGACGACAAAAATACACAAACCTTCCTCGTCAAATAGTTAATCGTTTATTTAAGTAACAAACACTTCTTTGTTTTAAACGTGTGCACCACTGCTGTCTTTCACCATGGAGTTGTTCTGCTCCTCCAGCGCAGTGGCGTTGATGACACGGCGGAGTAGGCGGCGGTTGCGCAGCGCGTGCTGCTCTCTTTTGTGCCTCTCGTATAGCAGATGGTTGTGCAGGAGCAGCAGCTGACTGCGCAACAGTGCCAGCTCATCAGGGGCTCCAGAGCCTACATGTACAAAAAAACAAAAATCAACAACAAACCATCGTCAATACCATAAAACACTTCTTTAACAGTCAGGTAACGGGGGGGGGGGCGGGGGGGGGTAACAATGCATTGTCACAATGCGCATTAAGGAAATATGTGATGGAACTGAACACCAAAGATCCCGATCTAAAACACCCACTGGGTCAGAACACTGGGTCCAACAGCTTTGGATCACAACCACTAATGTGCATTTTGCATCATGTACACTAAAACTGTTAACTAGAGCACTTCAGTAGCTTGTAGCCCTTAAAGCTCAAAGCATTTGAGTCATTATTTGTTTGTTTTTTATGAGCATATATAGGGCTCAGGATTGTACAGTATAGGAGTGATGTATCTTTTTTTTTTCATCAGCACAAAATAGGCAATATAATAAACTAAATTTTAGTTCATTTTAACCAACTTCCCTAAACATGACTAAGCGAAAATTGTGAAACCGGGTCACATAGACCAAGAAATAGCACAAATACTGTTTGTATTTCTGTTTGTTTATGGTTTCTATAACCAAAAAACAAACATTTAAAGTGCCCCTATTATGCCATTTTAAAGGTTGCTAATATTGCTTAATGAGTCTCTTAAAACAGGTTTACATGTA
>JAQMYG010000014.1:18850742-18863576 GCA_030014215.1 Clariallabes teugelsi | reverse complement strand
CCCCAGTATTGTTGTAGAATGTAGAAAATAAATCACTAAACAAAAACAAAGAAATTTGCAAGTGACCCCAAACTTTTTCAACGGTGGTATATATATATGGACAAAAGTACAGTATTTGGCCAAACCTGATAATTTTTTAATTCAAATGTTTCAGTCAGTCCCCTCATCCCAGTCAAGGGCAATCTTAATGCTTCAGCCATCTTGGACAATGCTAAGCTTCCACCTTTGTGGCAACAGTTTGTGGAAGGTCCTTTTCTATTCCAACATGACCATGCCCCAGTGCACTAAGCAATGACTACAAAGACTCGGTTTGATGAGTTCGGTGTGGAAGAACTTGACTGGCCCTAACGCAGAGCCCTGACTTCAACCACATCAAGCACATTTGGGACGCAGGAATAAATGAAATAAATGGTAATCACCCCACTGGCCTCCACGGCCCCTGGTTGAACTACAAAGGTTCCTAGATGGATGAAGGGAATAAGTGAAATGAAGTTTAATGCAGTGCAGTTATACAGTACAGGACGTGTGACAAAGTGACAACAGTGCAAATAGTAGTAATTGTGCAAAGAACAGCATGAAAGTGACCCTGATTGAGTCTGTGCATAATGGAGAAATACTGTATGTCATACTGAGAGTGAAACTGAGACCTGTGCAGATAAACTTCTGTAAACTAATACATGACAAATATGTAAAAAAAAAAAAAGTTTGAGATAAACTAATATAATTACTTTATAATATTACGGTGTAAAGGAACAGTCCATTCTATAACACATTACATAATTTCATATTAAATTATGAGAGAAGTTGCCTGCTGTACTGACATAATAAGGAGACTGAGCACATGGACTAGGTCAAGCGTTTTCCACAAAAGGGCTTTAAAACTCAAGAGTCCTTACAAGGTCCTTGGGTCATCTTCACGTAAACATGATATTACTAAAATACTCTGTAAAAATGACTATTTCAGTAAATTATCCATGAAGACACCTGGGGTGTGAACATTTTTGAGCCTTAAATAAGTTCTGAAAATGTCTTTAAGGTTTTGTAATACTGTTTCGAATGCCCATAAACAAACCCATCAATGTGCTTCCTGATTCCTTATATGGTAACCCTTCCTATAGCCTGTGTCCAGATGAATACATTAATACAAATAGCCTGTAAAATCCTTATTTCTAACCGGAAGATGATAAGGATTTGTTTCGTGTCGTCTGTCTGCCTCTGGGTCTCTCTATGGCTTACATGGTAATGACACAGGGCACATGGCCAAAAGCTTAGATATGCTGATAATAAACAGAGATCTTTAGACACATCATGCCTGCATGTGTTTGTCCTTCTCTCGAGTATGGGCCCGGTGTAATTTAGGAAGGTGTGTATCAAGGTGTTGCGGACACATCAAGCAGAAATTCATCTTAAAAACTTAACCATTCTGTGCCTACTGGGAATGCTCATATTCAAGTGGTCCAGTACAGTTTTTTTCCACTGCGCTTAATAATTATCTTACCAAAGTACAACCATAACTATAACCAAACCATAATTATCCCATTGCACTTAATAATTAACTGACCAAACTATAATTACAGTATCCTACCAAACACCAACCATCAGGATTAGTTTGAAATTATTGTTCAATATGGAAGATTATGGAAAATGCTGGAAATTGCTGGAACTTTATTTGAAGTTGGAAAAGCTTTATCTTTCTGATATGAAGTGTCCATCTACTGTTTGTTAAATAAGCAGGTAATTCGATTTCCTTCTTATCTTTACTGTGTGCCGTGGTGTGATGTCGATGGTAATTTAAGGAATTCTGGTCAAGAGCAATCTTACCATTTCAATCAAATGGAAAACATTTTATCAGTTAGAACTGCTTGGACCGATCCAATCCTGCAATTTCTAGCTGAGTGATAATAGTGACTAACAGAAAGCATTTCAGTGTCCCTAACCCTAAATGATAGCAGTTAGGTTGTGCTGTTTATTCTATAAAGCAATACCAAGAGCGTATTTTCTCTCTCCCCATTTTTCGGTGACGTTCAGCATCATATCAGTGAGAACTCAAACTTTATCAGTGAGAACTCAAACTTTGAAGTGGTGCAATTAAGGCAGGGTTAAGGCAGAGGTTTGACTCAACTAGTTACAAGGCGGCAACCACAATGGCATTCCTGGTAAGCAATTTGCATTTTGTGTGAATGAGTTTGCTTGTATTTACATTTACATTTACAGCATTGGCAGACGCCCTTATCCAGAGATACTTACATAAGTGCTTTGAAGTTTCCATCAATAAAAATATTCTTACAGTAATTCTCTAGATTACCAACTGGAAGTACTATTAGTCTTATCACTTTTGGAGTTGGGGTGGTTGTCGTGATGGTCTGACTATCTCATCCTCATCTCATCTTCTATAAAGCTGTATCCTGTATTCACACACACATACACTCCCTCAGACACTACAGGCTATTTGGGAACGCCAATTAACTTAACCTACATGTTATAGGACTGTGGGAGGAAACCGGAGTACCCGGAAGAAAACTCACCAAGCACATAGAGAAAATGCAAACTCCATGCACACAGATCTGAGGTGGGAATCGATCCCTCAACCTTGGAGGTGCGCGGCCACATTGCTAACCAGTACACCACCATGCTGCTATATACACTGTATATGATAGAAACTCATAGATCAATACTTATAGCTCATTCAGTATAAGACTTATGATACTTTTATTAGATTAATTACGTAATTACTGGTAGATTGTGTTAATAGCACATTTGGTACCGCAACATTAATTTTACTGTAAAACCAGCTGCCAAAGTTTTGAAGTTTATTTGCAGGATTGAGCTATACAGGAAACCTGGCACAAAAACCTCTTAACTAACATTTACTAGCTTCATACAGTAATTGCCTTCTTGTGTATTTTGGTAAATCTTTTGGAGTCCCAAACGTCCCAAAAGATGTGGGGTTTATTATCTTGTTCACACAAGTTATTTTCTTGTGCGTGCACAGCTCAACTTCTAACCACAAAGCAAATTAACTGAATAAAGCAATGAGGGCCTTCATGTTCCAAATATAATTTGGAAATCATCAAAGTATTAATGTAAACGTAAATACCCCAGATGTTTTCGTGCCAAAACGTAGCATGCCTTTAAACTTATGTAGATAAATGACTTGTGCGCACAAAATCGTTCCACAATATAATAAATCAGATAGATGGCTTAGTCTCCGGTTAGCACTGTTGCCTTGCACCTCCAGGGCCCGGGTTCGATTCACGCCTTGGGGTCTGTGTGCATGAGGTTTGCATGTTCTCCTCATGCTTGATGGGTTTCCTTCAGATACTCTGGTTTCCTTCCACAGTCCAAAGACATGCAAATTAGGCTAATCGGTGTTCCCAAATTGCCCATAGCGTGTAAATGCATGTGAACATGTGTGTACCCTGCAAGGTATTGGCAGTCTGTCCAGGGTGTACCTCGCCTTCTAGAATAGGCTCCGTGACCCTGTGTACATGTTAAAGCGGTAAAGATGATGAGTGAATGAGTGAGTTAGTTTAAATGACTTGCGAGTATGGCTCTCGTCTATGAAGATTCATTTCAAAGAGCCAAACTGTTCCCCGGAGACCAGCTTAGCATCATTTCATAAAAGACTATCTCAAGGCTTGCGTCATCTTTCTGACTCCAGGTGCTGAAAAGAAATCATAAATCATTCATTTAAGAAGACTGAACTGATCTAAGACAGCTTGATCAAGTGTGTCCTGCTAAATGGATGTGCATGCTTGATGCTTGGCATTGCAGCTCTCAAAATAGAAATAAAGGCTTTGCAGTAATATTCAAAGGCTTGTCTGAGAGTGCACGGTTCAACAATTATAATACAATGGTCAAACCACAGCTAGGTGGTGCTATAACATTTATTTCAGTTCTGTTTCAGTTCATTGTGCATGCTGTGAATTGCAGTACTGCTTGGAGACACTCTTGGAGTCTATCAGCTCTCTCTTTTGTATTTGCAGCAGACTTGCTCACAGCTCAGTCCAGCACACTATTTCATAAAGCTTCCAATGTTGTCTATGTCTTTGGAACTGAGCGTGTAGGCAGCCATTTCTTTTCTGGCAGGGATTTACCTTTAATTAACCAGAAAGCCACCAAAGCGTATGTTGTATTCTCCCACACAGCCCTGTGCCGAGCTGTGAGCAATTTCGAAACTTTCTTGCTTGGCAGCAAAAAAATTACACATAAATGCACAGTGATTCTAGGCAGACGTTATTATCTTCAGTAGCTCTGATACTGTTTATATCCTGGGAAATCACAAAGACAGTATCAGGAAACCAGCCTGTCTTATGTTACTGTCTTCATCCACTACATCCATCCATCTACTGTACAAACCTCTGTAGTCCAACTAGGGCCTGTGATTGCCAGTGGTGATTACAATTGTATTTATTTTACCATTTTACAACCAGGATAGGACCTCTGGTCAACATTCAAGATGCAACCTCATACTATACAACACCAATTAGCCTAATCTGCATGTCTTTGGGAGGAAACCCACCAAGAACATGCACACAGACCCAGAGGCGGGAATCGAACCCGGACCCTGGAGGTGCAAGGCGACAGTGCTAACTACTAAGCCACCATGCTGCCATTCATATACAGTACTAGAAAAAAAAAACCAAGAAACCGAATTCCTGATTCCTTCTCCAGCGAGATCATTTCTATCAAATGCACTTTGAGAAATGAGCTTGCGGCTGACCTCAATTGCAATTAGGAGCTTAATTAATAAGTCATAAGACTGTCATGGATTCATGATACGACCAATCATTTATTCTTGTGACTGCCAAAGAAAGAAACTTCATACAGTAGCTCAAGGGTCTCCGGCTCGATCTTGAGCTCTGGTTACAGTTAATGTGTAGCATATCTGCTCTGATTCCTTCACAATTTACAGTAATTCAAATGCGTTTGTGTGTGTGATGGACTGGCATCCTGTCTGACAACAAAAGTACAATCTTAATACAGGTTTAATAGTCGGGGAACACTACTGATAACTGCACTGATTATGTTTTATTTCTTCTTGTCACCTGTGTTTAGCTTGGAGTGCATGTCCATGAGGTGGCACTGTTTCTCTGACTCAGTTGCCTTCCTGATGAACACCTCTTCTTACGCCACATCTTCCCTATAATTACATACCTGTACATCCTAACAATTGTACAGTGTAACTGCAATATCTAGCATAAAGCACATTGAGAAGGGGCTTCATTTGCTTTCTGGTTTAACAGAGTGAGATATAATGAGAGCAACTGCCTTTTGTTTAATGGGAAACAAAAAAAACCTTTGTGTGATATACAGTACATTTGTGTAATGATCCAAATCATGTTTAGTTAACAGCCTCAGTGAGTGTTTTATTTATTTTTACTTTGTTATATTTAAGGCACCATATCTCTCTGGGTCTTCTGAACTACCATGTGCAGACTTTATATGTTCATAAAGCTTAAAATCTATTTACAGTAATGAGAAGGTGTCCTTGCCAAATGAGATGAAGACAAAGCTTCAGATGAGATTTATTTTTGCTTAAGGAATGGCAGGACCTGTGATTGTCTCCTCATTATGTGCAACCAGGAATAATTAAACAGACATTCAGGTTGAGCCTTTACACAGGGCGGAGCAGTTTAAATTAAGCATGCAATGAACATATGCTACAGGAAGACAATCATGCATGCTTCCTATGCAAAGAAGGAGGCTTTATTTTTTTCTCTAGCTCTCTTTTCAGCTGCATGCAGTTTTCATTTCAACCTCTGCCGGATTTTTTATAATAATAATAATAATAATTATTATTATTATTATTATTATTATTATTATTATTATTATTATTATTATTATTATACAGCACCTAAACATTATTTTCAGCATATCTGCCCCCCAAAAATCTGTCCCATACATCTGTTACAGTAATCACTAATAATGTATGAGAAATTCACCTGTGCAATATATTCCCACTGCAGCAGCTATGAATAGACCTGCAAGTTGCTGAAATCATACAGGGAGTGAAGCCTTATCCAAGCTGACACTTTGAGCACCGAGACTCAATTTGAAAATGATTGCACACATATCATTTATTGAAAGCTGGAAGCATCCCAGGGCAGGAGAGGAGAAGCTGCCATCTTCTCTTATCCTTGCTTAGGTTTCTCTTGGAAAATAAAAAAAAATTAAAATTAAAATTTCCAAATGAATGCACAAATGCTGCAGGGAGCCCAGTCCCACTGGATAATGAAGTGGAAGAAAAAGGCACTTGGATGTGCACTGTACTGTACTGTACATTTACAGCCCTACTCATGCCAGGTCTTCACTCCTTTATGACTAACATGCAGTAATTGAGCATATATGAATACAGTATGTGTGTGCATACTCACTGTGCCTTCCATCCGTGCACGTGGATGTGAATTGTAACTGAATTGTATGAACAGCATTCCCAAAAATCTTAATCAGATACAATTGATTATGATATATTGATTATGCAATCAGGGAATAAGTCAGGTTTAAAGGATGGAATAGCTGTCGGTTGGTATTTTATGGATTATTCCTGCTGTACCATGGGATTGTTGGGATGAATGATTGAAAAGAGCAAGTCATCAAAATTCCATCCATGTCTGACTTAAGGTAGATTCCCCCCCCCCTCCACCCCCCACTTCTGTCATTGTGTGTGATGCACTTACAACCTTGAGTATTACTGATGTAATCAAATTGCAACAGCAAAAAAAAAAAAAAAAAAGCATCCCAGGCAACTGATTAGAAAAGATTTATTGTTTATTTATTTATTTATTTATTTACATTTATTTATGATGATTAATAGTAGATTTAAAAATGGTGCGTTTTGGAAAATCTTTGAAACACTAACCCAAGGCTTATTCATAATACAAAATTAGGCTGGTTGAGAGAGTGAGAGAGAGAGAGAGAGAGAGAGAGAGAGAGATGCTTGTTTCCTTGGTAACGAGGGTCTCTGTGATTTTTATGCGCGTTGCCGCGGTATATCCGCGTTCTCATGCCCAGTGATGGACAGAGCAGGGGTCTTATTGATTATCAGTACGATAGGCAACCTTCACTGCTGGTGTAAAAAGGCAATATCCATCCATCCATCCTTTCACCCATCCTTCCTTCCATCAATAATGCCTTTGATAAATAATAAATGCCAGAAAACAGATGCCTTAATTTATTGACATTGCAGTGTAAATGAAGGACAATGCTTAAAGATAGAAGGTGATCCCTGGATGTCTGGACTCGTTAAACAGTGAAGAATTCTCTTGATCATCTACTTGATCCAGTGACGAGCTATAGGTGTTGCATGGCTCCAGGGAATAGACAGGGATCCATTTAACTGGTGATGAAATGAAGCGACACATCCTAATAAGTCATTAATAGCGAAAACATCTTACTGTGTCATGCATGCATACACCCTCTCTCTCTCACAAACACACACACACACACACACACACACTTATACACACACGCGCGCGCGCGCGCAACACTGGAGAATAGCAAAGCTGCTGTTGGTTTAATGGTTTATGAAGCGTACTCGTTAATCAGGCGGTCGGGAGCGCGCATCCGAGAGCGCGCACGCGTTCAGCACCAAGGACAGCGGAGCATTTCGGAAAAGCCTCAGGTCACCAGAGAGGAACGGAGAGGGTTCTTTTAAAAAGGGCGGGAAAAAAACAACAAATCCATCGCTTTAGACTTTTCTTAATCATATTTACACTCTTTATGTCCGTTTTTGTCTGAGTTTTTTTTTTTTTTTTTAAGGACAGTGAATCTCTGAGAAGGAAAATATCAACAGGAGCGCGTCCCCGTCCCCAGACGCGTCGTGTTAATCCCTCACAGGACATACACATGAGCTAAACGGGTCACATCGGCGTGATCGCATTCCCGCGCTTCCCCAGTGCTTCACCAGGAACCCGACGGACCCCGTGCGTTACCCGCAGCTCGCTAAAACCCGCGCGGATCCGGCGGCAGACGAAACATGCGTCTGGTTCTCTTCGCCCTCTTCGTGTCCTGCTCGTGCGCGCGCGGCGGCTGCGAGCCCAAGATCGTGAACATCGGCGCGGTGCTGAGCCAGAAGCGGTACGAACAGGTGTTCAAGGACGCGGTGACCCAGGCCAACAACATCTACGGCAAAGACAAGTTCAAGATGAACGCGATCTCCGTCACGCACAAGCCGAACGCCATTCAGATGGCACTGTCCGTGTGTGAGGATCTCATCTCAAACCAGGTACCAGGAAAAAAAATTAAAATGTGTCCAGTTTCCAGCAAAAATATACTCTGGAGCGAATGCATGAATTTGTTTCTACCTGTGGAATCGGAGTGTAACCAAGACGCACAGGGATGCGCATTACGCAGAGGAAAGAGGGAAGTTCTGGCAAAAAAAAGCCTAAGCAAATAATACTTTATTGCCAATTATTATGGATTTTTCTTTAACAATTAGGCATTTTAATATTATAAACCTTTACATGTGCGTGTGGTTGTGTGTGAGTGTGTGTGTTTCAGGCGTACTATTAAAAACAACCCATAGGCTATTCTCTGACCCCTGATTTGTTGATTCTATCTATCTATCTATCTATCTATCTATCTATCTATCTATCTATCTATCTATGATTTCTTTTTACTAATCATTACTTTTAACCAGGTAAAAACCTCATCTTATTTTTCAAAACTGACCTGGCCATGGTAGAGAAGACATCATTACAATTAGCACATTAACAATATGAATAAAAATGTAGATCTATCTATCTATCTATCTATCTACAGTATATACAGTATCTGTCTGTCTGTCTGTCTATCTATCTATCTATCTATCTACATATCTGTCTGTCTGTCTGTCGATCTATCTATCTATCTATCTATCTATCTATCTATCTATCTACAGTATATACAGTATCTGTCTGTCTGTCTATCTATCTATCAATCTATCTATCTACATATCTGTCTGTCTGTCTGTCTATCTATCTATCTATCTATCTATCTATCTATCTATCTATCTACATATCTGTCTGTCTGTCTATCTATCTATCTATCTATCTATCTATCTATCTATCTGATTTCTTTTTACTAATCATTATTTTTAACCAGGTAAAAACCTCATCTCATTTTTAAAACTGACCTGGCCATGGTATCAAAGACATTGTGACAATTAACACGTTAACAATATAAATGAAAACATCTATCTATCTATCTATCTATCTATCTATCTATCTATCTATCTATCTATCTAATTTCTTTTCATCATTACTTTTAACCAGGTAAAAACCTCATCTCTTTTTCAAAACTGAACTGGTCATGGCAGCGAAGACATCGTTACAATTAACACTATAACAATATGAATAAAAATACAGCTTAATATCTATCTATCTATCTATCTATCTATCTATCTATCTATCTATCTATCTATCATTATTTTTAACCAGGTAAAACCCTTGTCTCTTTTTTAAAACTCCTCTGGAAAGACATCGTTACAATTAACACTATAACAATATGAATAAAAAATACAGCTTAATATCTATCAATCAATCTATCTATTCCACTGTGTATACATTTCCACCTCAACAAAATGTACCTTAAACACATTTGTAGTTTAGTCAGATTAGGATTTTATGCAAATCACAATACACCTTCCTGAGTAGACACAGCTCTTCATCGAGAAAAAGCTTTTTTGCTGAAAGTATTTATGCAGTAAGGTAAACCAGCCTAATAAAGATTTATATACAATACAATTAATCAAAATGCAACTGCAGGGTATTTTATAACAACTCAAACATTTAGGATGAACGAAGTCCATTTCAAATCTGACTCACAAAATAAAATGAGTAAAATAGTACCCCAAGATATGCATAATACCAAAGCTGCCAAAGTGACCATGTTGAATAATTTATACAGTAAAGTGAAGTGCACACTTGATTTTGGACAAAACAGGTGTGTTAGTGAGATTCACTGTAAATACAGTTAATGGTTGTTTGTTAATTATTAAAATTTACATAACGAGAATTTAATAAGGAGAAAATGTTATGTACAGATTAATCATGCCATGATTTCACCTCCATCTGCGAATGATTAACATTCAGCACTCACACACACATGCACATGTACATGTGGTTATAATTTGATTGAACTTAATACAGCACTACAATTGTTAATTCAACATTGTGGATGTGATACTGTATCATGGACAAAGAAGTGGTCACCATGAGCTCGACCGGTCGGAGAGAAAAACGAGGCCAACATGGCGACAGCCCTCCGGATAACAGCTGCTTTGTTCTGGTGAAGAGATACAGAGTGAATGTGTGTGTGAGAGAGAGAGAGAGAGAGAGAGAGAGAGAGAGAGAGAAATTGCAGCCTCCAAAACATCAAAGAAGATTAACATACCGGTTCTCTCTCTCTCTCTCCCTCTCTCCCTCTGTCTCTCACTCACTCACTCTCTCTGACACACACACACACACATTATCAAGAATCAGTTCTCAAGATATCACTTGAGACACGATGTGCAAATTAGAGAAAAAAAACAGGCTATTTTCAGACATTATCCCTTTTCTATTGTTCCACCTAAGATGTGAAGTGACGTCTTAATATTAATCATCTGTTCCCCCTTCATTCTCAGGTCTATGCCATTTTGGTGAGTCATCCTCCCCAGTCCAATGACCACCTAACCCCGACACCAGTCTCCTACACAGCTGGATTCTATCGCATACCTGTAGTGGGACTGACCACTCGCATGTCCATCTACTCAGACAAGGTGAGCTCAAAACACAATCTCCATAGAGGTTCTTCCCCCCCATGTCTAAAATGCTTTCTTCAGTCCTGGTTTCTTTTTCAGTCGGCCTGATTCGGATTGCATACCTGAAATCCTATTTGAATAAAAAGCTTTGGAACAGTGTGCTCATATCTGAAATTGTGTATTCTGTACGTGTCTTTGTTTCTTGTAAGGGTTTGCTGTCTTTCATGCATAACAAATGAACTCCTGGAGTCTGTGTTCATTATATTAGAGTAGAGTGTGAGTAGAAGGGAAAGGAGATTACACTTGTTTCGGTTTAATTCCCGTCTAGTTCTGGGCAGTTGTTTGAAAATTAATCGGAACTGACATTCAGAACCTCTAATTGACGAAATGTCATTATTATTAGATTTTAAATTTGGTGAATACGTTTTTGTTATCTTGTTAATAATTTCTCCACTGTGTGTGTGTTCATGTATTGTACCCTTGTTAACATACTACTGAGTGTGTAGTCACATGATTCAGCCCAGTCCAGTCTGCGACATGAAGGAGAATTCTTTCCTTAGAAAAAGAAATCCCAGCTTTGATAGCTGAGCATATTTATAGTCAAAATCATGTAGGTGAACCATACGGGAAAAAAACAAAGAAACAAACAAATAATCATTCATTAATCATTATCGAGGTAAAATGTTCTATTTATCATGATGTTCATTTAAGATCATATCGCCCACCGCTAGTTTCAACTTTGTTATAAACCTTATTATTTAGCAGCTGCTAGGAAATACAGTATGTGTATCTACTAGAATAATGAGTTCTTGAATGATCGTTTAAGAGCTAAACAGTATTGCAATTTTGATTGCGATTGATTATTGATTATTGATTTATTTTCTACATTATAAAAAATACTGGAAATTTCAAAACTGTTTAATAATTTTGAATTGGATCAAGTAATTAAATAACACAACAACAACAGTCAGTTGTTATTTTAAGACACTAAGAAGGTCAGCTGTTCGCTGGAATAGTCGCAAGAACAGTATTGTGTCAGCTTAATATCAACTGTTCAAAGGAGATTATTGTAGATTTTGGACGCTTTCAGCATTGTTATACAATGTAGAAAGAAATACAAATGCAAAAATGAAAAAACGCTGAATTAGAGGGTGTGTCCCAGCTTTTGACTGGTGGTGTATGTTTGCAAAGTTTAATCATTTGCTTGAAATATGTTTGCAACCTGATGACCCACACCAATTTGTGTATTATATAATTAGAGCTCTGCAGAATAAATGCACCCTTTCAGTATGTAAAATATACCTCTTGTACATAATTATCCAACCAAGAAATGGTGTTTCAGCTACAGTCATTGCCAAAATTGTTGGCACCCCTTAAATTTTTCCAGAAAATCAAGTATTTCTCACAGAAAAGTATTGCATTAACACATGTTTTGCTATACATGTTTATTCCCTTTGTGTGTATTGGAACAAAACATAAAAGGGAGGAAAAAAGCTAATTTGACATAATGTCACACAAAACTCTAAAAATGGGCTGGACAAAATTATTGGCACCCTTTCAAAATTGTGGATAAATAAGATTGTTTCAAGCATGTGATGCCCCTTTAAACTCACCTGGGGCAAGTAACAGGTGTGGGCAATATAAAAATCACACCTAGAAGCAGATACAATGGAGAGAAGTTCACTTAGTCTTTGCATTGTGTGTCTGTGTGTGCCACACTAAACATGGACAACATAAAGAGGAAAAGAGAACTGTGTGAGAACCAAAATTGTGTGAAAATATCAAAAATCTCAAAGTTACAAGTCCATCTCCAGAGATCTAGATTGGCCTTGTCCACAGTGTGCAAATTTATCAAAAAGTTTGCAACCCATGGCACTGTAGCTAATCTCCCTGTGCGTGGACGGAAGAGAAAAATTGATGAAAGGTTGCAACACAGGATAATCCGGATGGTGGATAAGCAGCCCCAAATGAGTTCCAAAGAAATTCAAGCTGTTCTACAGGCTCAGGAAGCAACAGTGTCATTGGGAACTATCTGTCGACATTTAAATGAAATGAAACGCTATGGCAGGAGACCCAGGAGGACCCCACTGCTGACACAGAGACATAAAAAA
>JAQMYG010000014.1:18824723-18845757 GCA_030014215.1 Clariallabes teugelsi | reverse complement strand
GTTACAGCATCACCCGGGAACCGAACCAGCGATCTCCGGATGATAGGGCGAGCACTTTACCACTGCGCCACTAGGAGGCCACGACATACAATTTTTAAGGGAGTAAACCCTTTTGACTCATGCTGTTTTAGGAAATTAATCAATGAAAAGGGTGTGGCTTCATGCAAAGCTTACAAAGTTACACCTTCAACCCTCACACTGATTAGTTACTAGTGTATCTTAAAGTGTTTTATTCTTTTTACTCCACAACACTATGCTAATAATTACACATTTTCATTCATAAAAAAATTAAGACTTTTTATCTTTTGTATTATAATGTCCATGAGACAAATTCCTTTTTTCACTTCCTTTATAGCAGCTGTAACCATTCATATCCTCACCAGCCTTTTAAGACAATAAACACAGCTTGCCATATTCTTTAAAAAAATGATCCCTGTAGTATTTTGAAAAACTTCCCATCATTTTTTCTGAGACTGTTAAAAATCTTTGACACTGGAGACTCCTTTCCAAAAATTCTAATTATCGAAAATTATTACAGGTTTTTTTTTAGCCGTTTACAAAGAGAGTCCACTATACAGGACCCTACATGTTGCCATGGAAACAGTAACATAGTTAGTAGGAGCATGTTGTATTGTATCGTCAGAGCTGCTGTTATAGGAAAAGAATCAACAATCAATCAGTTAATTGTTAACGTAATTAGATTAGGTATCGAACAGCGCTGAAATAATAAACAGTGGAGCTGCTACAGTATGCAGATGTTTTTTTTTTAATTATACTACACGTGAAATTAAAGATCCAGATGATTAATTTTTAAACATTCCAAGAGACGGAATGAGATTTTGAGACGATGATAAGGGATGTGCTGTTCACTCGAGTTATTCGAAATATTTTTTGCAAGCCCCAGGATTAGAGTTTCCCAGTTTGAAGCAGAAAAGTGGAGATTTGTTGGAATGCTTTACTGCACACCATTTATACCTGTTTATAATATTCTTCTGTGTCTGCATATTTTCTCTGTGCACATTATTCATCAGAGTAAAAACAGGAACTATGAAAACCTCGACCAACTGTCCTATGACAACAAGCGAGGACCCAAGGTATATTTGCATGGTCAATGCACGCCGCCCAAGTTATCTGAACGTAGCAACTAGAAACCAGTCCAAAAAAAAAAAAAAAAATTTTAAGAAAAAAAAAATCACCAACCAGATTCCAGAGATTCTTTACCCGCCAGCACGTCTATTTATGTTTGACTTTTTTATGATTTCAATCGAGAATGGGTTATTTTTTTTATTTATTTATTTATTTATTTGATTTTTATTTCAAATCGTATAATTTCAACAACAGAATCGCTCCCTTTTACCTCCCACTTTTTTATTTTTGTGTAAAGGAATTGCATGTACTGAAGCCAGCAAGATTTGCAAGTCTATTCTTTTGACACAGTGCGTGGAGATCTGGTCGTGTGGGACAGGCACAATCCACATATTACGCCCACCTTTCTGCAGCATTTCTGCCTTTTTTTTTTTTTTTTTTTTTTTTTTTACTTTTGGGAAAGAAGCCACCATGACCACCCTGCTCCCTTTTCCTCCACCCGGTTTTTACTTTCCGGTTGCATCAATCTTCTTTTCCCTCTTTCCCTAACATGCACGCTGTTCCTTGGAGTCTTGTTTCCCTTCAGTTTGCATGCGAAAGACAATGCAAAACTATTTTTTTCCTTCTCCAAGCTTACATTTTTTTATCTTTCAGTTTAATCAGATTGTCACGGAAACCTGGTTTTAATCCATTTTTTCCCGATTTCCTTCGAAAAAATGAGAAAAAATGTGAGAGAGAATTAAAAAAAAAAAGAAATGAAAAAAAAAAGAAAAAGATGTGAGAACGCTGAACAGAGCATGGTTCAGGCTGGTGAAGCGTCAACGACTTGACTGATGTTGTGTCCTAATCCCAGGCAGAAAAAGTGCTCTTGTTCAGCCAAGACACAAATCTGACTGCACTGCTCCAGGAGGCCAAAGAGCTGGAGGCCAGAGTTATCATCCTGTCTGCCAGGTGAGACAATCCTCGCTTTCTAACACACCATCAACACTGTCTCAAAGCTTTGTTAAAGAGTGTAGGTTAAATAACTATATGCAGCGGAAAGGTGAAAGGTTTGCAGGAGAAAAAGTTCATCCAAAATGTTAGAAATGTTAAATATTATCGGTTCGACATGTCTGACACTTTATTAGGAACACCTGTATTCCTGTTTATTCAGGGAGTCATCCAATCAGCCAATCATGAGGCAGCAGTATAATGCACACGCTCATACACAAACGAAGTATTACACAAATGCAAAGTAGCTTTACAGTACAGAATCAGAATTATTGAAATGAGAATTATTCAAAAAATATCAGGAAATACACTATATGATCAAAAACATTTGGCCAAACCTGGTAATTGTTGAATCGAGGGGTTTCAATCAGACCCTTTATCCCCAGTGAGGGGCAATCTTAATGCCCATTTCTATTCCAACATGACTGAGCCCCAGTGCACAAAGCTAGGACATGGTTTGATGAGTTTGGTGTGGAAGAACTTGACTGGCCCAAACACAGAGCCCTGAGACCTCAACCCCATCGAGCACCTTTGGGATGAACTGGAACGGAGATTGCGAGCCAGGCCTTCTCGTCCAACATCAGTGCCTGACCTCATAAATGCTCTACAGAATAAATGAGCAGGAATTCCTACAGAAACACTCTAAAAAAACGTGGAAGCTGTTATAGCTACAAAAGGTAGACCAACTCCATATTGAATCAGAAGAATCTGCGTGCGATGTCTTTACAGGTATAGTGTATGTATAACTTATAATTATTAGATAGTCCCTGATGAGCGAGCCAAGGTCAACAGTGACCTCCCTGAGATGGCAATAGGAAGAAACCTTGAGAGGAACCAGAGTCATCAGGGAACCCATCCTCATTTGGGTGAACACAGATAGTAGGGATTGATCTGCAGTCATACTGTTTATTAGAAGGCTGGAAGTTCGGTTTACCAGGCAGGAAAGTTGTTCATTAATTTAACAACACTCTCCAGTCCTGGAGGTACAGTAGAAATGCTTTGCTGATAATAGAACTCAGAACAACCAGACTGATTGAAGCTTATAGACTCGAAGTTTAGGTCCATTCAACCTCTAACCAGTCTTTACAACTACGGTGAGCATTAAAACATCTCAGAATGGAAGACATGCTGAACGTTAAGGTGGATGAGCTACAATAGGTGAAGACAGCATCCAGTTCCAAGGACAAGACTCTGATTTTTAGAGCTTAAGCAAAGCTAGACAGGCTAATAAAATGGATAATTTGCTAAATGATCAGGTGTTTCTAAACTAAACTGGCCCGATGAGATGATTCCAATCATTGAGATGATTCCAAGGCCGCTCGGATGATAGAAAGCAGGTTGGAGGACATGGACAATGTTAGAGGATAATTACAGTCGGCTATATTAGGTTCAGTGGCACGGTGGTTTAGTGGTTATCACTGTCGCCTTGCACCTCTAGGGTCGGGTTTCGATTCCCGCCTCGGGGTCTGTGTGTATGGAGTTTGCATGTTCTTCCCGTGCTTGGTGAGTTTCCTCCTGGTACTCCGGTTTTCTCCAATCCAAAGACATGCAGATTAGGCTAAATGACGTTCCTGAATTGCCCATAGTGTGTGAATGACAATCGAGCGTTGAGCTGGCAACCCGACCCCTTAAGCTTGATGGTTTGGAGGTATCCGTCACCCAATGTGCCGGATATCACATGGACGGACCAGAAAATCTTACATTCAAAGAAACAGCACCAGATTTTGTTATTTACACAAAAATATTCACGTAAATTAAGCATTTCTGTCCTCTTTATTTGATTTTATCTTAATGATGTGCAAATATTTGTACCGCAGCTCTAAATTAAATACAGCACCAAGAATATATAGTCTAATAGGTTGTTAATCAAAGTAACTGAATATATGTCATCATATTTGTATATTTCTTTCTATAATTTGTGTGCTTTAATGATTCTCAGTGCAACACTTGAAAATGCCAGCGTTTTGGCAGAGCGTAGACGCTTTCACACTACTACACAACACTTTTACCATCTGTGTTATTCAGTGATACCATCTGACATCCATTTTGGATCAGTAGGAGATTTTTTTTTGTGTTGTTGCGCAAAATGTGACACTGCATGCGAGGAGCCGGCAGACTCCGGCGTTTGTAGCTCAAGCATCAGCTCGATAGAGCCTGGGCCGATGCCAGCAGTGAAAAAAAAAATTTCTCTGTCCATTTGCAGTGAGGACGAAGCAGCGGCTATTTACAAAGCGGCTCGCCAGCTCAACATGACCGGCTCTGGTTACGTGTGGCTGGTGGGAGAAAGAGAGATGTCTGGTAAAGCTCTAAGTGAAGCTCCAGATGGTATGTCCTGTCTCTCTGAACTCCATTCATCTCTTTAACTCATACTGTAGACTATGTACTGTAATTAGCTACACTGTGCAATCAACATCAGCAAAAACCAATGTGTGTGTGTGTGTGCAGTGTAATTAGACGTGTTTGAACGTTTAAACATGTGGATGTTTAAAGGTTTTAAACACTGTGCTCTTCTTCTCATTGTATTGTGCTCTCTGTCTAACGCTTGATCTCATCTTTTAAGTGTGTGTCCTTTCTTTCCGTAGACTACGATGCGATAGAGAGTTGTGACCATAATCCATAATGGTTTGAATGCTCGTGCGTTTTGTTGCGCTTTGCGTTTTGTTTGTAAGTGCCTCCGTCCGCATTGACGTGTGAACACCATGGTAAGCTACTGTACGTTCCTTACTGTCCCAAGCTTCTTCAACATCAGTGACATCAGTGTGCTCTTGTGATCTTCTTCACGCCTTTAATATCCTGTCTGCTTACCGAGCTTTTTCCGCTTATTCCATGAACATGACTCTAAAAATCTCGTATCGTATGGTCGATTGGGCAGGCTTGCTCGGCCTCCAGCTGATCAACGGCAAGAACGAGTCGGCGCACATCTACGACGCCGTGGCAGTGGTGGCCCAGTCCATCCAGGAGCTCTTTGAGAAGGAGAACATCACAGAGCCTCCTAAAGGCTGCGTGGGCAACACGAACATCTGGAAGACTGGCCCGCTCTTTAAACGGTGAGTCTCTCTCTCTCTTTCTTTCTGTCTCTGTCTCGGTGCTGCCTCCGTCATCCATCTGCTCCCATACATTACCATGCATCATGCTTACTGTAGCACTGCTACAGCTGAAATCGCTGACAGCTTTCGCACTGCACATATTGAAATAAGCAAGTGCCATAGCAGACGCATGAAAAATAAGGATCTGAACATTTATTTGTGCAAACACCTTGAAGGGATATAATATGTTTAAATGACTTGCTGGTTGTGATGCAAGGAGGATTCGAGACCGAAATTAGATTTCAACCCAGTATAGATTCAATTACACTAGGGAATGTTGTGCTTTTCTTTAAAATATATATTTTTGGCAAAAAAATTAAACATTACACAGGACATGATCATGCAGTAGAAACTTATAAGTAGTAACTTTTACTGATAATGATGCAAAGGTTAAAGATTACCTTTATGCTTGCAGAAGAGGCTTATTAGATACAAAGTTTGGGTGGTGGCATGATGGCATAGTGGTTAGCACTGTAGCCTCACCCCTCCAAGATCAAAGGTTCGATTCCCACATTTGGGCCTGTGTGCCTGTTTCTCCTTCTGCTAAGTGGGTTAATTTAAATATGAGGCATGACATACAGATGAGGTTGATTGGTGTTTCCAATTAACGGTGGCACACTGACACCTTGCACCTTCAGGGTCGGTGTTCGATTCCCACCTCAGATCTGTGTGTATGGAGTTTGCATGTTCTCCCCATGTTTGGTGGGTTTCCTCCGGGTATTCCGGTTTCCTCCCACAGTCCAAATACGTGCAGATTAGGCTAATCTGCCTTCCCATAATGGCCCGTTGTGTGTGAATGAGTGTGTGAGTGTTGATAGGTGTTGCCTATAGTGTGTGCGTGGTGAGCTTGTGCCCTGCGATGGATTGGCACCCTGTCCGGTGTGTACCCCGCCTAGTTTCCTGAGATACAGGCGACTCTGTACAGATAAATGGTATAGAGAATGAGTTAGTGATACTGTAAGAGTTGATAAGTTTTGTAGAACAAGAGGTTCGTCCACTACAGCATCCTCAATGACCAGAAAACCCGGTTGGTTCAAGTGGGCGTCTATAAGGGCTTGCAAGTACGCCTTAACCAATAGCGTTTGAGATGCACAAAGAAAACCTTTACATTACAGTGGAACCTCGGATTACGAGCATAATTCGTTCCGGAAGCGGGCTCGTATTCCAAAACACTCGTAAACCAGATTAAATTTTTCCATAGGAAATAATGAAAACTCAAATTATTCGTTCCACAGCCCCAAAAAATAAATACATAAAAATAATTAATACAAAATATGAAGTAAAAATAAAACAAGTTAACCTGCACTTTACCTTTTAAAAAAAGTTAAAATTAATCCCGACAGATAAGTGTTTCCGTTTATGTGCGCAGGCGCTTTGTGTGTGTGTGTGTGTGTGTGTGTGTGTGTGTGTGTGTGTGTGTGTAATGTGCATGCACACACACACACATTAAAGTCATTTATCGAAAGACATTTATCGGAAAAATTAGCAAGGAACATCGCTAATGACACTCGCGTGAGCGCAAACTAGCAGAATCACTGCTGTAAAGTAAAAAAAAAAACAAATGAACCTGAACTTTACCTTTGAAAAGAATCGCGACAGAGCAGTGTTTCTGTGAAGGGCAGAGAGTGTGCGGGAAGCCGAGGGGAGGAGGGTGGGGGAGGGGATAGTAAAGGCGAGAGAGTGTGTGTGTGTGTGTGTTGGTGTGTGTGAAGGAGCACGGAGTCAAATTACGCGCATGCACACACATAAACAACTACAGAGAGGGCGAGAAAAAATGGATCTTTAACCTCTCTGATGAGACTTTCTTTTGCTTTACATGCGCGCACACACGTGTGTTATAATAAACAGTACACGCGTGCTGTACACACACGCTTACAAACACAAAATAAAATATATTTACGCTCACACACGTGGTCACAGTGTTATAATAAACAGTACATGCGTGCACTGATGTTGATTATACCAGTAAGAGACGAGCACTAAGACCAAGCAGGGGAGACGATTACCCACAATTCCGCAGCGCAAGAGAGAGAAAAAACATTGACACTCGGCGTCAAAACAAGAAGCGCATGCGTGATACATGATACTCAGTACTCGTAAACCAAGACTTGTTAGTTTTTCAAGTCAAAATTTATTAAAAATCTTTGCTCGTCTTGCGGAACACTCGCAAACCGTGTTACTCGCAATCCGAGGTTCCACTGTATTACATTTCCCTTTCCATTACTTATATAGAGTGACTTACAAAAGTGCTTTGAAGTTTCCATCATTGAATAGATCCTTACACAGGTTACTAGGTTACTAAGTACCAATCAAATACCGTTGGGAAGTTTTTATTATTATTATTAATTTGGGAGAAAAATCCCAACTGAAGCTCCGCCTACTACCTGTTTAACTTCAGTCCATTTTTTTCTCCTACATTATTGAGGCTACTGAGTTCAACCTGCTCTCCTACATGCTTTCTAAACACAAAGTGCAAAAGTCTTTAAAGTTAAAATACTGTGCTACCAAAGTAATGAAATTAGTTCTATATTTAGTGCGGCATCGTTTGTCTTCAAAACTGCATCAGTGCTCTCACGTACATGTTTTTTTTTAAATAAAGAATTAAAGCTCTACAGTAGGTCGTTCCAGGCATCGTCGAGTTGAGGACGTGCCACGGTTCCTCTGCAGAGTTTGGCTCTCTTCTTGTATCTCTGCAGGTAAAAAAAGAAAAGAGATAAAAAAAAGAAGCCCAGAACAGAAACAGCTTCCGTGTGGAGGAAATCTCAGCTCTGTGGAGGCCAAACCATCTGTTGTGAAGCATGTTGTTCTTATATCTACAGGCAATTCTTTATAGACGGAAAGTGTAGAGTTGCTCAGTTTAATGCTGCAGAGGGTTGAATAAATTAAGAATGGTGCAAATATTTTTATTTTTTTAAATTTTTTTTAGTACTTGTATGTGAACACTGGGAATATACAGTGCTTTATCATAATGCATATCATACACAAATCTGGCATGCTTGAGCTCTTGACATTGGTACATTCAGGGGCGGTTCGCTGTCTAGCCATTTGATAGATATTACATTTCAGCCCTCCCATCTAATATCACACCCACAGTCACTAGATCTATTCAGTTCAGCTGTTTCTATGTGCGTTGTAAGAGTGAGCCAAAAACCCCCAACTCCCCCCCACCCCCCCCACCCCATCTCCATCGTGCATCCACCCTTAGTATCATTCTTCACTGTCATGCTTGTGGAGATAGGGGTTGATGCAATCTCTCTCTCATCCCCCTTCAATACGCCAGAGTACTGATGTCATCCAAGTATCCAGATGGTCTCACAGGCCGCGTGGAGTTTAACGATGACGGAGACAGGAGGTTCGCCCACTACAGCATCCTCAACTACCAGAAGACCCGGTTGGTCCAAGTGGGCGTCTATAACGGCTCGCAAGTACGGCTTAACCAATAGCGTTTGAGATGCACAAAGAATACATTTACATACATAATTACATTGCCATTTCAATTACTTAGAAAAGTGCTTTGAAGTTTCCATCATTGGATAGAGCCTTGCACTGGTTACTAGGTTACTAACCAAGTAGCATCAATCAAACACGGTTGGGAAGGTTTTTGATTTTAGTTTTTTTGTTTGTTTTTGGTGTATTAACCCAAACATCTAAGAAATAACTGCATTGGAAATCTCAATGTTGTGTATTTGGTCGGCTTACAGGTCATGATGAACACACAAAGGAAGATCATATGGCCAGGAGGCGACACCGAGAAACCAAGAGGCTATCAAATGTCAACAAGATTGAAGGTATTGATTGTTTATCACTTCATTACTGACATTTTTTTTTTTATTTCCCCATGATGTAATTAATCACCTTTGGTGTCATTAAAGATCGTCACCATCCATCAAGAGCCGTTTGTGTACGTGAAACCGACGCTGCGAGACGGGACGTGTAAAGAGGAATACACTGTGAATGGAGTCCTGATCAAAAAAGTGATATGCACCGGGCCCAACGAGACGATTCCTGGTAAAGTAAAAGATTAGATGGAGTGCAAAAGTTTACATCCTCTGACAAAAACTTGTTGGAATGTGGCTGGGAATCAAGAAAATTGTCTGGGTGGGAAGGACGTACTGTATGCTTTTCAGGAAATCATGGGCATCTCGGAATTCATGTATGCAGAAGAGTGCAGATAGCACCTTCTTTTGTATGCTGCATTTCAACAATTCATGCGAAGTAGTAAAAAGTTTCCTTATCCATGTGTAAACAGTTTTGTGGATGGGGATGCACAAACCTTTGCACTTAGTACAGTATGTCAATTTTTCACAATGTATGTGTACATGATCGTTTGCCGTTCCTTCAGGTCGCCCCATAGTGCCTCAGTGCTGCTATGGTTTTTGCATCGACCTCTTGATCAAGCTCGCCATGACGATGAACTTCACCTATGAAGTGCACCTAGTGGCTGATGGCAAATTTGGCACCCAGGAGCGTGTAAGTTATACCCCCGAGCATTTTATCGATTTACTCCATCCCCTAATCTCCCATTCGTCTTTTAACAAGGTCATACTCCTGAGAGCCGTAAAAAAAAAAAACAACCTCCCTTGGCATTTACAGTTTGCAGAGTCATTGCTCACAGGTGTAATTACAAACAGCGCCAGGAACATTTCAAGCAGGACATACTGTGAACGGACTGTGATTTCCTCTGTGTTATTAGGTGAATAACAGCAATAAGAAGGAGTGGAACGGCATGATGGGGGAGCTGCTGGGTGGCCTGGCAGATATGATTGTGGCTCCGCTTACCATCAATAACGAAAGAGCCCAGTACATCGAGTTCTCTAAACCGTTTAAGTACCAAGGCCTCACCATCCTAGTCAAAAAGGTACTTCACTTCTGACTTATTCATGTTTTTTTTTTTTATATTAGGAAATATGGATGATGCAACTTCCTTTTGAGGATGTGACTTGTGGAATATTTAAAAAATATTTAATGGAGAATTTTTATGGCGTATGCAGGATGACTCACTGAAAAAGATGTTTCATGAGAAGATAACAGATTCACACATTTTTTTAATGTTTGTGCTGTACTGTGGGTTAAGGTCTATAGACTGTATAACGATGGAGAGTCAAAAATTATCCGCACTATGGCTGTAGCTCCAAGATGGCGGCGCACAATGTTGCAGCGGCACAGTGCTACTCTGTGTGTTTTGTGTTTTAAGAGTTGCATTGAGGGATGGCACTTTAAATTTCGTTGTACTTGTTGCAGTGACAATAAAGACGATTCTATTCTATTCTAGAATTTAATTGAATAAATTTTTAAGTAATTTTGTCCGTCATTCCCTGAGCTGTGAGCCACGAATGCACCGCTGTCTTCACTTCTTCATCAGAAGTGAATCGTCATCCTCGACAGTGCGGGAAGAAGTGTGCGGACGTACATAGCCCTGCAAGATCACAGCGCCCTTGGATATCAGTCCTCTGTGTTTAATCTAAGATTATTTTCAATAAGCATCTCATTTTTTAACGAGCTCTGTTTGAACCTTTTTTCTGATAATGTTCCAATACTGACCCTTGAGAATCCCAGGAAACTGTAATACCCCTATCTCACCAACGCGGTTTCACGCAGTGGCTGTAAGTACGGTTCATCATGACTCACCCTGAGTCACGAGTTACGTTTCCATCTTTCCGCGAGAAAAATTAGCTCGCGGACCTTACAGAACTTTGCTCATGGAGCCTAACACCGCATCTCACCGCAAGTCAAACCGCATAGGTAAGATAGGGGTATAAGGGTTGATTAATTTTCAAGTTGATGGTTGACGTTTGAACTTTTTCTCGGTCAGCGACTGAAGGCTCGTAGTGATGAATCCGTGTCTCATCACCAGGAACGATTCTGATCTTTAAGAAACTTTCACCTTCCTTAGAGCCATTTCTGTTTATGCTCTTCCGTGAGTTGTTTCGGTACCAGGTACGTCAGCTACTCTTCTTTCGTGCAAATCACAAGTGAGGCCCCACAGTTACAAATGGACTGGTGTAACACAGCAGTAACTGGGGAGCCAGTAGCAGCCTTGAACTGAAAGAAGTGCTGAAAAGACCAAGTGCGGCCAACAGAAGTTTTAACATGACCAGAATGCGGATAGTTTTTGACTCACCCTCATAAATAAGTGTAGTTATATTGAGCTGTAGCTATTTTTAGATCAATTTTCTTAATATTTTTTTAAGAAACACACACAGCTTGCAATATAGCAGTTTGCAATATATTTTACCTTAATATTCCATATACAGTATGTCAGTGTGAGAAAATGCTCTGGGCCTCCCCTAGTCATGCATGCTATAAAGTGCAAACAGTAATGCAAAGATTAAAACTGAGTCACACAATGTTGAGTTTCATATATAGCCAGAGGAGGAAATGTAATTAAACAAGAGGAACTGTAAAACATTTCTGCGCAGAATTCTAGGACTGCTCTCAGAGGAATTTGTGGTGGAAATAATTCCATTTCAATGAACTAAAGAAAGTTTAAATAAAACCTAGAAGATCTAGCAATCACTGAAACAAGTGAAGCAAACTGAGGAGTATGGATACTGGTGTAAATAAGACTGGAATATATGTGAGATCAGTTAGTATGTAAGGTGCTGGAGGGAAAGGAATATATGGGTGCGGGTGACGGATATGGGATCTCAGTGTTGGAGTTCCTGGAAGGTGTATTGGTCTTTCGGCTGCTTCCATCGAGGCACAGCAGACCATGCAATCCACACACAACTTGGCACAGGTTTTACACCAGATGCCTTTCCTCCCACGAACCCAGGCTTGGAACCTGCTGGGGTTTGGTTATTGGGTGGGAATTGAACCCGGGCCTTCCACATGGTGGGCGGGAAACCTTCCACTGAGCCTTACTGCCTTGTTGCTTAGACTTTTATGAGAGTTTACATCTCAAAATACTGTTTATTTTTGCAAGAGCAGACCTACAGTGATTTATCAAAGCCAGTAATAATTATCGACTTTGACACTGAATGTGCGATTTATTATTTCGTGATCACATTAATATGATGTTATAGGAAAGAATATAAAACAACATGGAGCCACGAGCCAAAATGAGTTGTGCGAAGTCTGCACTTTCAAGTCACAGTCGGCATTCTCTGCTGAGCTGTCCGGAGTTTATATCTGACTTGTACTTTGAGTTGAGAACAAGTTAGAGTAATGAAAATAAAAATTAATGAATGGAAAAGGGGAAATGAATAAAAACAACACAACAAAGCAGTTACGTATTACAAACAAAGCAGTAATGTAATAGGACTGTATACCCATTATGAAATCAAAATAAGCAAACTAAAAAGAAAAAAAAGCACCCAATTATGCATCCACAGTTTGCCGCCTTTACTGTAAAATTGTCCATGATCTCTGGGTGGCATGGATGGATGGCATCTCTCACTCTGTATAGCCACATGAGGCAAACATGGGTTGCAAGTCACAAAGGAAGCATGTGTTACCCTTTACCCTCACTAGTTGGTAGCTGTTATATGATTGGTGGGAAATCATTGGGGGACAACATACAGTAAAACATGCCAACCAGCGCCAAATTATCGAATTCCTATAATTTGTTAATTTTTAACTAGGTTTGTAGATATTAAATAACAATTTACATACTAAGTAATGCAATGCATTAAACTAGTTGCCAATCAGTTTCACTTAAACTTCACCAGAAACCAATAAGTGAAAATGTAATTAATTCTACCACAAACCCCTCTGAGAGCAGTCCTAGAAATCTGCCCAGAAACATTATAATACAGTTCCTCCTGTTTAATTACATTTCCTCATTTGGCTATATTTGAAACTGAATCTTTCCTTTTCCGACTTTGTTTAGTTCTAAGGAGTCTAATAATACACTTACAGAACATGTTGGATGCTCCGTATGGTGGCAGGCTTGCCCGTGTGGGCGGTGTGTATTTGGGCTGTGAGTAATGCCATGTTGTTTGAATGCAGGAAATACCTCGCAGTACCCTGGACTCGTTCATGCAGCCCTTTCAGAGCACTCTGTGGTTACTGGTGGGTCTTTCGGTCCATGTTGTGGCGGTGATGCTCTACCTATTAGACCGTTTCAGGTAAAAGAAGCTTTGTATTTATCAGAACTTGTATATGGTCACCTGATCATCAGACCTACACAGTTGCCACGAAGTTCAAAGCATGCAATTTGTACACTGTAGGACGTCTTTGAATGCTGTCGGTTTAGACCCAGGTCCCAGAGCCAATGACCTGTTCGGCATGACAGTGCTCCTGTGCACAAAGTGAGTGCCTTAAGGACACCCTTTCTAAGATGGGTTCTGGAGAACCTTAAGTTCCTGCACAGAGCTCTGACCTTCAACCCTACTGAACACCTTTATGATCAATCAAAATGCATGCCATTTTTTCTCACCTATCATCAATACCTGAAAGGGCACAAATGCAGACAGCCACATTCTAACGTCTAGTAGAGAATGTTGTTATAGCTGCAAGGAGATTACAGACCAACATATGGGTGTGACAGTCAGGTGTCCACATACTTTTAGATATCTAGACATAACAACACCAGTTGTTGAGATGAGATGTGATTTGCTCTGCAGCCCATTTGGAAGGTTTAAAGTGAATAGTGAAGAGGAAGAAGAGGACGCCCTCACCTTATCCTCTGCCATGTGGTTCTCTTGGGGGGTACTTCTGAACTCCGGTATTGGAGAAGGTAGCTGACACAAACAGAATTACTCACTCAATCTGTCTAAGAATGCATTCAACATACGATTGATTGATTGATTGATTGATTGATTTTTATCATGCATATCTCCTCACTGCTTTCATCTCTTCCCCCTACCCCAGGTGCCCCACGGAGCTTTTCGGCGAGGATTTTAGGTATGGTGTGGGCTGGTTTTGCTATGATCATAGTTGCATCTTATACTGCCAATTTGGCTGCCTTCCTAGTGTTGGATCGGCCTGAGGAGCGCATTACCGGCATCAATGATCCTAGGGTGAGATCATGGAGCATGGAGAAGCCTTGAATATCATGAAACTACACAGAAAACAGACACAACATTTACACTCCCTATGAATTAGGACAAGTTATCAACTCGGTCAAGGACTCGACAAACCTCTCACGTTTTTAGCATATTTTTAGACGCCTTTCTCTCACCATGGGAAACCGCTAACCTACCTACTCTACCTACTGAAATGATATTTAATTATTGCATAGAAAAGTGGTTCTTAGACTATTTGCAGACCCAATTTAATAGAAAGAGTATACACGATCGTAGCACATGAGGATGATCTGTTGAAGTATGAGTTGACGTGAATCATAAGGAGCCATTGGAGCGTTATATCCCGTAAGTTTTCACCCAGTTACAAAAAGGTCTCATTAAGGACTGGTGCAATTTAAATACTTTGACATTTCGTTTAATTTTATACGTTTCATTGATTTTCTAAGTAATATTAAAAAGAATTTTTATTATACAACGATATTTCTATAAGGTAAATTAAAACCGTGGCGGCACGGTGGCTTAGTGGTTAGCGCTGTCGCCTTGCACCTCCAGGGTGCAGGTTCGATTCCTACCTCGGAGTCTGTGTGCATGGAGTTTGCATGTTCTCTCCGTGCTTGGTGGGTTTCCTCCGGGTACTCCGGTTTCCTCCCACGGTCCAAAGACATGCCGATTAGGCTAATTCCAAATTGCCCGTAGTGTGTGAATGAGTGTGTGTACTGTATGTGTTTGTGCCCTGTGATGGATTTGGAAGTTTGGATCTGTCCAGGATGTACTTTGCCTTGTGCCCTAAGTCTCCTGCCATAGGCTCCAGGCCACCCGCAACCCTGTTATACAGGATAAAGTGGTATAGACCATGAGTGAGTGAGTGAGTGAGTGCATAAATTGAAACCAGTTACACAATGTTACAGCATTTTGCAGGCTAGTTCCAACAGATCAAATTTATGCTTGATTTCATACGGTATTGACAGATAATGACATTAGCGTAGCGTCATTTTACACCCAATTCAATTCAAATGAGCAGGTAATAAAAACGCAGGCCCCCCTGGTTATTTGACAAATCAGATTACTAGGCATACCGAGGATCCTCTACAGTAGGACAAATCAGGGTTGGTACTGAATGTTAGTAGATCATGTTGCTTGCTTTCGGTGATGTGGATTCTGCACGCTTTGTAGGACACTGATCTTGTTTTAAGTTATTCACTTAAAGAAATACACATACAGCAATTTAATGAGATTTGGTTAATGGATCGCACAATCCTGAGGACCGAAGCTGAGGCAAACAATTTGTTTTATGCTGTTTTGTTACAGCTGCGAAACCCATCAGATAAATTCATCTACGCCACGGTGAAGCAGAGCTCTGTGGACATTTACTTCCGGCGCCAAGTTGAGCTGAGCACTATGTACCGCCACATGGAGAAGCACAACTACGAGAGCGCCGCTGAGGCCATCCAGGCTGTGCGAGACGGGTTAGTGAAATATCCAGCTCAGCCATTTGTGGTGTTGTCCCTGCCTTGACTTAGAGCACGATAATAAAGATAGATGATCAAAAAGTATATGATGAAAAGTGATGGAACAGAAAAGCGTTCACCATGTTGTGAAGGAATACAAGAAATACATACAGTACATCTGTGGCCAGAAGTTCAAGGGAACAAAGTTGGCTGTGTGGTCTGCGTAGGAGGGATGGTAAAACGCTCTCAGAATGATCCTAGCCAACCGTGGGCGTCTTTGAACTCATCGATATGGAACAGTGCAATTAGCACTTCCTCCTGTCCAAGTGTGTTTGACTACATCGTGATGCAGCATGAGCAACTGTTTGACAAAGATGCAGTGCCAGACCTGCACATGTTTTGAAGGAAGCATGTGTTAGCCCTCACCCTCCTTCAGTGGTACCTGCCAAGTGATAAGGCAGCTGTTATTGTTGTGGTATAGGAGTGAGTAAGTAAGTACTCGAAGTAATGATGTAAGTCTGTTGTTGAATAAAACAGTTTGGAACTTGAAGGAACTTTAGAGATGGTGACTATAACTCCTTTTCATATTTGGCTGAACCCAAAATCTATTTATTTCCTGCCATGTTTCATATTCTAAAATGTTTTGTTCCTTACAAAATTCCATGTCAGGTGTTTTTTTATTGTCATTTCTCTATGCATCTTGGAATAAAATGCTGTTTCTCCAGAACAATGATGCAACCCAACGTTTTTCCAAATAATTCCATTTTATTTTGTTATTATCAATTTTCACACACTTTACGTACTTTTGACGCCAAAGTAACATGGAGAAACCCAACAATAAATGCCTTCCTGCTAATAGTTTTTTGGTGATTTCGGACTCAAACCAACACTAACACAAAGTTCCTCTTCTTACTTTAGCAAACTCCATGCTTTTATTTGGGATTCAGCAGTGTTAGAATTTGAGGCCTCGCAAAAGTGCGACCTGGTCACCACAGGGGAGTTGTTCTTCCGTTCGGGCTTCGGCATCGGCATGCGCAAAGACAGCCCGTGGAAGCAGAATGTCTCCCTGGCCATTCTCAGGTAATGCCTTTATAATGCATCAGATCAGTCATATTGGATTTTCTTTCCATTTCCTTCTTCTGTATCGGCTTAAGCGATCTAATTTAAACCTGAATCTACAGCTCTCATGAGAATGGGTTCATGGAGGACCTGGATAAAACTTGGGTGAGATACCAGGAGTGTGACTCCAGGAGCAACGCCCCAGCCACTCTCACATTTGAGAATATGGCAGGTATGAGTAGTCTTTTTTTTTTTTTATTAAAAAGGGAATTTCAAGGTGTAAGCTTGCAGATCCATAGTGAAATACTGCAACATTCATTTTGCAGGCGTGTTTATGCTGGTGGCTGGCGGTATCGTCGCCGGGATCTTCCTCATCTTCATCGAGATAGCGTACAAGAGACACAAAGATGCTCGCAGGAAGCAGATGCAGTTGGCCTTTGCAGCGGTTAATGTCTGGAGGAAGAACCTGCAGGTACGGCACTCCCTTTTCCCTCCTCTTTCCTGCAGGATAAGAGTCTGCATGCGTCTCTAGATGGCTGCCTACTGCTGTTACCTGCTATGTTGCGTTTTGACACAATGCCAATAATTTGTTGATTTCCTCCAGCTTTGAGTTAGAGCTCAATTTAAGTATTATTTTGAGGATATACGTACAGTATTTTGAGGTATTGCTTAAACTGTGCAGCTTTGTTACGAGGCATGTTGCACTTATAGTATAGTGTAAGCTACAGGTTATTAAGATTACATTGAACACCAACTGTGTAAGTATTAATGCATGAAAGCTTAATTTGCATGGTGATTAATAAATAGTGCATTTATTGTGCACTGTATTTAGAATAATAGGTAAGATATATGTAAGTATAGTTAAGGTAGTGAAAAATCAGGGGTTAAATAGGATGTAAACACAATGTAGCAGCGTCACTGGTTCATTTAAAAATGAAGCTAATTCATCTACTAAAATTTTATGGAACACATTGATGAAATATGTGTAATATTTGATCTGATAAATCACCTTCTGGCTTTTTTCAGGACTATATATTAGGGTTGACCCAAATTAATCAAACACTTATTGGTTTCTCTATATAATGGTCATAAGATTTATTTTTTACCTTTTTACCCCCTAGTGCATGTAAACAACCCTACAGTATGAAAGGCAATTTAAGTATAAACCACGAGCAGTTTAGAATCCATCTAAACACTGATACATAACCATAAAGCGCTGCCATGTGATTTTAATTGTGTTGTAATCTATAATGCCAGCTATTACTATACAGTAGGACAACACTAGACCCAAGGCTCAAGATACAGTACAGTATGTATCGATTGAGACTTGTGATTACTGTTGCATCAACATGAACACCCTCAAGTACTTCTGTAATTCTTGTAATTCTACTGAAATGGATATGAACCTTAGAGCCATAGTATTTAGGGGTGCTAGTTTTTTGGGCCAAATTATTTTTGAGAGAAAAAAAAAGTTCAAATGATAAATTTTAAGTAAATAAAGACAATTTGTGCAGCAATTGTGTTTTATTATACAATCATTTTGACTTTTAAAAGGTGCCAGTAATTTTAGTAGCCACGTTATGTTTTATATACGCTTATATAGTAAGCGGTCTTACAGATTATCTTGGCTTATTGCTATTGACTTTCTGTTTGTGCGATAAAAATAAAAATATACAAAAATATATTTTAAATATATATATTACATAAACATTATTATACTGTATGCCAGTGTCTTTGTAAAATAATATTCAGAACACCACTTGGCATCGAAAGTGTGTATAATTTTGTTTAGGATAGTATTACTAGCATTAGTAGCATTGCTAGCACTATATTAGTATTATAATTAGTATAGTATTATTACTAGTACTACAACTCACTGTATAAATTGTTCTTCAAGCTTTTTGGTTTTACCTGCTTTAACCAGTGGCGGCCAGTTAATAAGGTGCACTGGGGCGCCGCCCCCTTAAAGTTAGGCAGCACTGTGCGCCCCGAATCCTCCCATTTTTTTTCTTAGCGAATCAATATTGTTTTTAAATATTTGGGCTCATGTGATTGGACCATTCTCAACAAGTCTTATTAAGGGTCAGCAGGTTGTTAGTTCATGTATCGAATAGTGATTGACATGGAAGCCAGCTAAATAGGAGAGAAAATTCAGTAATTTCTTTGCTAAAATACACCTTCGCATGGCGATCGAATAAAGAAAGAAAAAAAGTTAAAGAGCTTGGACCAGATCGACCTGCAGCAGTCAAGTGATTGCGGCAGAGCTTACACTCTGTGCTTTTCCAGCACTTCTTATGGCTATACAGTATACTGCCGATTATTAAAAGTTTTTATTTTAAAATTTTAATTTTGTTTTAGCCCCGCCAAAAAAAATTTGCACCAGCCGCCACTGATTTTAACATTGTTAAACATTGTTTTGTCAGCGAGGTCGCTAGCATGATAACTGGCTAGCCTATTTGAAACTGCCAGATAAAAAGTAACAGCTAGACTTCATGAAAAGTGGTTTGTATTTATTCCTGAAGGCAATTGTTTTTTGTATATTTGTATTTTTTAATTTTTTAATTTTGATATATTTATATTTTTCTAAAGCTAGGAGGCCTTATAGCCATTTAGCTAGGAGGCTAGTGCTTATTGTGTTCAAATTGCATAATGCAGCAAAGTTAATTGTGTAGCTAGCTATAGTAGCTTAATAGCTAGCTATAGAAGTGTTCAGTAGACATAGTTGTGTAGCTAGCTATAGTAGCTTCATAGCTAGCTATAGTAGTGTATAGGAGATACAGTTGTATAGCTAGCTATAGTAGTAGCTTTATAACTGGATAGTGTATAATAGATATTGTTGTGTAGCTAGCTATAGTAGCTTCATAGCTAGCTATGGTAGTGTATAGTAGCTATAGTTGTTTAGCTAGCTATAGTAGCTTCATAACTAGGTATAGTAGTAGATATAGTTGTGTAGCTAGCAATAGTAGCTTCATAGCTAGATATAGTCATGTATAGTAGCTATAGTTGTGTAGCTAGCTATAGTAGTAGCTTTATAGCTGGATATACAGTGGAACCTTGGATTACGAGCATAATTCGTTCCAGAAGCGGGCTCATATTTCAAAACACTCGTAAACCAAAGGGAATTTCCCCATAAGAAATAATAGAACCTCTAATCATTCGTTCCACAGCCCCCCCCAAAAATACATAAAAATAATTAATACAAACTATAAAGTAAAAATAAAACAAATTAACTTGCATTTTACCTTTAAAAAAGTTAAAATAAATTTCGACAGATAAGTGTTAAAAATCTTTGCTCGTCTTGCGGAACGTTCGCAAACTGCGTTACTCGCAATCCGAGGTTCCACTGTAGTAGTACTGTATATAGTACATATAGTTGTGTATAGTATATATAGTTGTGTAGCTACCTATACTAGCTTCATAGTAGTGAATAGTCTCTATAGTTGTGTAGCAAGCTATATGAGCTTCATAGCTAGCTATAGTAGTGTGTAGTAGATATAGTTATGTAGCTAGCTATAGTAGCTTCATATCTAAATATAGTCATGTATGGCAGCTATAGTTATAAAGCTAGCTATAGTAGCTATATAGCTAGCTATGATAGCTTTATGGCTGGATATAGTAGTGTATAGTATATATAGCTGTGTAGCTAGCTATAGTAACTTCATAGCTAGCTATAGTAGTGCATAGTAGCTATAGTAGCGTAGCTAGCTATAGTAGCTTTATAGCTGGATATAGTAGTGTATAGTATATATAGTTGTGTAGCTAGCTATAGTAGTAGCTTTACAGCTGGATACAGTAGTGTATAATAGATAAAGTTGTGTAGCTAGCTATAGTCACTTCAGAGCTAGCTATAGTAGCGTAGGTAGCTATAGTCGCTTTATAGCTAACTATAGTAGATTTATAGCTAGCTATAGTAGTGCATAGTAGATATACTGTAGTTGTGTAGCTAGCTATAGTAGCTTTATAGCTAGCTATAGTAGTGTATTGCAGCTATATTTGTGTATAGTTGTGTAGCTAGCTAGCTTTTTTAGTAGAGTTATAGCTGGATATAGTAGTGTATAGTGGAAATGGTAGTGTATAGCAGATATAGTTGTGTAGCTAGCTATAGTAATAGCTTTATACAGTAGCTGAATATAGTAGTGTATAATAGAAATGCAGTAGGTACAGTATGTATCTAGCTATAGTAGCTTCATAGCTAGCTATAGTAATATATAGTAGATATAGTTGTGTAGCCAGCTATAGTAGCTTTATAGCTAGCTATGTTAGCTTTATAACTGATAATCAGATTGTTAACTTAAGGGTCAAAGTGTAAGTAAGACATTTTTGGTCAGAGATTTGACTGTTAAATATTTAAAATAATTGTTTAAAACAAACGAACAAAAGGATATATATATATATA
>JAQMYG010000014.1:18782949-18803323 GCA_030014215.1 Clariallabes teugelsi | reverse complement strand
GTAGAAGAGTCATTGAGAAAGAATCGCTCAATTCTGTTTCCTGTACATAACCTACGGAGGTTTTGCGATGATTTGCGTATGCGCGCCCAGTAGAAAATGAACGACTCACTCTCCGAGACGACTCGTTCTGCTGAGTCACGTTAAAGATTCGTTCAAAAAGAATGAATCGTTCATGAACGGCCCATCACTAGAGGGTAGCGGAGTAAGAGTAGCGTTTCTTCTTCACAAATCTACTCAAGTAAAAGTAAACTTACTCAATTAAATGTAACGGAGTAAATGTAACTCTTTACTACCCACCTCTCATTTTTTTCAAAATGGCAATCACTCACAGAACAAATGGATTTCCCAAGATCTCTTTTAGAAAGTTAGCTTTATATTTAAGGATTTCACTTCGGAAACCATCTCTGATCACCAACATATACTGTAGGTCTCTACCGTATGTAGAACCTCAAACACCTCCACAAGAGGAATAAACAGAAGAACCATTAAGGCTGAATAAACCTTTATACAATGTAAATCCAATCTAGAAATAATAAAGGCTGTTATTATGCCCAGGCTGTGTTCAATGCTTGCTTCTAAGGAGTCACATACTGTTCATTAGGCACCTCTGACCATAATTGCAGTAAAGCAACTCACAAGTTGATATGAATGTGCATGTTTTTTCATTTTTTGTTTTTATAAATGATCAAATCTGAAGTCATTTACAGTACACAAATACAGAGATGTCGAATAGAAATATTGGGGGATCATTCAAACGGTAAAGTTTTCTCTAAAGGATTTTTGGATTGGAAGGAGTCTCCAGTGTCAGCGCTTTGTAATAATCACTGATGAAGATGAAACAAAGTTTTCCAACCTTTTTGGGTTTGTCTTCCCTAAGTGAGGCATCAGGAACTTTACAAGCTGCATTTTTGTCTTACAGACTCAAAATGAGTGGAGAAACAACTGTTTACAGCTGTTATAGCATAAGTGAAACAGGAACTCACTTGCTTTCACAGACAATTCAAACAATTACAGTATATGTAACTATTGTCAGATATAAGTACACAGTATGACCTGTAAATGAGTCTGGTTCCTCTTAAGGTTTCTTCCTATTGTCATTGCAGGGAGTTTTTTCCTTGCCATCATGTCCCTGGCTTGCTCATCATGTGCAAACTGATTTTATAATTCATAAATATACATTGTTGATTTTTTAAAGCTGCTTTGCATCAATGGCTATCAATAATATAAATAAAATTTAATTGAATTCAAGAATTCATAAATTGAATGTCATTCTTGTATAATGTATACCCGTGGTGTTGTAGTGTTATAATTTGTTGTAGTGTTATAATTGTTGTAATATTCTAGTCTGACACTTGTTGATTAATTGTTTGCTTAAGTTTTGACCAAATAATTAGAAATAAACTTACACACTTAAAAAAAGCATGAAAAGTAGAACCTTTTGACAATCCACTGACCTTTTGAATAAGCATTTTCATGGGATTGTGAAACACATTCTGTGGTTCTCTACATTCAACCACATGTTGCACAGTCACAACGCCAGTTTCACAGTGATGATAAAGTGTCTGCTGAAACTTTCAGGAAGATAAAATGTCATATAGACAAACATAAATGCATATAACAAAAATAATGACAGAACTGAAAGAGTTTTGGATTATGCCTGTAGATTATCATATTTTATTATAATAGTATTACTACTATATTGTTATACTAATATTGGCCTACATACTGTAAAGCAGAAAAAAAGAAGTTTGGAATGATCGGAGATCTTGGTAAGTAAAAAAAAACAGATATGTTTATAAGTGAAAGAAAGCATTTCCATACACACACTGTTACGAGAACTCACAGGATTAAGACTGAACAGCTGAGTGGGCATAAGAAAAACACTTCTTAGTAAGACTAAATGGGGGAAAAAAGCATTAGATTGCTAGGGAGCATGAAGAATGCATTTTGGAGCAATGGAACATGGTCATGTGGCCTATTGAGTCCAGATTGACCCTAAGCCAGAACGATGGACATGTCAGGGTTAAAAGGGGAGCCTGTTAACTGATTGAAGGGTGCTTCTGGGTGCACAAGGATTTATTTTCACACATGAATTGAATTGGCCACCATGGACCACTACTAAGTCTTTAGGATGTGCTGGAGAAGACTTAATGGAGTGTTTCGTCATTATGCATAGAAAAATCTTGGGCCAAAAATTAATGCAACTCTGAATGGAAAAAAATGTTATGACAGTGCATTGCATAAGGGGGTTAAAGTAAAAGACATAATGAGTGCGTGTTGTAATCCATGTTAAAGGTGGACAAATGAAATATTACTTATTCACTCACTCATCATCTATACAGCCTTATCCTGGATACACGGTCGCGGGTGAGACTTACTGTAGGGCACGAGGCGGGATATACCCTGGATGGGGTGCCAGTCCATCACAAGACACACAGATGCACACTCACACATACACTACAGGCAATTTGGGAATCTGGATGTTTTTGGACTGTGGGAGGAAACAACCCAACCACAGGGAGAACATGCATGTGGGAACCGAACCCGGACTCTGGAGGTGCGAGGCGACAGCGACTTACCCACTAAGCCACCGCACCGCCTCAAATGAAATCTTACCCAACCATAAATGCACATAACAATGAAGTAATGACAGAACTTGAAGCATTGTAGAGTTTTGTATTATGCTTCAACTATGCATCATACTTCAAACATTCATGTGTTAATATATTTTTCTTTCTTTGAACACGTTCCAAAAAGTTTCAAAAGCTATTATCTATTCTCATTTGTATTTTCTTCTTCTTCTTTTTGTTATTACTATTATTTTTTACATGGTCTCAATCATGATTCAACAAGTCTTTGCAGATCCAATATTGTTGCTCCTAGAATTTAATGAAAGACAACATCAAAGGAAGAAGTAAGTCTTTTATGTCTGTTATTGTTTGTTTTGTTTTCTTTTGTGCATTATTGCAGCAGCTTGTACATCCTGCCTGTGCTGAATTGGAGGCTTGCTTTACTGAGTTGTGTCATGTCATGTCACCATGTAAGAGCCATGCCCAGTTTTATAGACAGGGCGCTCAGCAAGCCTTATCACACACACGCACGCGAGACACCGGCGCGCGACTCTGCAACAGGTGAACTGCGTATACACACACTCGCTCTCTCATACAGTACACACACGCGCGCGCTATCTATCATGGGGAATCAACAGCAGTCATGCCGCATTATCGTGCCAGTTGCCATGTTATTACTGGCGACTGTCGGCATTCTTCTGCTCGCCATCAACACCGAGGACGTGAAGGAACCCGGAGACTACATGGTAACTCTCTCACTTGAATCTCACTCTCGATAATGTATCTACGTGTCTTCTGAACAGCAATATTTTTAATCCTTAATCACCTTTACGCATTCATTTTATATTCGTAATATTCCTAATATCACCTAATATCACGCCCGACTTAACGTCACCCAGGGTTCAGTGAGCGATTCAATTCATTAATCTGCGCGTATATTGGCACATTTACGGTACGGCAAGAGCAACCAAATAGGAAACTATACTTAGAATATATATTTGGGCGTTTTATCAAATTCCTACTTCATTTCATACTTTAATCATTTTTATTAAATTTATTTAATACATTTTAAATATTTTTAATCGAGTTTGATAATACTTACTACAATATATTGACAAATTGATAACAGTAGTGTGCTAATACTGTACTAAAATGACCTCTGTCTCGTAAATAAATCTTGTAAATAAAATCTTGTAAATAATTCATGTCCTGTTAAAGTCCTGTTAAAAAAAATCTAAAATAATGTATATTAAAAAAAAAAAAAAAAAAAGCGTTTGTGTACTACTTATTATTCGTTCTACCGTAAGACCTGATATATATGCGCACCATCAATGTGTGTTTCCATCACAAAAACAGCTTTAATGTTTGTCAGAGACTAATAAATTAACAGGTATAATCCATGATAATTAGGTAGTAGTATCTATTTAAGGTAGAACAGTAAATTTCTGCATGTGGAAAAGTTTAAGCATTTCACTGCATACCGTACTGTGTATGACTGTGTATGTGACAAATAAAATTTGAATTTGAATTTAAAGTGTAGTTTGTATGATGAAGCTATGTGCATGTACTCATATCTTATTCCTGCCTTCCGTGTTCTCCCTGTGCTTGGTGGGTTTCCTCTACGTACTCCGGTTTCCTCCCACAGTCATTCAAAGACATGCAGTTTGGTGTTCCAAATTGCCTGTAGTGTGTGAATGTTGAGTTCCTACCACAGTCGTAAAAATGGGAATCAATACTATGATCTCCTCCACGGTCCCCAGCTGGACTACAGAGGTTCCTAGATTAATCGTGTCAAATAAATGTGAAATTTAAATCCCATATACAGTATGTAAAACCCATCAGAGTTATATGATGTGATTTGATGTGACGATATGATTTCCTCTTTATTTTTAAGCCAGGCTGAAATAGTACCACGCCCTATACGAAGCAATAAATATTAATTGGGAGTGAAAATAAGTTATTTGACTGTAACAGACTAAACAGAAGCATAATTATCGTTATTAATGTAGGTTGAATCATGAGGAAATTAGTATCCACTGATGCGTCCCTATAAATTCAACAACACTGGGTGCCAGTTTTATCTGTTTATTTCCTCGGCTTTCCTTCTCCGCTGTCATTATCGTCATCATGATTAATCACAGTGGAAGCCATTATGGGGAAATCTAATCAGGATGTGAATAAATGTGAGGCGGAGGTCTGACAACCTTAATTAAGACTTTAATACTATCCAAAGTAATTTGAAGACAGAATCCTGAGCGGTGTCTTAAAGATGACACCCCTGAGTGAATTTAAAAGTAAAGACTGGAGTAAATAAGTTTCTCTAATCATGCCTGAAAGACAAACATCCTTACAGTGGGCTGTAACGTTTCTTCGCTCTTTGATGCTACATCAAGTTTTATTTATTCTTTACAAATTCATTCAGTGACAGATATGAGGAAAATGTTTTAAAAATATAGCTATGCTAAACTGGCTACACAATGGCTTCTTGGTTAGCACTGTCGCCTTGCACCTCCAGGTTATGGGTTCGATTCCCACCTCGGGGTCTGTGTGCATGGAGTTTGCATGTTCTTCCCGTGCTTGTTGGGTTTCCTCCGGGTACTCCAGTTTTCTCAGACAGTCCAAAGAGATGGAGATTAAGCTAACTGGCGTCCCCAAATTGCCCATAGTGTGTATATGTGTGTGCGCCCTATGATGGATTGGCACCCCGTCCAAGGTTTACCCCATCTTGAGTCTCCTGCGATAGGCTCCAGGCCCCCCGTGACCCTGTATACAGGATAAAGTGGTATAGACGATAAGTGAGTGTGTGAGTGAGCTATATTAAACTTGAAATGAGTTTATCTATGGTTTACATTTTGTATCTATGTTATTTAGGCTAACTGTGTTTAGTCTTCCTTTAGTTTATGTTGGGGCCGGGGTGGCTCTGTGGTTAAGATGTAGTATCTTAAAAGAGTGTTGGAAGTTAAAAGAGATAGGGCGAGCACGTTGAATGTGACTATGTAAGACACAATGGATGTTAAAGGTCTTTTAAATAAAACACTGTATTCAAAATGGCGTCATGACACAATCCGCATTAACATGTATTATGTCATATTTATCAAATACTTTCTTTTGCAGATTAGCTCTGTTGAATAAGAACAATGTGAATTTAACCAATAGTAATAGTAACAGCAAGGTGATGGTATTAAACACTGCCCGGGCAAAAAAAAAAAAAAAGTCGCCGTTTTGATTTCCATAAGCAAATGTAAATGTGGCGAGAAGCTTCTCATTTCTTAAACCGCCATGTCAGGAGGGGTATCATATGATCTAGCAAATGAGGTTACTGCTGAGGTTGTTACATAAACAATGTATTGTATACAAGTTGTGAACCCCCGTTACTATAGCGTCAAATCATCGGCTTGGCATCAGACAAATGAAACAACTAGGGGTTTGCTGAAATTATTGGAATTGGATAAAGAATTGCCCAAGTCGTTATTATGGTTGGGAAAAAAATCATCAAGGATGACCGTGATTGGAGATTACTTAAACGCTTGTAAAGTTGCATTGTAAAAAAAAAAAAACAGAAAAGAACTACAGTAGAAATCAGAGCTATGTTATGTAATAGTGAACGTAAGAACATTTCCACATACACAAACTCAGAGGAGTGAGACTAAACAGTCGTATTTCCATAAGAAAACCACTTAGACTAAGACTTTAGTCTAAAATTTATCTAGTTTGCTAGGGAGTATAAAGAACGGATTTTGGAGCAATGGACCAAGGTCATTGTGAGGTTCCCTCATGAATTGGCCGCAAGTCTTAATGTAGTGTTTCGTCTCTTCCATTATGGACACAAAACCTCAACCAGAAAAATTAATGCAACTCTGAACGTAAATAAATGTTATGACATTGCATTGCATAAGGGGATTAAAGTGAATGCCTTAATTAGTCTGTGCTTTTTCTTTTTTTGGCGTCAGTACGTCGATACAGCACGATCAGTGTAACACTCACTATGGAACAAAGTATGCGTGGGAGATTTTTTAAAAATATCCATACGTACTGTACTGTACATATGGTGTTTCCTTCAATTTAAGTGGTTGCATGAATGCAAGGGATTAAATCAATGTCAACACCATGCTGTTTTTTTTTGTGCGTCCATTCTTCGTTTGAAAAGAAGAAAAAGAAGACGAAAAAAAAAATCCGCTTCATGTTCTGCTTGACTGAGCAGAGGGAATGTGTTGCCTCTGGCTCTGGTGTGAGTAAAATCGCGGCTTTCTGAAGCACTGAATGAATGAATGAACAAACTACTACAAAGTGAGCTACAAAGTAGGAGTCCTGCTGCATTTATTTGATTTATAGGAGCCGCAATCAAATTAAAGCAGCAACAACAACAGCGTGAGCAGGAGGGCGTGGTGCAGAGTGTTTTGCGAGAACATAATCCGTGGTGACATATCTCATAAATCCTAGCCAGTTTGTTTTGATTTCCTGAGCGTTTATTTGTTGCTAGGGATGAGGAGAAATGAGCGATCGCACCCAAACAAACTGCGAAAAAGATGGCACACTTGCAGCCCCCTGTAAAGAAGTGTGAACACTAGTGTGCATGGAGTCTTGTGTAGTGACCTACTGTAGGAATCATTCAAGCATAAAAACCATTTAACCAGTAAGGAACAGGTGCCGATGATGATATACCGGTGATGCTGAATGCTGAGCGATCGGAACAGACGAGAGGGGAAATGAGGTCGCTGCTGAACTTGTTGCATGAACCAATTTTTTTATTGTACCATTAGGCACTTTGTCCCACCAAAAAAATCTTTGTATCATTGAGTCCACTTAATTTACTTTAATTTAATATGAAGAAATGAGGGGGTGGATCAAGAATTTTACACAGAAGTGACTTCGCTAACACACATTATAAAAAAATTTTTTACAAAATTTTGGGTTTATGATCTCTGAGGTTTGTTTTTCGAGAGTCCTCGGTTTTCTATGGTCATGCACCTGAGCAAGTGAACACAGGAGCTCGGTGAATACACGGCAGCTAGAGCGGAGCGCTACGCAAACTACTGTAAGCCCAAGGGTGGAGCGCAGCTGAATTGGGAACGTTGCCTACCCTGCATGTATTGTCTTGTACACTTGATCTTACCACAGCAAGGAGAGAAAAGCATGTGTGCTTCAGCCTTGCCCTTGAGGCAAATATGCTTTTTTTTCCCACACAACAAAAACGAACAATGAATTAGGTCCGTTGTCTTGTAAATGCATTCGAAGGAAATTCCGCCTTGGATGGGTGTCTAAAACTGTTCAGATTGGTTTTCTCTCACTAAACGTGCTCTAAATGTTCCCATGCAGTAAATCTTCATAATGACAGGCGTAATTATCCTTACTAGTTTGACTGATTCCTTACACAGACCTTGTGTGTTTTGCAGTATGGAATCGTCCTGGATGCTGGATCCTCCCATACAGCCATGTTTATCTATAAATGGCCTGCAGACAAACAGAACGATACTGGTATTGTCAGCCAGCACAGCGAGTGCCATGTGAAAGGTGAGTGAATGCAAGAGTGTGTGTGTGTGTGTGTGTGTGTGTGTATGTGTTTGCCTGCCCGGACATGCATACTCTACGTGTCTATATAAAATACACGAAAACTCCCTTACAGTACAGAATGACATGTGAATTAATGTATTGACTTGTCATATCTACTATACAATACATGACATCAAAGCAAATCAATCAAACGTGATTAAAGCAGCGTTGAGTTGGCTTCAGCATATAAGGATGAGGATGCGGTAATGAAGCAATACAAGGAAGGTAGTGAGAAGGATATTTAATTGACATGCTGAGTTGTTGTTAATGGCTCTAATCAGGTATAGTATAAATGTGGCTCTTAACCTCTGAATGGAACTGGGTGTGGTAGAGCAGAGAAAATACTAAACTGGGTAAGGACAGGGGGTTCTCCAGGACAGGGAGTTCTTCAGGAACTACTGAGGAAGACTATGAGACCCTGTACCCTGAGAGATGCCGTCTCTTAGTAAACACTGTATGAAAGGACAAACTCGTTGAAACCAGAGCTTGGGCATTAAAGGAGTTCCTGGGAGGCCAGCGTTTCAGACGTGAATCAGGCTGTCTGATCATGGAGAAATCTTTCTACCTTTATGGTGTCCAAGCACTAGTGAAACTCTGGGACATGTGCATTTGTGTAACAGTGGATTATATATACAGAGAAATAAAGGTAGTTTTTACTCTCATGACTGTTTTTTGTTATTCTGCACAATCAAAAGTCCCAGTTTGACTTGAACACACTTCCGATATATTTCTGTCATTTAAATTTGGCAGACGCCCTTACCCAGAGCAACTTACATTTTTATCTAATTATACAGGCACAACGTGGTGGTCGTGGGATTTGAACCTGGGACCTCCTGAACCAAAGTCCAATGCTCAACCACTGAGCTACCCCTCAATGACAATACCGAACTAGCTAGGTTAGCTAGCGTCTAACTAATTCATGGGAACTTGAGAGCATTATACGATACTTGAGTGTTAATGGTTGCAATGGCAAGCATTGCCCTCATCCTCATCCTCATTTGGGTTTTAAGAGGAGATTGTAAAAAAATTTCATGATTGTGTCGGCAAAAATTGCACTCGAATTTATTACGCCTGGTTATTACTGCACTTAATATAATGGTAATCAAATCTAAAACCTTGCATGCAAATTATAATGTAATTCTAACTTAAATACAAAACTTTACTTCATTTCACTATAACACCAATGGCCCAATGACTTTGGGAGCAGTGGTAGGTCTGAGGGTTAAGGCACTGAGTTACTGATCGGAAGGTCAGTGGTTCAAGCCCCAGCACCACCTGGTTGCCAATGTTACTGTAGGCCCTTGAGCAAGGCCTTAACCCTATCTGATCCAAGAGAGCTGTATCATGGCTGACCTTGCACTCTGACGCCAGTTATGCTGAGATGTGCGAAGAAGGAATTTCACTGTGCTGTAATGTATATGTGACAAATAAAGGCTTAACTTAAGCTTAACTTAACTTAGATTAGGCTAAGTGGTGTTCCCAAATTGTGATGGATTGGCACCCTGTCCAGGGTGTACCCTGCCTTGTGCCCCAGGTCTCCTGGGATAGGCTCCAGGTTCCGTGATCCTGAATACAGAATAAAGAGGTATTGCAGATGAATGAGTGAGTGGCACGTTTCCTCTTTCATACTCAGAAGTTTGCACAATGTTCTGAAAGCGCGTCTGGAGGTAATGACGGTTTTCTTCTCAATGTTCCCAGAATGTGTGCACTTAAACAGGACCTACAGTAATGTTATGGAAAGCGTTATCATTGGTACATTTCAGAACAAAACTTAACCAAAGGTCTCTAATCAGTAGCAGTGAAAAACAAACAAACCACGTCTCGGTTGAAGCCTAATGGAAGTGTAATAATCTATTATGATTTGTTTCACTTCTTACAGAAAAATTGTTGCTTAACACTTGGCAAGAATCCTAACAGATGTTTATTTTATAAGCTTCCTCACTCAGCTTAGGTTGCCTTCATGGGTCAGATCGTTTAGATCATTCTCAGAGCTTTCACTTCATTTTATCAAGTTCTCCCTTACCCAATGTGCAGAGCTCCTAAGTGTCATGTCCTCAAAAAGACCCGACACCCACCACTTTCAGTTCAGGTTCCCCATCAAACGGGGTCACAGCGATGGCACGAGCACATGACAAGTGCATATGTATTCTGATTACCGTTGCTAGGAGACTGTCTGACGGTCTGAGGAAGCATCTGGCATATCAATACCAACCGTCGTTCCCTGCATCAGTGCATCCGCTCTTCTGTGGAAAGGGAAGTCCTCAATTTGAATCATAAAATCTAAATGAAGTAGTCAGTTGATGCTTTTTTTTTTTCTTTCATTTGTAGGAGGTGGAATATCGAGTTATATGGGTACGAGAGGAGAAGCTGCTCGGAGCCTGGAGGTGTGCATGGAGAAGGCTATGCAGGAGATTCCCAAGGCAAGGCATCCTGTCACGCCTTTGTATCTTGGAGCCACAGCTGGCATGAGACTACTGAAGTGAGTCACACATTTCACAGGGCCTGATCAGGGCATTTCCAGAGAAATACTGCTTCACACTTTTGGGATCATGCTTGGTTTTAGTAAAAAAATAATGATTAAGGTTGTTGTTGTACTCTGCAGCATGTCTAATCCCAAAGAGTCAGATGGGATTTTGAAGGAAGTAGAAGAAAAGCTGAAGAGCTATCCGTTTCGCTTCAAAGGGGCCACCATACTGACGGGGCAGGAGGAAGGAGCGTATGGCTGGGTCACCGTCAACTACCTGTTAGAAAACTTTATTAAGGTAATAACAATAAAATAAAAAAAAGAAATCATCATCATCATCATCATCATCATCAGTCATCCCAACATCTTGATTTTAGGTTCATAGATGAAATGCAGGTCAAAGTGCTTCTCAGGAAAAAAGTCAATTTAGGAATTTAGAAAGTGTCATATCTGACTGCTTGGTCGTACCTGCGTCCTCCTCATGTGACGTTTTGGTGTTTCCAAAGATCCCAGTTTCAATGCAAACCAAACTTTTTGGCGTTGTGGTTAGCAACGTCGCGTTGCACCTCCAGGGTCCGGGTTTGATTCCCACCTCGGGGTCTGTGTGCATTGAGTTTGCATGTTCTCCAAGTGCTTGGTGGGTTTCTTCTGGGCACTCTGGTTTCCTCTAACATGCAGATTAGGCTAATTGGCGTCCCCAAATTGCCATGTGCATCTGAATGTTGACCGGAGAAATGTCCTACCATGGCTACCATTGAATAAATACAACGGTAATCACCATTGGTTTCCACCGTCCACTACTGGACTATAGAGGTTCCTAAATGGATGGATGAATGTATGGAATTATATTTACATATGTATAAATTTAGACTACATTGTCTGGATTCATATTTGTGTGATTTTCCTAATACTGTACTATTATGCTAATATTTTAAGAATATTCCTCATAATCCTGTAATTAATGTACAGTCTGTTATAATGCTTCCTGGCCTTTTTCTCTCACCAGTACGGGTTTGTAGGCCAGTGGCTGTCCCCTGGCAAAGAGACAGTCGGCGCACTAGATTTCGGTGGTGCTTCCACTCAGATTACGTTCGAAACGAAGGAAAAAGTGGAGGACAAGAAGAACCTGATGACGCTGCAGCTGTATGGAAGGAACTACAGCATCTACACTCAAAGCTTCCTGTGCTACGGCAGAGACCAGATGTTACGGCAGCTGCTGGCTCACCTGGTTCAGGTACAATAATTACTAGTTATTCTGAAATCACATTTCTATTGCTTCTAAGGAGTACTGGGTTCATAGTCCATGACAACATTCAGCTTTGAATATTTTAGTGAAATCAATAGTTCCCATAGTAGTTCCTCTCTTCTTAATAAACCCATATTGTAGTCTGGAAATTTCTGGACATTTTTAATTGGACTCCTTTCGATAATTTCCCAACAAAATCTTTATTACTTGACTCATAACATTGATTGCTATATGATTTTCACGATCAATAGCTCCAGGGCTTTTAGTATTATAAATACCGATTTCAAGCGATCCTCAGGCAATACCCTAGACTCATATCCGCCAATAAAAAGCACAGAAATACTGTCTATGCTCTAATATTTAAAGGCTTTACCATTTGTCACTGTTTCATTTATTTCCTCATTAGCGTAAGTACAGTACGCGTCATTGGCAGGTAAAGAGTTTGTAGAAATAGTTGAAAGGTTAAAGCTAAAAATAATCTGATCAGTTTTAATCTAATTATTAATTATTATTATTATTTCAGGTTGAAGCACACGTACATGTCTGTCTGGCTTTCTGTACGGCAGAACTCTCTGTCTAACTTATTAATACAAAGAAATCAAATTTTGTAATTGACTCCAGCGCGTTAAAATTCACTTTTACCACCAGCGGCGAAAATACAGTATGAACTAATCCCAGTAAAAATATTCAGTTTAGCTTTTCTAATTAATATCTATTAATGCAGGTATTTGTTTACATTGAGCAAGTAGCTTATTAGTAGCTTGTTTTAAAGTAGATTATTAAATCAGGTTAAACTTCAGGCAGATATCTACATACTGCAAAACTTTCATTAAATTCTGTCAAGCGGTCAATTTAAGACGCGCCCACAGTTTGACGAATGCGCAGTACACTTCCGGTTTGTAATTTGGGACGTAACTGTTCATAACTTCACCTCTACTCAACATTTTGATTTCACTTAAGGCAAAGTTTCATTAAATTCTGTCCAGCCAGTTTTGCGTGATGCTGTGACAAAATCTTTCGTCGTTGAAACGCTGACCTAAATACTCTCAAATACAGTACTGTGCAAAAGACTTGAGCCTCCTCTCATTTCAATGAAATGAAATTATGTATTAAATTACTGCGACAGCCTACAAAGTTCCTAAAAATCCAATTTTAAAAATTGTTTGTTTGTGTGACAACCTCAGCAGCAGCCTCGTTTCCCCTCTCGTCTGTTCCAATCACTCAGCATTCAGCATCACTAGTATACTAATCACCAGCCTGATCGTCTGTCATCATCTGCACCTGTTTCTCACTGGTTCTCACTGGTGTATTGCATTACATTATTCTTTGCTAACATTATTTGTTTTTAATTACTGCTACTGGTATTATTATTTCCTTCACTGACTGTTTCAGAGCATTTATAAACCTGCCTTTATACTTTCCCCCCACATTTCTTTCATTTTGTTTTGGTGGCTGCACGGTGGCTTAGTGGTTGGCACTGTTGCCTTGCGCCTCCAGGGTCCAGGTTTGATTCCTGTCTCTGTGTGCATGGAGTTTATATGTTCTCCCTGTATTTAGTGGCTTTCCTCTGGGTACTCCGATTTCCTCCCACAGTCCAAAGACGTTCAGATTAGACTAATTGCCGTTCCCAAGCTCCAGGCCACCGCGACTCTGTATACAGGATTATCCGGTATAGACAGTAGGTGAGCGATTACTACTGTATGATGCCAATTGAGGGTGAACCACAGTCTGCTCCTGAATAGGGTTTGTCTATTAGTCTGTAATATTATTTCTACAGCGCGCGCTGATGGTAATTTAATCTATTTGATTCCTTGTTCTCTTGTCTTTAGGGCTACATCCAAGTACACAGTCTATGAGATGGGTTTTATGTATTGGTGATCACTTGGTTTTTATCTGACACACCATTCAGTAAACCTTCCACAATTGACATTTTTTTCCTAAAATCCAAAGGTTGTATAAAGGCCCTATTATAGACACCCTTACTATTATTAATTAATGCACTTTGGATGTACTGGTGGAGGGAATCTATTGTAAAAAAATAACCATGATTAAAAATACATAGCCCCTTCAAAACTGGGCCTGAGCTCACCCCGACCCGGCTCCATTGTCAATGAACTGCCCTGTAGAGATACAGGGGGTGAATCATTAAAAACCTACCTGAACGTTTTTCTCTCTTTCTGATTCTCGCTCAATGCCACTCAAAACCTTTAGCCTGAGCCTCTGAGTGCTATAAAAAAGGAATGAAGAAGATCGGTTAAGCCCTTAGGGAGCTTTGAGGGTTTGTTTCAGACCTGACACAAAATAAACTTTCCCATAGGAAATAGTTAGTTCCTTTCGAAGAACTGGCATTTAGCCCCCAATTTTTGACATCCCACAAATTTCTCAAACAAAACACTAAGCATCAACAGTTTCTAAGATATTCCCCTTTCAGAAGCAAACCTATGCAGTTCCATAAAACTTGAGCTATTCAACTATATAACCTGTGTCTGTGAGACAGTGCGAGAGATCATGTTACTGTACATTGTCTGTGTGTTAGTGAGACACACATACAGTACAGGGCTGTTGCTAGGACAACCTCGTCCTTCACTCACATACACACTGAGGATCCATCAGTCAGGATTCATATCTAAGGAAATGGAGGGAGTGGAGATTATTGAGCTGTTTTTCACCATTTTGCTCAGGAAAGGCGTTGCATCCTTATTCCACTTCTTCACCGTTTGTCTAGGAATTATGCCTAGTCTTCTTAATTCTTTGGAGGAAGAAACTATCTGAAATGTATTATCAGAGAATGTGAGTTTTCCACTGTAACTGGTCAACAAGATAAAGAATCAGGACATAATAGCTATCTGGGTTCAGTGGAAACGGCCTTAATGCTAAGGCTGCTTGTGATGAATTTCCAATAAACTGTGAAGGAAATAATGTAATTGTACTGTACTTGTCTATGTGATTTTCAAGATAAGGCTTTTAACTCTTAATAATCGAATTGATTCCATTTTAGTTGGTACGGTGGCGTAGGGGTTAGCACCGTCGCCTTGCACCGCAGGGTTCAAGTTCGATCCCCCCTCCCCCCACCCCATGTGCATGGAGTGTGCCCTGCGATGGATTCACACTTCATCCAGGGTGTACCCCACCTCGTGCCCTAAGTCTCCTGGAATAGGCTTCAGGCCCCCCGCGATTGTATACACATTAAAGTGGTATAGACGATGAGTGAGTGAGGGTTTTTATTTCTCGAGGTTGACATATCAGATCACTCAATCCACGTTATTGCTGCAATCCACCCATTTCTTGGAACTAGCACTGTGGATGGGCATAGGGTTGAGGGCCTTGCCCAAAGGCTCAACAGGGGCAGCTCAGCTGTGTTAGGGCTCGAAAGCCCTGACCGTCAATACTGTCCTGCGAGGAGAGGAGGCAGGGGTTGGCTGTTCACCGCTATGTCAATGTTATTGTGCCCTAGTCGCTGTTTTTTTCTGAACTTTTCACAAAGCTTTAACTTTTAGCGGCTATTCAAAGTCAATTTGCCGTTTTGACTTTGACATAATTTTGTGGATTAATTTTTACCTGCTGCTGCTGTTGTCTGACTATTGCCTCTGTAGTTGTTGCTAGCCGCCGTGCTCACTTTGCCTAGTGTTCGCCTGGGGCTAGTATTAGTCGCTACAAACTACCATCTACCTCAATCAATGCTGTCGGCTTTGTCGACTTTATTTCTGGGGCTGTTGGTGGTGGACCTGCTGCTATGGTCTCCCTTGCTATGCACCACTGCTGTGCAGCTGTGTGCACATGGACTACGGCAACCTTTTTACAAAGGGATCACATCATATCCAGCTGCCGCCATCCTCCAGTATTCATCGTCACAGCAGCTGGAACTCAACAACCACAGCCTCCCATCAAAGATTGGAGTCATTTAACAACTGGGACTCCTCCGTCGACCCCGCTATGTCCATAGGGGGTCCATTCCATCTCTCAAACTGTATCTCTACAGGGCAGTTCTTTGACAATGGAGCCGAGTCGGGGTGAGCTCAGGCCCAGTTTTGAAGGGACTATGTATTTTTAATCATGGTTATTTTTCACAATAGATTCCCTTCACCAGTACATGCCTAAATTTGTCTACCTTTGAATGTCCAGCAGTTACACTAAATATAAGCATCCACTCTCTATAACAATATTCCTTATTTATCGTCCACCAAAATCAAACCAGGGTTTCATCACAGAAATGCATGAGTTTCTTTCAACTTTCTCTACATCATCCAGGGTGTTTATACTTGAAGGCCTGAACATCCATGTGGACACACCTTCTAATCATTTTGCGGCTGAGTTCCTAGATCATTTGGACTTAAATCTGAAGTAGAATGCTGAGGCCCCCACCGATATTAAGGACCACATCCTGAATTTAGTCATCACTGACTCTATTCCCATCTCAAATCTCCAAGTATATGACCTGGGTGTCTTTGACCATAAAATCATTTCAATGCATCTTCCTTTATATACACCAAATTCCCAGACACACCATTGTATCCATTTCAGAAATCTGAAAAACATGAATCCTTCTGATCTAAATACTGACATAAAAAATGTGTCCATATATTTCAAATTCTCCTCAGTCAGTGAAGTACTGGTCTACCTCAGTAATGGCCTCTAGAATATCCTTGAGGCCCACTCTCCTGTTAGATCACGCATGGTCTCTTTTTCAAAATCTGAAAAGGCCGGTGAGCTCCATCAAATGAAAACAGCTGGGTGTGCCCTTGAACCGCGCTCTGTTTTGACTAATCTAACACTCCATAAAATGGCTTATTAAAAGCATCGAAAAACTACTCCAGAGCACTTGCCATTGCCAGATTTCAATATTACTCAAATATAATTAATACCAATCCCAGCAACTCAAAACAACTTTTTCTATAATAAATAATCTGCTCAGACCCCCAGACCCACACTTGTAGTAATTTCACAGTGTAGTAGTTTCTTGGCACATTTGACCACCAAGGTTGATACTATTCACTCCTTACTGTCTGTTTCCAGCCCCCCATGGATCCTTGGATCCTCTCCCCACTCCCCTGGTAAAAGCAAATGTCTCAGACATAAGCCTTCTCATCTCCAACATTATTAATAACTCTCTCCAAAGTTCCAACAAAATTACGGTAAAAACTGCAATAATCAGACCACATCAAAAAAACCTCCCTGGATCCTGAAGCTATGGAGCGGTCAAAACAAACTCCAACCTTTAGTTCCTCTCAAAGTTCCTGGAAAAGGTTGTCTCAGCCCAGCTTCAGGACAACCTCTAAAAACATAATCTTTTTTCGAAAAATTTAAATCTGGCTTCCGGTCCTCCCACAGTACAGAGACTGCCTAGGTCAGGGTCATCAACGACCTTTTGATGGCCGCTGACCAGGGCTCTCCATCACTTCTTATCCTCCTGGATCTCACAGCTGTGACCACAGAATTCTCCTCCACCATCTACAGCATATAACTGGATTTTCTGGCACTGCTCTGGAGTGGTTTGGGTCCTATCTGACAAATAGAGCTGAGTATGTGTCCCAAATCACGGCCCCACTCAACTCAGGCCAACCCTTTTCAACATCTACATGCTCCCATTGGGCCACATCATTGGGAGGCATGAAGTCTCATTCCATTGCTATGCAGATGATACTCAGCTCAATGTGAGATTGAACCCGACCTCTCTGTCACTTCCATCATCTCTCACTTGCTGCCTGGAGGTGATTAAGGCGTGGATGTCAGAGAACTTCCTTCAGTTGAACAGCACCAAAACTGGAGCCCTTCTAATTGGTACACCGCACCAGCTCTGTTCTTGCCCAATTACTGTACCTTTATTTCCTTTTCTGGCCACACCATTAATCTCTCAAACTCTGTTAATAACCTCGGGATTAAGTTTGACCCCCACCTGTCATTTAAATCATACAGTATGTCCACCATCTCTGTAAAACCGCATTCTTTCATCTCAGAAACATAGCCAAACTCTCGCGTTTCCCTCTCCCTCTGTGACGCTGAAAGGCTGGTCCACACCTTTGTTTATTCCAGGCTGGACTACTGTAATGCATTCCTCATTGGGATCTCTGGCAGGAACCTTCAAAAGCTCCAACGCATTCAAAACAGTGCTGCCAGTATCCCTTATGAGTGTGCGGAAATATGAGCACATCACTCCAATCCTCAGCGTAACATTTTGTCTTATTTGTATAAGGGCAGAGCATGTACAGAGTCATCAAAGCCTGAGATTGGGAGATTACCTTCTAACCATTTTAAATAAAGCTCTTTATTGTTATGTAATGTGAAAATAATCTCAATACACTTATCTAACCTACAGTACATGTGTATGTAGTCTTTTGTTTAAAGTTATGTAATTTTTTTCCTCTACGGTGCATTAACTGTTGTGTTGTTGTATAAACCTTGAGGGTAAATGTAGTGTAGACATCAGGTGATGATTGTATTGTGCATAACAGTGTCATGTTGTGGTTTCTTGTCTTGCAGCAATCTTGCAGCAATTCCACAGAAAGTCTGTTTCGTGCCATTGTGTGTGTGTGTTTTTTTTTCCTTTTTTTTTTTTTTGACTGCCAAAAAAAGTTGTGTTTGAAGCAAGACAACCTAGACGTGCAGTTTATCAGTGGAGGTATGATCTCCAAAACATGCAAAAAACAGGGGACGCATTTGAACCGGGCTTTCAAACCAAACCACTGTAATCATACTACCGCTGAAACCGAGGTGTCCAGTGTGTTGCAAGAAAAATTTCAATGCTACATGTTACCAGAAACAGAGCAAGTAAAGGACGTGTGTGCATGCATCTTCACACATTTAATCTCTATTTTAACTGATAAAATCATCACAGAATTTCGGGTTAGTACAGAGGAGTACAAAAAGTTTTTTTTCTCTTTTTTTTTGCTTTATTTATAAACTGTTTATAGAATTTCTTTTTGGGATTAATAAAGTACTATATCTATTTATCAATATATCCATCTATCTATATTATAATAATACGAAACACTTGCTGGTTATCTTGCTCCTATTTTTGGCTAACAGAAGAGGAACCTAATGTGGTCTCCTGTTGTCCTCAAGGTCAGACATCAAGGTTGTGTGCTTTGAGATGTGTTTCTGCTTATCATGGTGGTAAAGAGCAGGTATTGAGTTAATATAGACTTCCTGACTTCTCTGATCTCGTGATGGTGTTCATTGTTGTTTGTAGAATTTTTTTCACAATCATTGGTGTGTAAACTTTAGATATTCCTTTGTGTGTGTGACAATCCCAGAAGATCAAATAGTCATACTGTTTGTATAAGGTGAGTCTCTCTCTCTCTCTCTCTCTCTCTCTCTTTGTGTCTCTCAGTCTCAGGGCACAGACGGACCCATAACCCATCCTTGCTATCCAGCGGGTCACAACGTATCCCAATCACTGAACAGTTTGTTTGATTCTCCGTGCACGGCCCCCAACAAACCCACTCCCTTCAACGGTGACCAGCAGCTTCACATCACAGGCTCAGGGAACCACCAGCACTGCCTGGGGAACATGTCTCAGATCTTCTCTTTCACATCCTGCTCCTACTCCAAGTGCTCCTTCAACGGTGTCTTCCAGCCCAACGTTACTGGCAAATTTATGGTAGGGCTGTGTTTCATTTTCTTAGGATTGTTTTGTCAGATAGTTTCGATGTTTTCGAAAGTAGTTCACTTGTAAAAACAGGAACAAATACGGTTCAATGGAAAGATCCAGATGGTGTATTATATTTGTCCCTTAAATGAAGTGTGACATGAACTTTGTGAATGAACATGCTCCGGATGAAACACAGACCAAAACATACTAAGTCTTGTAACGGCTTGTTTTTTTGTAGTTGTCACCAAACTGTAATTGTAAAAAATGTCAAACAGCCTTGGTAACAATAGCTGGCATTGAATGTACAGTAGTTGGTTAAATAATAATTCTATCAGTCCTTGTAGAGACTGTACGCTTGAGAGTGTACGTTATTATATGTTGTTGGTATTTAACCAAACTCTCATCTGGAAACCAGGTCACTTGTAGATCTTGATCACATGGCAGCTGTAAAACGACTTTTGCCACTTAAACCACAGTGTCAAGTATGTGAGCTTTTTTTGGTACGTCAGGTTTTTCCATAGTTTGTAGTTACTGTAAAGCTCAGAGCATTTTAGCCATTATTTGTTTTGCTGTTTTTTTTGTGTTTTTTTTTATATATAGACAAATGTAGTGCTCAGGATTGTGCAGTATAAAATGATATATATATTTTTTCATCAGCAGAAAATCGAAACTGAATTTGATTGTATTTTAACCAACTACTACTAAGAAATAAAAAAATGGGTCACATACAGTAAGCAAAGAAATAACACAGGTACACATGATCAGCTGTTTTTATGGTTGTTTTCGGTCGTTTCTATGACCAATAATAATAATAATAATAATAAAAATAATTACATTTTAAAAGAATAATTACATACAAAAAATACCCAGATAGGTATTTAATAATAATAATAATAATAATATGCTCATCTTGAGAGTTGTACATATAAGATAAGATAAAAACAGCTGTTATTTCT
>JAQMYG010000014.1:18767369-18781651 GCA_030014215.1 Clariallabes teugelsi | reverse complement strand
AGTGCTCCCTGCGCTCCAAAAGACCTTAGTCTTCTCAGTAGAAAGAGTCCGCTCTGACCTTTTCAATAAATTGCGTCCATGTTGTCTGACTAGTGTTGTCAGTTTGCTGTTTAGATGAACACCCAGGTATTTATAAGAGTCCACTCTCTCAATGTCCTTTCCCTGAATGTTCACTGGTGATAGTGAAGTACTGTATGTTTGTGCCTGCGGAAGTCCACCAGTTCTTTGGTCTTCACCCGCATTTTTCTGGAGTTAGTTCCGTTGGCACCAGTCCACAGAGTCTTCAGAGAACATCGTCAGTCGACAGGTTGCTGAGCCGAATTTGAGGTCACAGTCTCGAGTCCTCACACACTGTGGTCGGTTTGTGAGATAATCTAGTCTCCATGTAGACAGATGATGGTCCACTCCCATGTACTCCAGCTTATCATTCAGAAGCGCAGGTTGGATGGTGTTAAAAGCACTAGAGAAGTCAAAGAACATGACTCTCACAGTGATCCCAGCCTGGTCCAGGTCTGATAAAGGCCTATTAAGAAGGAAGATTAGACTGTCTTCCACTCCAATGCCAGTCCGGTAGGCAAACTGTATTGGGTTCAGAAGATTGATGGGCTCACCAGAGGTCGGAGATTGCTAAGCACCATCGGTAGTGGTAAAATTTACACTTTATAAAAGTAGTGACTTTCTTTTAACCCGAAAACCCAAATAAGACAGTTTGAAGACTGAAGCCTCTCCATTAACAACCAAGGCAAGGCTTCCATATGAGCACTTTTTTTTTAAATCATCATTGTCCTACAGTACTGTATCTTGAGTTGCCAGCACAGATCTGTACCACTTGCGTTATAATGATTATTGATATTAAACGCAGGTCAGGATTTCCAGGTGTTCATTCTTTATCAGCAGCAGAGAAGTATATTAAACTAAACAATATGCTTTTTATTCCTTTAAAACCTTTTCCATTTGTCTCCTGCTCTTTGCTTTTGATCCTTTTTTCTTTTATAATTTTTTGTTCATATGTACTGTATACTTGGATTGTTTAGTAGCTAGTACATGTCACTCTCATTTGTGTCTCAACCGCCTCCCGGGTTCGATTTCCAGTGAGGGAACCGCCCCTAACCACAGGAGGCGGCTGTGCGAGCCAGCGCTAGTCCCAAACTGGATAGATTAGGAAGGGTAGCATCATGTCCGTCATATGAACCTATGCCTCATCAAATATGGGAAATAGGTAGCGGCTCAAACGGTTAAAGCTGTAGGTTAGTGGGCTGCTGATCGGAAGGACCGTAACCCTATCTGCTCCAGGTGCGCTGTATCCTGGCTGATCACAAATAACTGGTCGCTCAATAGTTTCAAACTGAAATTCCCATAAACAGTTTTGTATCCAAGCCTCAACTTTATATCGGCTTTCCAGGTCTATTGACCTTTAAACCTCATAGCGCATGGATTGTTTTATGGCCATACTACAGTATCTGATCTCACCCAAACGAGGATGCGTTCGCTGTTGAGTCTGGTTCCTCTTATAGTTTCTTAGTCGTCTCAGGGAGCTTCTCCTTTGCCACCTTCGCTCTGGGCTTGCTCATCAGGAACAAACTGATTGTATTTTTTTTTCTTATTAATTAATAACGCTGATATTTTTACTTCTTTGAAGCTGCTTTGAGAACAATGGACATTGTTAAAAGCACTATGCGAATAAAATTGAATGGAAATGAATTGAAACGAGAGGAAAACCTTCTTCGTGTAATTATTTCATTTCTGAATGATGGTTTTCACAGATCGTATTGCTGAAGAGTTAATAACTCGCTCGTAACTCGTTGCTTTAGAGCAAACCGCCGAAGTGCCTGGTCCTGCTTCGACTAAATCGGCTTAAGTACACAGTTTCGGCGCACATTCAAATAAACTAAGTAAAGCAGCATGCAAACTTCCTAAAAATGACTTGACCGAGACTCTGTAGCTGTAAGATGTAAGCTAGGGGTATATACAGTTTTACATTTCATTCTCGCATATCTCTTTTTCTCTCTCCCTGTCACAGGCATTTTCTGCATTCTACTACATTTACAACTTCCTCCAGCAGGCCACGAAAATCACCGTCACTTCCCCCAAGCACCTAGAGGAGGCAGCCGTCACCGTCTGCAACATGAGCTTCCAGGAGGTTCGAACCCTGCTGTGCTAATTCTGAGACCTCCTGAAGGAGTGCAAGCTGTAGTCTAACATACACTAAATATATATTATATTAAACTATGAGCACTTTATACACAGAATTTCCCATCAGCCTGTATGTTTGGTGTGTAAACACTTTAATGATGCAGCTGCACTTGCACTCCAGGATTTCTATTGTTGTACGCTGTGATATTTACATGTCCACCCAAACAGAAAAATAGCTGCAAATATCATGCAAATATGCAAAAGTTCTTCTTTTTTAGAATGTAGGTCACATTTTAAATAGACTTTTTTTGGTGTGTTAAAGGAGGTTTTAATATTGGAAATGCATTCACACACTTCATAAAAACCAGGTAGCATGTGTGCCTCATTATTAACATTTTTGTTTGAGGTTCTTATGCGATAAATTCATGATTCTTTTTTTCTTATTTCTATTCAAATCTTATCTTCACCTTAAGGTTCAGAGAATAAAACGCATTATGAAGGTTAAAATACAAGTCAAAAGTCGTTCGAGTCAATCCGGGACTTTTGATGAGTGGAATGCCTGATTTTTGAAAAACGACTTATAACTTGTGTAAGAGATGCATCTGTCTGTGTGAACTGTACACACAATCATTCACAAACACATTACAGGGACTCGGCTGGGAGTTACTGTATTACCACATTCCCCAGAACAGTCCTGACCTCACACCGAGCCATTTATTTGTACATGAAATGTTTGGGCCATAAAGGGAGTTCATGGGAGCCAGCATTTCAGATGTGAAGCAGGCTTGATGGTATCCAAGCACTTAGTCCAAGCAGGGATAAGTACATTAGTATAGCTTGGGATTATATAGAGAAATAAAGATTAGAAGAGTAGTTTTTACTCTCCTATCTGCGTTATGTTATTCTGCGCAAGGAAAAGTCCTTCTTTGACTTGAATTTCTTTTCCGTTGTACACCAGACCCAACTAATCCATTTAAAATGTGACCTACAGTCGGTTCAGCAAAAACATTTGCATTCCTTGCATAATATTTGCAAGTTCATTTTTCCGTATAAGCAGATGCAAAAACAATGTCAAGTCTTCTGTACAGTCTGTCTGCTTTTGGGATAAATTACAAAAAAAAAAAAAAACGTTTTATTTTTTTGTATATTATACAGTTACAGAAACAGAAGCTGTAGCAAAATATCTAATATGGTATTCTAATATTTTTTAACTTACAGTATGTGCTAGTCACCTGGTTAAGCATGCATTAGACTTTTCTTTATCTACGCACTGTGCTGTCTTTCTTTATTAAAGATGCTGAAGGAAGTTCCGGATCAGATCAGCCGACTACAAGACTACTGTGCATGCACAGTCTTCATGCAAGTGCTTTTTCTGAAAGGCTACGGGTTTGATCCGAACTCCTTCTCCCGCATCTCCTTCCAGAAGAAAGTGAGCTCTGAGCACCACACAGCATCTATCAATCAACTGTCAAACAATAACAATAACGAGCTTCTATTGTGGATCGGTTTTTATTATGATTGTGTCTCACTGTGTTTCTAGGCAGGAGACACCTCCATCGGTTGGGCTCTTGGGTACATCCTGAACCTGAGCAGCCTCGTGCCGTCTGAGAGCGTTTCCCTGAGAAAGGCCCTCTGTCCAGGAGCCTGGAGCATGCTGGTCATCCTCTTCACTTTCCTGCTCCTCGTAGCCATCGTGTCTCTGGTGGCGGCCATGTGCTGCAAGAAGAAAGGAAACGAAACTGTGCTATGATTATGATTGTTTGCAGTTTCTTTTTTTAATGCACTGAATAAACAGGACGGTGGCAAAGGGATGTTAATGACATCTGAAGTGAAATCCTGATTTCAGTAGGTCAGGCAAGGCGAACAAAAAGTACACTGGTATTTTAGTAGGTTTAATTAATTGTAGCAGACATAATCAGTACAAATGGAAGCTGTGGGAAAATAAAAAGGTCAGAGGTGTCATAAAGAAAAAAAAACATTTTTTTTTTTTTGGATTATTTAGGATTTTTTGTACATTCAGGGTTATTTCTATGTAGCGTCTTTGATAAAGATTTGAATTAAGTAACTGTTCAAAAGGAAATGTTTTGATGTAAGGATTCTTTTTTAACTCAGTCATGATCAATTTTGTATATGCTGAACTACTGTATGACATTGAAGAATAGTTATTTTCATTTCTGTGCTCTATATTTGATTAATAAAAACTTTTTATATATGTGTCATTTTTTCTACACTTTAATGATATTATTTATAAATGCCCAAACCTGGGTAATAAACGAATTTGTGTGGCTCGGTGTGTTAAGTCTCCGAGTTACCGATCAGAAGTTTGGTGGTTCGGGCCTCAGCTTTGCCAGGTTGACACTGTTGGGCCCTTGAGCGAGGCCCTTAACCCTTCCAGGGGTGATGTATAATGGCTGACCATGTGCTCTGACCCCCTGACCACTGATAAAAAGTTGGGATATTCAAAGAATAAAGAATTTCACTGTGCAGTAATGTATATGTGACGAATAAAAGCTGAACTTAAATCTTAACTTACAGACTACTGTATGTAGGAACCTTTGTTTTCAATCGGAACCATTTATCGAGGGTGCACAGGGCTACCCGGTCACTTTTGTTCGGCGCTCAGGAAGTGTGTCATTTCAGGGCGCCGAGTGAGTGTAAATAATACACGTCAAGTGTGCGCTGTTCTTATTTATTATAATATTCTCCAACACGCATCGGAGTGTAGTTCAAAAATACTGCAGGACAGTAGAGATACACTCGGTGCAAGATGTTTGCCGGGTTGCCTGAGCTCGGGATCTCCAATGGCGAGGATTTGAAAGAAACTTTGACGAACTGCACAGAGCCTCTGAAGGCAATAGACCAGTTTCAGGTAACGGTTATTAGCATGCTGTATGTTTCGTTTGGGAAGGACTAAAGGTTTCGGGTTTAAGTATGCAGTTTATACGAGGTTTTAATGTTTTTTTTTTTTAAGTCCAAAGGGGATGCTTTAAATGTGCAGCAGGCGATTTTTATTTTTTTTAGATTAACTTGTAAAGAATAATCTGGAAGATATTTAAAACATGTAGACAAACACAAACGGAGAATTATGTTGTGTCCTTAGCAAGCTATATAAAACCGCTAAGAAAATCAGTTTGAAAAGTCTTTCGGTGCAGAATGCTTGTTTTTGTTTGGTTCCGCCTGCTGTCAATCATTTTATAGACATTCAGCGGGCCAATTGGAATATTACGGGGGCGGGGCTTCGTGAATGTGTGCGGAAATTAGTGATGGGAAGTTTGAATCATTTTAGTGACTCGGTTCTTTGAATCTTGTTCATCAAAATAAACGAATCTTTTTTTGAGTGATTTCGTTAATTTCGCTCTTTTGATCAGATATAAAATAAAATGTTGAATTTTCAGTAAAAAGACCCACAATACGACTACATACACATATTTTGCCTATAGTTCCAGTAATGAAAATATTACAATGCAGCTAAGGACATACTATAATAAACATAAGTAGCTCACCTCATATCTTCCAGTCTGAGTCGTTCGTTCTTTTGAATCTATTGCACCGCCTAGCGTCTACGGGAGTCACGTGACCAAAGAACGAACGACTCGGGACTTGAAGATTCGTTGGAACGTTCAATTCTGTTTCCTGTGTACTGCACTGCATAGCGTCTATGGGAGTCACGTGACAAAGAGCGAACGACTCGGAGTAGAAGAGTCATTGAGAAAGAATCGCTCAATTCTGTTTCCTGTACATAACCTACGGGGGTTTTGCGATGATTTGCGCATGCGCGCCCAGTAGAAAATGAACGAATCACTGTCCGAGACGACTCGTTCTGCTGAGTCACGTTAAAGATTCGTTCAAAAAGAGCTGAAATCATTCAGATATCGACCCGACCTGACTTTGTGTATATATATAATAAAGGTTTTGCCTGTACATTGGTCAGAACACGCGCTATGTCAATGATATATTTGCGTTTCATACATCGGAGGACCTGAAACCAGTTTCAGAAATGTTTGTCTGTAGTATTACACAGTCTGTAGTGTTTGACTAGCCAGATTTTTGTCACAGCTTGTTTTGACAGCGTACTGTGCATGCGTCAAACCGTGGTCGCGTCTTAAATCGCCCACAGAATTTATTGAAACTTTTAGAGGGTTAATATTGGGTACATCACTTTACCTGTCTATATGATATAAGTGATGTCAAGGATCGCCAGCTCTGCATAAAATATCCCAAATACTCAAAACTATAAACTGTTTAAAACCATATATGCCATATTTATTAAGCCCAGTTTATCGTGTGCAAATTTTTAATCCAGTCCTCCAGTTGCGGTCAGAAATCATAATCACATTGTAAAACAGTCACGAGTTGAGATTTATTATTATTATTATTTTTCCTTTAACGTTCCGATCAAAATCTCAGTGAGAATGCCAAAAGGGGGAACCAACAGGAGGATGTCGAACATGGTGCTGCAGTAAATATGTTTACGGCAACGCTGGAATAAAAATATAAAATGTATAGTGGAACCTCTGATCGCGAGTAACCCGGTTAGCGAGCGTTCCGCAAGATGAGGAAGAATTTGAAATAAGTTTTGACTTGATAATAGAGCGTGCCTTGATTTTCAGGAGTATCACGTAGCACACGTGCGCTTCTTGTTTTGACGCTGAGCATCACATGATCACAACTGAGCCAATGGTTCTTCTGTTGCGTGCCATGGAATTGTCGGTAATCGTCTCCCATGCTCGGTTCAATCAAATCGACATTTATTTATATAGCACTTTACAGCAACCTAAGTTGAACCAAAGTGCTTCACAGCATTAAAAATTACAATTAAGTGGCAATAAAAATAGAAATAAAAAATACAAAAACAAAATAAAACACAATTATAAATAAATAAATGAAAATTAAAAATATAATAATAAGAAATAAAACAAAATGATAAAATATATATTTTTAAAAACCATAAAATTATAAAATATTAAAAGCCATTCTAAATAAGTCAGTCTTTATGCTCGGTCTCAATGCGCGTGCGTCACTCGTATAGTCAACATCCGTGCACGCGTGTACTGTTTACTATAACATTTTGACCACGTCGACTTTCTCACACACACACACACACACCGCGTGCTTGTGTGAGAGTCTCTGTCTGTTAACTGGTGTGTGGGCGCAGCCCCTTTCCTCCTCTTCCTCCTCCTCTTCGTCCTCTCCTCTCTTTGGTCTCAATCACTACAGCCACGGTTCTTTTCAAAGGTAAAGAGACGGTTAATTTTTTTTTTTTGACCTTATACTTTGTATTAATTCATTTTATATGAATATTTTTGGGTTGTGTAACAAATCGTCGGAGGGAAATTAGGGGAAATTTGATTTGATATACAAGTGTTTTGATATACAAGTGTTTTGATATACAAGTGTTTTGATATACAAGCATGCTTCTGGAACCAATTATACTCGCAACCCAAGGTTCCACTGTATACGCACCCTATTTTTGAATCTTCATTTTGTGCACAAGTGTGATGGACGGATGGAAGCTGATTAATGACTAATGGAAGCTTTGTTAATTCATGTTGTATGTAGCACCTTGGTCATTGAGGAACGTTGTATCATTTCACTGTGTACTGAACTGTATAGGGTTAAAATGACAATAAAAGCCTACAGTTAAGTTTAATTTAGTCCATGTAGCTTCCACAAGAAAACAGCAGTGATGACACCCTGGGCTGATTTAAAAAAAATAGTAATAAAATAAAAAACTTTATTGCAACTTCGAATTACGGAGTTCTTATTTGATGCATGTGATTAAAGATTCTGTCAGGATGAGAATAAAAAACTCATCCTGCTTCACCACAGCGTCCGATATGGTTATGTGCAGATGGAGAACGGCATACTGTTGCCGACGCTGCAGTCCGCGCTCCCGTTCCTCGATCTTCACGGCACGCCTCGGCTGGAGTTCCATCAGTCGGTGTTCGACGAGCTCCGCGAGAAGCTGATGGAGCGAGTCGCTTCCCTCGCCGAAGGCAAAGACGACGACAGGTGAGAGCAGGACATCCACGGCTGTGCGTCATGTACAGTATGTTTGTTCTTCTGTTACAATATATTTGATCCAACACAGGTACCACAAGTTGGAGGAACTTCTCGAGAAGAGCTTCCCGCTGGTCAAAATGCCGTCCATTCAGCCTGTCGTCATGCAGGTCATGAAACATTTACCGAAGGTGAGCGGTCATCACTATTTCAGCATGACGACGATGTTAACATCTGCAACTTTTAGCCTCATTTCCGTCGTCCTGTTCGCACAGGTGCCGGAGAAGAAGCTGAAGCAGGTGATGGCTGATAAGGAGCTGTATAAAGTCTGCGCAGTCGAGGTGAAGAGGCAGATCTGGCAGGATAACCAGGCTCTGTTCGGCGATGAGGTCTCTCCTCTGCTCAAGCAGTACATAGTGGAGAAAGAGGCCGCGCTGTTCAGCAGCGATCCCTCCATCCTGCATAACTTCTTCAGTCAGTCTCCTAAAACCAGGCGGCAGGGAGAAGTAAGCGCAACCAGGCTTGTTATTCCACGATCGGTTTCAATTCCGTAATGAGTGCAAAGTGTAATCTGAGGATGCGTCCTAACAGGTTGTACAGAAGCTCACGCAGATGATAGGAAAGAACGTCAAACTGTACGACATGGTGCTGCAGTTCCTGAGGACGCTTTTCCTGCGCACCCGTAACGTACACTACTGTACCCTGCGCGCCGAGCTCCTCATGTCCCTGCACGACCTGGACGTCAGCGAGATCTGCTCCGTCGATCCCTGCCACAAGGTGAGTCCAATTTTTATCTCCACCTTCCTCAAAGTAGTTTCAAACCTGAAAAGAGCCGATACAGCTGTTCAGCAACATCTGTAATGCGGTCAAATAGAAATACTGTTCAGATTAGGTCAGAAGTTAGAGGACCTGAGCAGCGCTTCGGTTAAACGCCACCGTCAGGCCGATTACATGAAATAATACCCACTGATGATGTTCAATGTCTTCAGGCCTTAAGGTTTGGTCTGCGTTTTGATTTTAGAGTAATAATAGTATGCGTAGTCCCCGACTTCGAGTTATGAATTTCCGCAGATACAAACAGGCCGCGGTTCTACTTCTGGTTAAATCACGGAAGTAGCTCACGTGTACTGTACAAAAAATAGACACTGCAGTGCACCAGATACCAATATTTACAATTATATACAATATTTTCAGTGTGTAAGTGAATGTATAAAATGTCTAAAGTCTGGTATATTGCGTGGATGAAATGAGTTGGCCTCACCGGTTTCAATTCCGGAAGCACGATAATAGAAAATGTCTGTCCTGTAAAGCTGTCCTGATGGAGAATAATCCTAATTCTGGAAAATCCTCAACAAAACAGAGTTCACAGTCCAGTACAGTGGAAAACAGCTCTAACACAACGTGTTAGACGTGAGATTAATTTCGTCCAAAAATTCATGCGATTATGGTTTTGGGCCACATGATGGCAGTATAGGGAAAGAGGAGATTTAATCAAGTAGATTGATATGCTTTACCGTGTATATTTGTGTCACTTTGTCGAACTTAAGAACAAAATCAGACTTACGGACGTGCTTCCAGGACGGAATTTGTTCAGAAGTTGGGGACTATTTTTTATTTTATGTCACTTTTATTAAACCAGGAAAGTCTAAAAACCTCTTTTTCAGGAGAGTCCTGGTCAAGATAGGCAGCAAAAAATACAAAACAATTAAAAGTTACACAATTTAGATACGAATAAAAACAGATAAAAGAAAAAGAAAAAATTAATTTGTAAACAAACTATACAAAACATGTACAAGCAATGGAAACAGCCTCAAAAAACTAACTGAGACTACCTGTAGTCTCAAACCTACAGTCTTCGATTTTAGAGTAATAATATTAATAATAAAAAACAAAAACAGTTCTTTGAACTCATAATTGTCATGCAGGATCAAATGGAGCTAAAGGGAATTTTCTAATTTATAACAGTATGTCCAAAATGCTTTAAATAAACATTTATTTATTTATTTATTTACAATTCACAGTTCACTTGGTGCTTGGACGCCTGCATCAGGGAAAAGTTTGTCGACGCCAAACGAGCCCGAGAGCTGCAGGGTTTCTTGGACAGTATGAAGAAAGGCCAGGAGCAAGTGCTCGGGTACGACTGATTACAAGAAATGTAAAAAAAACAAACAAGGATGATATAAGAAATATAAACAAGCGATCCTAAGCTTAGCAGTGCTGTGTTGTGACCCCGTGTCCGTCTGTCTCTCACAGGGACCTCTCTATGATCCTGTGTGATCCGTTCGCCAGCAACACACTCGTCTTGAGCACAGTGAGGAACCTGCAGGAGCTGCTCAGCCAGGACGCCTTGCCCAGAGTAAGTGTTACTCATCAGAGTACGAGAGACGTCATGCTGGTGGATTCTCACTCTTTATTCACTTACGGTTCTCCAGGTTGGGGACAGCCAGAGGCTCATTTCTTTTTCACTTCTAATTAATACTATTGATTTCTTGTAATTAATAAATTAGTTAATCAAAGTAAGCATTTCTTTAAATGATGTAAACTTATTAAGAGATAAAAAAAAAAGGCACCAATGATCCAATAAATAGCCACAGTGTTCTTGAAACATAATTATTTGAAGAACGGCCAAATGTTTAAACTGTTGGAGTGTATGTATGTAATGTATTACAGGATATTTAACGCATAGTGAAGAAATTTTTAAGAGTCTGTCAATAATTTAAGTATTTATTTATTTTTAAATATGAAAGTTAATGTATATAACACAATGTATGTAATATGTATATAAAAGTTAATGTAATCATTTCAAAGATCCTCCTAATGAAATAATTTTGTCCATTTGTTTTGCTGTTATTTTGCCTGGATAAATAAGTGTGAATAAAAAAATTGTAAATTTTAAACACGTAATCGCCATACGTGTCAAAATATTGAAACATGTCAAACCCCAATATCGCTCAGTCCTATTGTATTGTCTTACAATAAACTATGTGTCAGATTATATTAGATTAGATTCAACTTTATTGTCACTGCACAAGTTTGGCACAAGGCAATGAAATACAGTCAGCATCTAACCAGAAGTGCGTTTGTCGCAGTGCAAAATAGTTTGCATATATATAAAGAGTACATAGTGAAGGAGTTACTGTATATACAACGAGTGCAGTGTTTTTTTTTTCTTTTTTTAGATGCATGATAATTAATTTGCGTATGTAAACAGTACACAGAGAAGGTTATGTATAAAGAGTGCAATTATTATAGACGGGTGCAATAAAGGAACATCTTGTATAGCATGGTTATGATATCGTGGTTTGAGAAGGTGATGCAGTTAAACCTTGGATAGCGAGCATAATTCGCTTGTATATCAAAGCATTCATATATCAAAGCAAATTTTCCCCCATAAGGAATAATGAAAATCAGACGATGCGTTCCACAACCCAGAAATATTCATATAAGAATAATTAATACAAAATATACAGTAAAAATAAAACAAATTAACCTGCACTTTACCATTGAAAAGACTCGTGAGAGAGAAGACAATGAGGTTGGGGGGTTATTGTGTAGGACAACTTTCTCACACACACACACTAACGAGTCTCTGTCGGCGTTTTTGTGCTGACTTTTAAAGAGTGCGCAGGAATGTGACGTCGCATTGTTGTTCAACAGATTGATGTCCTGTATTGCTACAAACGTTTTAACCTTTTTTTTTTCTTCCCGGAGGCTGTTGGTGCAGTACAGTTACTAAAGAGCAGTCACTACACTTGGACACAAAATCAAAATAATTCTTTACACACACACACACACACACACACACGTGGTCACAATGTTATAGTAAACAGTACACGCGCGCACGAATGTTGACTATATGAGTGAGGCACGTGCACTGAGACTGAGTATGGGAGACGATTACCCACAATCCCACAGTACGAGAGAGAGGGAGAGATCCATCTATTATAAATTGTTATAGAGAGTCCTGAGTATTTAAGTTTATATAGTACAGTAGTGAGTGATGAGCAACAGTTATGGATAGTGCAAGTCTATTTACAGCATCTGTATAGTCGTATGTTCTATATAACATCACTGTTCGTGTATGAACAGGACAGTCCGGACCTGCTGCTGCTCCTCAGGATGCTCTGCCTCGGACAGGGAGCCTGGGACATGATTGACAGCCAGGTTTTCAAAGAGCCACGCCTGGTAATATCATTAATTTCTAGAATTAGAAAAGAATTTGTTCTTTAAATGTTTTGTAACAACAGCATATTATAATATTAATAATCAATTTTATTTACGCAGAAAAGTGTGGAACGGTTCAAGAATAAGATCTGTTTGTATGAAGACGTTTATTTTTTTATTTTTTTTATTTTTAATCCTATTAGGAACTGGAAGTAGTTACACGTTTCCTGCCTGCCATGATGTCGATAGTGGTAGACGATTACACGTTCACCGTAGAACAGAAGCTCCCCAGTGAAGAGAAGAGCTCCCTCACTTACCCCAGCACCCTGCCTGACACATTCACCAGGTTTTTATGCACACATTCATCAAATCCACACACCGTATACGATGCTCTTATTCGTCAAGCACCCAGTTAATCGTCTTTCTTTCTTTGCTCCTCAGATACCTGCAGGAAAACAGAGTGGCGTGTGAGATGGGGCTGTATTACGTCCTCCACATCGCTAAGCAGAGGAATAAGAACGCTCTGCAGCGGTTACTTCCTTCTTTGGGTGAGTAAAGCCAACGAAAAAACAAACAAAAAAAAACGCATGGAAGCTGTAAATAGCAAATCGGGGTAATTATTCCACCAAATTCTGATTTCTTAATGTTATTAAGCCAAAGCATTAAGGCAGTTTGTTTACAAATTATTATTTAATCATTTAGTTTTATTTGATGCAAATACTGCATGATCTTGGGTTATTTTGATGTGTTGCGATGATGTCATTTCCTTTACATATACACTCTAAATAACAATACTTATATTTCATATTTAGGAGAAATATTGTCAGCAAAAAAAAAAAAAAAACTGAAGAAACTGATTATTTTGCAGTGGTCTCTTATTTATTATTTAAAATATTGAATTGTATTTTAATTGTAGGATTGTATTGACCTTACCCTGATCTTTACTACAGTAATAGACATTTCCACACTGTTTGACCGTATAAAAGAACAGCTAGAGGTAATATTTCACAATCAGCAATAACACAAGTGTGCATTTCTTAAAATTGTTATTATTATATACACGTGATTAGCCAGCAGTTCAATGTGACATCATTCAGACCTCTTTTCCAGGAAAAACAAAGATTTAGTGGAAATATGGAAGCACACGCCCGCTTACTGGAAAGACACGGACAGGACACACGTCCTTGATACTGGAGCTTAGAAAGGGTTTTATATACAGTGGAAAAGTGTTTGTCCCTTGCTGATTTAAAAAAAAAAATGTTTTGCATATTTGTCACACTTTAAATGATTCAGATCATCAAAAGAATTAATACGGTATGCGGCAAAATATACTGTACTGAAACACACATTTGCGTTTGTCAACGGGGCATCGCTCCAGACACACGTGTTCCCAGTAGTGGAAATGTCCCGTTCCTGTCTCCTGATCTTACACCACATGGTGCACACACTCACACACTTCGAACTCTTAGCATATTATGGCGCATACTGTATTACACGAGTAAATACAAAATGCAGTTTTTAAATGCTGATTTCATTTATTAAGAGACAAAGCTGTTCAAACCTACCTGGGCCTATGTAAAAAAGTAATCGCCCCCTACATAAAAATAATAACTGGTGGCAACAACTGCAATCAAGCGTTTAACTGGCAATAATTCTTTCATATCGCTGTGGAGAAATTTTGTCCCACTCTTCTTTGCAGAATTGTTTTAAATCTGCCACGTTGCATTAACAGCTTGTTTAAGGTCATGCCACATGGTTTAAGTCCGCACTTTTGACTTGGCCACTCCAAAACTTTAAATTCATTCATTTTTTATTTTTATTTTATTCATGTGTTACTTTTTCCGCAGGTTAAGCTTTTTTTCCCCCTTAATAATGGAAATCATCATTTAAAAACTGCATTTTGTATTTACTCGGGTTATCTTTGTTTTATCTGTGTTAAATCTCTTCGATGATCTCAATCATTTAGTGTGACAAATATGAAAAAA
>JAQMYG010000014.1:18750316-18760810 GCA_030014215.1 Clariallabes teugelsi | reverse complement strand
TGGGATAGGCTCCAGGCCCCCCGCGACCCTGAATACAGGATAAAGCGGTATAGAAGATGAATGAATGAATGAATTGATTCCACTGTTGTCATATCCATACATAATATTTTTACTTATATCTCACAGTTTACATTTAATTTTTTCTACATTCTGGTCCTGGGTAGTTTCTACAGTATATTTCTATTTTAGTTCATAAAAAACTTTATTTTTTTTAATATAATTTTTATATTATTTTTATTAAAGAGTCTATGTTTGGTTTAATTGTAGTCTCTAGTGCAATATTTTTTTAATTGTAGGGAAGTCTTTATATTTTAGGTCACAAATAGTCGTATAAACATTTTGTGTATTTTTGTGTATGTGACAAAAATTTTATTTGATTTGACTAAATGTAAAAAATATTTATATGACATACTGTATTTTATAGAAGTTTGGGGTGACTTTAAAGGGTGTTGCCAAAAACTGATTCCTTCATGACATATACTGTTAATACCAAATAAAATTGAAAATTATATTAAGAACAACATGCTCATGGTGTTTTTATTTATTTATTTATTTTACCTTTTATTTCCTCTAAACATGTTCCATCATTTCTATAGCAATGGGTTCAGCAACAGCAGAGTGATGTTGTATGGTCCTATGGTTAAGGGCCTCCCCCAAGGGCCCATATGCTCACGTCGGTTTACGGAAATAGTTTTCTTTAAGGCAAAGATAAAGAATGAAGCATATAACCTGTGCCAAGATTTATTTAGACCGCTCTGAATGCAGAAGATATCATATAAGAATATAGTAACCTGACAACCGAGCAGAATCAGGAGCGTAGGATAGGGGTTGTATAAATGTCACAGGAAATGATGGTTTGTTTTGTTTCTGCAGCATGATGCCAATGCCATAACGCTGAGCATTATTCTAGATACCTAGTTTCAGATGATTCAGGTTACAGGCAGGGCATGGAGACCAAAGGTTAACTAAGAAGCAAGATTTGAGAGACCTAGTTCTTCAACAGACATCTTGACTCTGCCTTCACGCACTTCCGAGCATGACACAGACATCATACAGATCTACAGTACATATATAGTATGGAAGTGGGCAGGGTTAGATCAGCGCTAAACGATCACAGCTCGACGCTTCTTCTGACGGCTTTGCTTCTTTCAAATGTCCTCTGGAGGCTATTTCTGAATATGAAACCAGACAGGAAGTCATACAAAGTCGCTCAAAGGTTGAGGTGGGTTTGAATGCTGAGCGCAAGACAAAGACAATTTCGTCCTGAAAGCCGTGTGACAACGTGAGTAGCTCAAAAATCTTCTTTTATTTAGAGCAATTACAGAACTGTAGTAATTATTTGAAGACATATTCATGCTGCAAGTAATTTGAAAAGTATATATACCTGTATACCAAAATGTACAGAACTGTAAAAAAAAGTATTTGCCCCTTCCTGATTTTTTTTGCCTATGTATCACACAATGACTGATATCATTAAACAAATATTAATATTAGACAAAGATAACCAAAACAAAAGTATAAATTTTGAATGATGATTTTATTTATTAAGGGGGAAAAAAGCTGTGCATACCTACCTGGCCCTATGTGAAAAAGTAATTGCCCCCTAGCTAAATCATGAATAAACTGTGATTTTTGGAAAGCTAAGTTAAATTTCACTTGCCACACCCAGATATGATTACTGCCAGACCTGTTGAATCAAGAATTCACTTAACTTAGAACCTGTCTGACAAAGTGAAGCACGCTAAAAGTACTCAAAAAGCAACACGATCTAAAGAAATTCTAAAACAAATGAAAAACAAAGTCATTGACATGTATAAGCCTGGAAAGGGTTGCCAAGAGTTACCATTCCTAAGGCTTTGGGACTCCAGTGAACCACGGTGAGAGCCATCAACCACAGATGGAAACAAAACCTGGAACAGCGGTGAACCTTTTAAGGAGTGGCCAGCCTACCAAAATTACTCCAAGGAGTAATTACATTCAGGAGCTCATAAAAGAACCCAAAACAACATCTAAAGAACTGAAGGTCTCAGTTGTCTTAGTTAAGATCAGTGTTAATTATATAAAACAATAAGAAAGAGACGGGGGCAAAAATGGCCTCCATTGGAGAGTTCCAAAGTGAAAGCCACTGCTGACTTAAAGGGTCGTCTCACACTGGCTAAAAAACATCTTAATCTTGAAGACTTTTGGGCAAATATACTAAGGACTAATGAAACAAGAGTAAACACAATGTGGAAATCTATAACAAAAAACTTTTTGAAAGGTGTGCGCCCTGTTACATCTGACCTTACACTAATGCAGCATCTCATAAAATAACACCATACCAACAGTCAGGTATGGTGAAATGGTCTGGGGCTGCTTTTCAGCATCAGGATCTGGACAACTTGCCATATATTAATGGACCCCTGAATTCTGCTCTCTTGGGTTATGCAGCAGGACGATGATCCAAAACACACCAGCAAGTCCCAATTACAGTTTTTGGAGAGGCCTAGTGAAAGTCCGGACTTAAATCCGATTGAGATGCTGTGTGACATGACCTTAAAAAGGCAGTTCATTTGATTTCAATTGATTTAAAACAATTCTGCAAAGAAGAGCGGGCCAAAATTCCTCCACAGCGATGTGGAAGTGAATTCATTGTCAGTTATAGCAAACGCTTGGTGGCAAAACCAGTTATTAGGTTATTAAGTGGACAATAACATTTTTACATAAGGCCAGGTAGGATTGGACAGCTTTTTTTCCTTAATAAATGAAATCATCATTTATTGATTAAAACTGCATTTTATATTTACTCAGGTTGTCTTTGAATAATATTAAAACTTGTTCGATGATCTGAATCATTAAATTTGACATATACTGTATGCAAACAAAAAAAATCAGGAAGGGACAAATACTTTTTCACGGCACTGTATGTAAAGATCAAGACATCTTTTTTTTCCCTCTCAATTCTGCCCTTTAGATGAATTCCACAACTGTGTCTTCAATCCATTCCACAACTGTGTGTTCAATGGAGCCGCAGCATGTCTCCATTTCTGGGCTGATTTGTTTGGTCCTCATAATTGGGCTTCTCCTGAACATCTTCAGCATGTGGGTGTTCAAGTACCGCACTCCTGAGTGGAAGTCTGGAACGGTTCTCCAGTTCCACCTGGCCATCAGCGACCTCATTGTATGCCCCTTAGCACCCTTTTTGACAGTTTACTTTGCCTTAGGGGACTGGCCTTTCGGAAGGGCGATGTGTTACATCAAGATGATCCTGCTGGCCGCCCACTTTTACGGTAGCATCTTCTTTCTCACTCTCATAAGCATCCACCGTTATGTATCCGTGGTCTCCCGCGGTCAGGAATTCCGCATGAAGCAAAAGAAATTTGTAATGAAGCTTTGCTTAGGAATTTGGGCTTTCGTGCTGATCATGGGAGTGACGTGTAGTTTCTCTCTGGACATAAGCACAGTGGGAAACCGCACGCTGTGTCTCAGCATCCATCAGGATAAATACAGCGACAGGTTTTTTTTCTCTAACTTCATCCTACTCTTACCAGCATTCCTGATTCCTTTCATGATATCTCTGGTTTGCTACAGCCTCTTGGTAAAATCCATGTCTAGCATCAACATCTGCAATACGAAAGGCAAGCTCATGAAGAGTAAGTCACGCAAAATGGTGGCTGTTTGTTTGCTGATTTTCGGACTGTGCTTCATGCCCATGAACGTGATTCGTTCCATAATGGTGGTGGTCAAGAAATTCTACCCCGAACACTGCAGTCTGCTTTTGCAATTAGAAACATCGTACTACGTCTCCTGGATCCTTTCTTCAGCCAACTGCTGTCTTGATCCGCTGATCTATTGCTTTGCCTCACAGAACTTCATGGCGGCCTTCCGCAGCTCACTGAGAAAAGTAGGAGTCAGGTTCCCAGAAACTCGTGACGATGTTGAGCCTGAGAGCGCTGCGACCACCCAGGTCTTCCCCACTCCTAGGACAATTAAGAGGAGAAGCATATCCATCACTCAATTATAATTGCTGTACACCCTAGATGGGAATGAAATAGCAGGACTCATAACTCAAACCTGCATGAAGACTACCATGATACCTTGGGTTGGTTTGGACTTAAAGATCATTGATTTATGTAAACCGTGAGAAATGGGAATTTCTGAAATCCCTGTGTAAGTGATGTGAAAATGTTCAAATAGTTAACACAATAGGTTTTTTTTGTGTGTGTGCTTATGCAACGGTATGTTAGTGCACTCTCACTTCTCAGGGGACTTTCTCGGACAAACCAGTTTTACTTACACAACAGTGACTGAATAAATCTATGAAATTCCCAATGTTCAGAAAAGAAAGTCAGAAGCAAAGATAGACAGATGGAAAGACAAAGAAAGAATGATAGACGGGTATCAGGAAAGAAAGACAGAAATCACAGACAGAAAGGAAGAAAGAAAAGATGGTCTGAAGGAATGAAGGTGGGAATGAGGAAAGGACTGGAAGGTGGGAAGGAAGTAGGATGAAAGAAAGGAGGCAGGAAGGATGTGGAAAGGAGGAAAGGAAAGGAAATAAGGTTGTAGGAGAGAAGGAAGGATAGGCAGTGGGAAGGGGAGAAGGAAGGAAGGATGGTGGAATGAAGAAAAGAAAAGAAAGAAAGGATAGTGGGAAGGAGAAAAGGAGGTGAGGACATCTGCAAGAGGAAAGGTACAAAAGATGATGGGAAACAAAAAAGGAGCAAGAGATGGTGGAAAGAAGGGAAGGAAGGAAGGATTGTGGAAGGAAAGACAGTGAGAAGGAGAGAAGGAAGGAAAAATGGTGGAGTGAAAAGAAGGAAGGATGGTGGGAATGAGGACCTTGTGGAGGAGGAAAAGAACAAAGGATGGTGGAAAGTAAAGAAGGATGGTGGGAAGGAAGAAAGGAAAGTGGGATCTGGAAAAGGGATGGAAGGATGGAAAGGAGGCAGGGCAGGAAGGAGGGTGAGGATGAGGAAAGTTGGGAATGAAAAGACACAGTGGGAAAGTGGGTAAAGGATTATTTCATAGAAAAGTGCTAGCTATCAAATGACGCTGGTATTATTCGGTTGGGAAAAGGAGAGGAAAATATAACAACATGTTCTCACTTATAGAGCAGAAATACTTGAATCCAAGGAGACTGTGTACATGTACAGACCACTGATTTATGTGAAGAATACCCAGCGTTAGTTTTCATTCACTGGGATGCTAACATTACACTTTTTTTCCAGACATGACACAGATTTCACATTCTGTTTACAAACTTTATTTTCATAATTACTGCATTGCTTAATTGTGGCATTTTTGAAATTTTAATTTGTTATGTTTACATTGAAGTCCTGCGTATTATGTATATGAAGATATATACACCGATCAGCCATAACATTAAACATGATGGCCAATATTATGTGGGGTGGCTATGGCCCCTTTGGGGCAAGTCTGCACAAGATGTCTAGGGGTATGTTGTGGTGTCTGGCAGTGGATCTTCTGGGTGCTGTGGGGTGGAGCCTCCGTGGATCGGACTTGTTTATCCAGCGCATCCCATGGGTGCTTGATTGGATTGGGATCTGGGGAGTTTGGAGGTCAGGAAGGTGGCCTTGGGCTCTTTGTCTGCTTGGCCCTGTTGCTTTTAAGAGCCAGCATCGACTTTTTTTTTTTGGAGAGTTTTGGCGTTTCTGGATAGGGGGGCCATTGATCACTACAGGCATGAATAACTCCCTGGGTGCCCATGATCCTGTCACCAATTAACTGGCATATAATTGATAATAAATTGTTAATGGTATGTGGTGTTAATGCTACGGCTGATCGTTGTACATATACCTGCCATGTTCTGCAAATGGAACAATGAATGGTACAAAGAACTTGATTTTAAAGTGAAGTTGTTTAAAAATTTAGTATTTTTATGGACAAAAATATTTGGCCAAATCTGCAATGGCATTGTATTCAAATAAAAGGGGAGTCGGTCACCTTTTTAGTACCTATAACAGCTTCCACTAGAATTTGTGTTCCTTCATTCTGTAGAGCATTTATGAGGTCAGGCAGTGATGTCAGATGAGAAGACCTGGCTTGCAATCTCCATTGCAGTTCATTCCAAAGGTGGTTGATGGGGTTGAGGTCACAGGGTTCTGTGTGCGGGCCGGTCAAGTTCTTCTACACCAAAATCCTCAAACCATGTCTTTATAGTCCTTGCTTTGTGCACTAAGGCACAGTCATGTTGGGATAGAAAAGGGCCTTCCCCAAACTGTTGCCACAAAGTTGGAAGCATAGCATTGTTCAAGATGTCTTGGTATGCTGAAGCATTAATGTTGCCCTTCACTCGGGAGAAGGGGCCTGATTGAAATACTTGAATTCATTAATTAACAGGTTTGGCCAAATACTTTTGTCCATAAAGGGTATTTATTCATTCATTACATTGCTCATAGTGATGTTCTGTCAAATGCTTGTGCTCAAAATACTTCCTCGTTGCTTTTAAGTAACTGGAATGAAGCTGTAGAACCAATAAAGGAAGTTTTATTTATACATTTGTGGGTCGTAGGCTTCAGTGACTCAAAGCACGAACAGCTGAAGTGGCATGAAACGGCATGACGTTTTCACTTGCATGTTAGAAACCGAAAGATGACGTTCACTGTAAATACATGTCTTAGCTATTTAATATATTTAAAATTAGGACACATGCTGTAGACATGAAGGTTATTTACAGTCTAAGCCGATTGTTTCCTGTCTGCAACTTTAAGAACTTAAGCTTAATATGTTTAATATACTTACCATTGATCACCTTTGTAACAATTTATTTTTAAACAAAGCCCTGATCGTGCTGATGTAATTTTTTTTCTTGACATATTCAGCAGAATGTAATATTGTTAACGTGAATTGATGCAAAACCCTTTGAGTTTATTCGTTCCTCAGAAAAAAAAAATACAGAAGAACTGCCTTTGTTCTTCTTCCTCTTTTTTTTCTTCCACATCCTGTAGCAGTTACTGTATTACCCCACGAAATACACAGTTTTCATTTTCTCATCGTTCCCTCGAAGATGAGCAACGACACTGTGGCTTGCCAGCCAGAGCAGCAGAACATCAGCCTAACCACCTTCCTCTGCCTGGTCTACATGGTAGGCCTCCTTCTTAATGGCTTCAGCCTCTGGGTCTTCATCTTCCGGATATCCAAATGGAACGCCGGCACGGTTTTGCAGTTCAACTTGGCGATAAGCGATGCTCTCGCCTCTCCTGCCACGCCGTTAATGGCGGCTTACTTTCTCAACGGGAACAACTGGAATTTCGGACTCTTCCTGTGCCAGATGAAGATAGCCTTGCTCAGCGCTCACTTCTACGGCAGCATAATGTTCCTCACCCTCATCAGCATCCATCGCTATGTTGTCGTGGTCCACTTCAAACGATCGTCGCCCATAAAACGGAAAGCCTTTGTGAAGAAGCTGTGCTGTGCGGTGTGGTGTTTTTTGATAGTCGGAGCCGTGGTGTACGCATATGTCCTGGGTGTTACCTACGAAGATGGACACACTCAATGCCTTTCCATACATCAGAGCAAACTAACCAAAGCGTACTTCGTTATTAACTTTGTACTCTTCGTTGGTGGCTTTCTTATACCTTTCACCGTAACTGTGGTTTGTTACGCCTGTCTGGCTCGATCGGTAACCCAAATAAACGATAAATCACTGCAAGGGCATTTGGTCAAGATGAGGTCACTACGGATGATAGGATTATGCCTGGTCATCTTCGCAATCTGCTTCTTCCCAATGAACGTCACCCGGACTGTCGCGGTGATACTTAAGAGGTTCTACCCTACGGAGTGTGCACTTCTGCTACTAGTGGAAAAGGTGTACTATTCATCCTACGTCCTGGCAGGAATCAACTGCTGCCTGGACCCGCTTATCTATTTCTTCGGCTCGCACGGTTTCAATAAGGCATTTCGGAACTCCGTGAAAAGAGCAAGAGGTCAACAGGAAAGGGACAACAGAACCGAATCAGACACAACAAGCTGCAGTGTGAACAGAAATGCTGTCTATACGATATCTTAACAGGTACCGGTACAGCAGTCCTAGACTTTTCTTCTGTATCCACTTTAGAACTGTAAGGTACGTTTGGTAGTGCTCTCATTCTGCAGTTTTGTTTAGTCATATTTCCTGTCAAATGTTTTCCGTGAAGTCGTCAATTAAGGAACTTTTCGTGTGCAATGATAAAAATACCCTTGGTCCACACTGTAAGATGTTTTCTTTGTTAGAGGTTTCACTTTGCCATGCCATTGTCTTCCTTATGTGTTTTTATCATATATTGCTTCTAACAATATTGTAGCATGATGTACTGTACAGTATGTAAAAATATGATCTATGCTGTTTGCTGTGTTGTAAAATGATGTATATGTTTTTAACACTTTGGTTGAAAAAAAATCTATTTGGTTTTAGATGATTGCTCGAAAAATGTGGTATTAAATGTATATATAATAAATGATTATTTCTGAACTAAGGAGTACATGTAACTTATAGTCTTGGAGAAACTGCTTCATCAAACAAGTACACTTACCTTGAATAATACACTCATTTAGAGTCTTATTACACACGTACCATCAAGTGTGTGCTAATCCTGGGAACATTAAAGCATCCATGACATGGCGCTATACTCGTTCACAACAACGGATGATTTACCACAGACTGAAACGTTTTTTTTTAACGAGCCCAATAACCACCCTGGGAGTATATTGAATGATGCAACAGTATCACATCTAAAGGATCCCTGTTTTGATCCTGAGTTCAGATTACTGTAGCATTAGAGTTTCACATGCTCTCCGTCATGTCTCTTTGGGTTTCTTCTTGGTTTTGTGGTTTCGTTTCACTTCTTGCAAACAAGAAGGTTGACTTAAATTGATCCCGTGTGTGATTATTCCTGAGATAAGTTCTGAATCCAATGCAACTCTCACCAGGTTAATGTGGTTACTGAAGAAAAATGAATGAGTGAGGTAATGAAAAATTCTAATCCATTTAGTGATCTATTTTGTCAAGTAATTAAGAACCTGGTGCCCCACTGGTACCACATATGGTGTATGTCTTTTGAAGGTCTTTTGAAGGTCAGTTTGACCAACTCAGTCTGTCTTTTTGAAACTTGTCATAATTAAACTAATGCATGCGAAACTGCCAACTCTACTGTATTTAATCAATAGAGTTTTGCATTACTGATACTGTTGTTGCTTATGCAAACAAACCACATCTCTGACCTACTTATGTACCAACATTTTGGTCTCAAAAATGGGAAGATGTTTTCGCGTAAATATATGCACTTGACAAAGAACCAATAGTTACTATATCGTCCTTTTTTTTCTTTTTTTCCTTTACCAAAATGATAAACTAAGACTATATTGTCCAACACCAGTGACACCAGTGACTCCAATTACACATCGAAAAAATGACTTTAGAAGAAGATTAAGAACTTGCAGTGTGACCTTTCGCTGATGGAAACTGGAAGTTAAATGTTTTAACTTTCTTCCTGTAAACAAGTATTAATTTTTTTTTTTTTTTGTAATTTCACAACATTTCAAAATATTTGACACCAATGACATGAATTGCAAGCTGAAAGGGACTTTTTATTATATATTTATTTTACTAAATGTTTAATTCATTCTGCTAGTTATTTCTTTAATTCAATTTACTAAATTAATTTTCATATTCAGTAAACTTTATACTTAAAGTGTAAAAAGTTAACATACCCCTAGCAAAATTAGTTAAAACAAACAGATTAATTTAGGGCTATATATATACAGGTATATACACACAGGATATTATTTAATAAAGTTTTACATTATTTTCTTTTATTCTCCTTAAATGTTTCCCAATGTTTTTAACTTTTTTTTAATGGTTGCAATTTTCTATTAAGGTTCATTTTTCATTCATAGGTTCATTTTTATTACATCAAAAAACACATTTTAAAAGACTTTTTATGTCTACCATTTGTTAAGCCTGTGACAAAAAATATACTGTATAAGAAATCATTTAAAAAATGTAAGCAAAAGTAATTTAAGGAGTGCGGCTGGGTTGGAAAAGATGCTATTTTCCCAGCATTGAGCAAATATAAAGAAAAAAGACAAAAATGAGACCCATGTCTGCCCATCCGGTTCGATCCCATAGAAATCTAACGCAACACAATTTGTAAAAGTCAATAATGGTGGCAATAGCCTGGTATTAAAACACCCAGTGCACCACAGTCTGGCACGCATTAGGTCCAGCTGGTTTCAGGTCTACAGTAACTTCCCAGATCCCAATTCGACTGAGCTCACATGAGGTGTCAGACAAACAAGCCTGATAAATACAGCACCCAAAGAATCTGCCAACAGTTGACAAAGTCATGGTTCCAGACACCACAGCACACCCCTTGAGGGGAACCTACACTATATGTTATGGGTAAAGAAGTGGGCTCGTATTCCAAAACACTAAACAGTAAATCAAAGCAAATTTTCCCATAAGAAATAATGGAAACTCAAATTATTCGTTCCACAGCCCAAAAAAATAAATAC
>JAQMYG010000014.1:18699127-18717084 GCA_030014215.1 Clariallabes teugelsi | reverse complement strand
TAATAATAAAAGTTTTAATGGGGCTGTTTTAAAAGTTTAATACATGTGTATTTGGCTGAGCTTGAGGTAACATGGGCTTTGTTTCATCGCAATCGGACCGCAGGAGGAGAAGATATGCTACTTTGAAATTAAAATGGAAAACGGTGTTATATCATAAACCCAACCTTGAAAAAAATCTTATTGCAATTAGTTCATACATTTAGACTGGCTAGTTTTATTTGTTGATTTATATTTTTATGATTCTGAAATTAGGTCGACTCAGTGTTACAGCAGAGCTGCTCTGCTCTGACACTTTTGAGATACCCTTGTTTGTTTAATCCTTGTTAGATGTCTCAAATTTTATTACAATTTTTATAAACTTTTGCAGACTAAAAAACAACATTAAAAGATCTCAAGTTGTACATTTTTCTGTGATGTAATTATTTTTAGGAGGAGAATATCTGTCTGCACTGGGCAGCGTTTGCCGGCTGCACCGACATTGCCCAGCTGCTGCTGGAGAACAGATCGGGCCTGCATGCTGTGAACATACACGGGGACACGCCCCTGCACATCGCTGTCAGGCAGAACCAGATGGATTGTGTGATGTGAGTCGTCCTAATCAGATGGAGACATACAGTCTAGGCCTGCGTGTGTGTCAGACGTTTCTTTTCAACATGAACGCAGACCTGTAGATATTGCCATGATTTGCAAGTCGTCACAAACTGCTCCCATACACAGGCTGTTCCTGTCCCGAGGAGCGGACGTGAACCTGAAGAACAAGGACGGAGAAACTCCTTTGGACTGCTGTAGCATCAACTCCAAGGTGTGGAACATCCTTAACACCAGCAAGAAGCTCACCGACGCCCGCAGAGGCAGGGATAGGCAGGGAGAGCAGCTTCTCTGCAGGTAGCTAGAGCATCTTCATTAATCGGTCCGGTTTTAAATTCTACAGGTTTGCATCTGCTGGAAATTCTGAGCTTTTAATGAGCAGAAATGATTAAGGGATAAAAGATAAAGAACAGTGTTACACACATTATAAATTGTTTTTTATAATTTTTTTTCTTGAACGAGTATCGACATAAAAGTATGTCAGTGATTTTGAAAGAAAAAGTAAGAAAGGAAGCAAAAGAAGGGGAACATGAATGACAGGAAGAAAAGAAGCAGTGTAGACAAGGTAGAAAAAAAACTGACAAGGGAAAGGGGGGTAAAATAGGAAGAAAAATAGTTCAAAGCTGGAAAATGGGTGGTTTAAGAACTACGAAAGAAAGTTAGTAAAGAAAGTACAGGTATTGCCCAAGTTACGAACATTCGAGTTACGAACATTCGAGTTACGGACGTAGCTCACGTGTATTATACAAATAGTTTAATATGGTAACAATGTCATTAATAATAATAATAATAATAATAATAATATATGGTCATAATATTTTGGCCCATTTGTGATACAATGCATGTTCAAGTCAAACCGGGACTTAAAAAACTTATTGACATTAACAGAAGACTTCAAGCACAGTACAGTGATGAGACTCTTAGCAAAACATCTGAGTGGTGCAAAAGTTTTAAAGACGACCAAACGTCCATTGACGATTCTGGCTGATGTGGCTCGGAGCTCACGGCTGTCGTTCCCCTAAACATTCAGCGAGTGGAATGCTTAAAATCGCATCTGTCCGTGAGAACTGTACACACAATCATTCACCAACACCACTTGCACATTACAGGAACTCAGATGGGAGTTATTGCCACATCCCCCCTTGTACAGTCCTGACCTCGCTTCGGGCCAATTCCACATGGGTCGTTATAGGGGTTCCTGGAAGGCCAGCGTTTCAGACGTGAAGCAAGCAGGCTGATAATTTCTCTGGCAAACTGAGAAAACTTTCTATTTTATTGGCATCCAAGCACTTAGTGATACATTGGGATAAGTGTGTATAGAGACATAAAGAAATTTTTTACGCTCATTAACTGGTCTGTTATTCTGATAAAAAAAAAAAATCCTGGTTTGACTTGAACTCGCCTCATTTTTCGCATTTAAAGTGTTACTGAGTCGGTGCTTCATGCAATGCCATAGTGATAAGATTTTTTTAATTTTTATTATGGTATTGCACAGAGATTTATCCCGGGGTTATGAGAACGTCCCCGTTTCCTGTGTGAACGGAGTGGACAAGGAGCCCTGTCCGAACTTCAAATACGTCCCCGAGAACTGTTTCACCTCTCAGGTGAACATCGACGAAAACATCACACACCTGCAGGTGAGAGAATCAGATGCACAGGTATACATTCATGTAGCGTAACCTGTACTGTACTCGATACCTATTTATATTTTCTTGGGGTTGTAGCACTGCACGTGTAAAGACGACTGTTCGTCCAGCAGTTGCATCTGCGGCCAGCTGAGTATCCGCTGCTGGTACGACAGGGTAAGACGATCCCTTTTTTCCTGTTTGGTGATTGCACGATTATTCGAGATGATAACGATATGACAGAATCAGTCAGTGTCCGGCTGCTCTATTCCTCTGCACGATGACAGAAATTGTAATGTTGAAGTTATTTTACCTGTCGTTGTCGTCGTCTGGGCCGTGTAACAGGAGGGACGTCTGCTGCAGGAGTTCTGTAGGGAAGACCCGCCCTTCCTGTTCGAATGCAATCATGCCTGCGCGTGCTGGAGAACATGCCGGAACAGAGTGGTGCAAAACCGACTGCGGTAATAATTATAATAGTTATAATAATAATACGTCTGTTATTCCACTGTTGATGTTATGTAGCATGTCAGTGTGAATGTCCTGTGTGTGTATATATATGAACCGTTTTTCATTAGATGCTCATTACTGACAATAATTCATACTGTTGTGTCATCAGGGTACGACTGCAAGTCTTTCGCACCGCTAACACGGGCTGGGGCGTGAGAGCTCTGCAGGATATTCCTGATGGAGCCTTCATTTGCGAGTAAGTCTTTTAAAGTGCTCACATTCATTAAAAAGCAATTTAAAAACAGTCTATAATCATAGAAATCACTTCTTCTGTAGCATGTGTGTTATTTAGAAAGAAAAAAACCTGTTTACTTAAAACTTGAGGGTGTAATAGAAATTCAAAGGAGGGTTATTGAGTTTCAGTAATGTTAATAAAAAGAAGAAAGAAAAAAAAATACAGTGGGTGGCACAGTTGCATGGTGGTGCAGAGGAAAGCGTTGTTGCACATCTCACAGCTCTTGTTTGTTTCTGAGCTCGGGTTACTGTTTGTGTGATGTTTCACGTGTCAGTGTGTTGGTTTCCTCCCACCTCACAAAAATAACCCGGAAGGTCGATCGGCTACGCCGAATTCCCGCTTGTCGTGTCTGTGTGTGCGCATGCGCATGGTGCCCTGAGATCCCATTTGAGGTGTATATCCAGCCTCAGTTTCAGATCCACCACCGACCCGATCAGGAAAAACAGGAGTCATTGAAAATATGGGACAAAAGCAAACAAATAATCTAAACTCCGAAATAAAAGTTTTAGGATGAGAGAAACTCTTAACAGAACTGTTCTGAGTTTTTTTCTTCTTCTTTTTTTCCTCCTAAGTCAGTCTGGTTAGTGCACTTGCTTAAAAGTTAAAAAAAGTTATCAATGCACGATGACAATAATTTGTACCCTTAAGGATTCTTTACTTGTCCTTGTGTGAACCTGGTGTCGAACACTAAAACACTGTTTCTCTGTCAAAAAGGTTTTATACAACTCTTTCAGGAAGCTAAGAACCTTTAAACAGCCAATACGCCCTCCTCTTTGTTGTTGTTCTACCACTAGGTGGTGGCGATATTGTATAATATTTTTTTTTTTCTTCCTTTGGGGCTGCCTGTATGTGGATCTCATTAGCACAGTGTCTCGTAAACAAGTGTTTGAATGTTTGTAGGATTGAAAAAATTATTGTAGTAACCAACAGATGACCTGATTTTAGATTTCGAAAATCGATTACAAAAGCATCAATGTCATAAAATGTCTGGAAATAGTTTACAGATGTTATAGATTTTACTTGAATGTTGTTTAGGAACACAAGGCTTAACTGAATGTCTTCGTTCCATCAGTCAGTCAAGTAGTTAAATCTAGGATAGGTATGGACTTGTTTACTTTGTTCGGACACTATATTGCCAAAAGTATTCGCTCGTCTGCCTTCACATGCATATGAACTTGAGTAACATCCAGTTCTTAATCCGTAGGGTTTAATATAATGTTGGCCCCGCCTTCTTTGCAGCTATGACAGCTTCAGCTATTCTGTGACAGCTTTCCACAAGGTTTAGGAGTGTGTTCATGGGAATTTTTTGACCATTCCCTCAGAAGCACATTTGTGAGGTCAGACACTGATGTTGGACGAGAAGGCCTCCGCTCTAATTCATCCCACACATGTTCTATCGGGTTGAAGTCAGGACTCAGGTCAACTTATTCTACACTAAACTCGCTCATCCTTGTCTTTATGGACCTTTCTTTTGTGCACTGGTGTGCAGTCATGTTGGAACTGCTGTGTGGCTGGTTTTCAGGAGTTGGGCTCAGCCTGTTTAGTTCCAGTGAAAGCAACTCTTAATGCTTCAGCATACCAAGACATTAGGGACGTAACCTGAAAAACAGTTTTGGGGACGACTCCTTCCCTTTCCAACATGACCACGCACCAGTGCACAAAGCAAGGTCCATAAAGACATGGATGAGTGAGTTTGACTGGCCTGCACAGAGTCCTGACCTCAACACCTCTGAGATGAATTCGAGTGGAGACTGTGAGCCAGACCTTCTCATCCAACATCAGTGTCTGACCTCACAAATACGCTTCTGGAGGAACGGTCAAAAATTTCCATGAACTCACTCCTTCACCTTGTGAAAAGCCTTCACAGAAGAGCTGAAGCTGTTATAGCTGCAAAGCTTCGGCCAACATCATATTAAACCCTATGGATTACAAATTGGATGTTACTCAAGTTCATATGCATGTGAAAGCATGCGAGTGAATGCTTTTGGCAACATACAGAAATGTTTTTTTCTTTTTTCTTTTTTTCCTACTGCCAGATAAACTGATTACATTTTGGCTTTGATTCAAACGTAATTACACCGAACAGCTATAACATTAACATTGGTTATCAATTATATATCAGAAAACTGGTGACAGGATCATGTTCACCAGAGGCACGTTTGGGGAGCAAAGGCATACCTGTTTAGTCCGAAGCCATAGAAAAGCCAATGCAACACAAACTGCCAAAAAAAAGTAAATGCTGACCAGAACACCGAGTGCACACAGACGTCCGTGTACAGGTCACCAACCCGGCTTCCTAACTTCACAGATCCTAATCCGATTGCACATTAATGTACCAGACAAACAAGTTCAATCCAGGGAGAGTATACTGTACTGTATATACTAAGGGTATTTGTGATGCAATTACAAATTAGTACCAAGAAGGAGTAGACTTGTCCTTGGTGGAGGCATCATTAACATCCTCCACCAAGGAGGATGTTAATGATGCCTCAATGATTGAAAGAGTGCAGTCCTATCTTTGAATAAACAGGTTTTAAAGATGTGAAACCTACCCTATTTGTCAGTGTTCATCACACATGCGCTACACAATACATGGCTGTTGATGGAGATTCGATTTAAAATTCTGGACTATTCCTTTAAAGTCGTTCCCCTTTCCAGAAAGGGGATTTTAATTGAATATGAGATGGAGCGCAGAAAGGGAACCATAATAGGTTTTTATTAATTATTCATTCATGATTAATTTCCTGCGGCATCACTGTGTGTGTGTGTGTGTGTGTGTGTGTGTGTGTGTGTGTGTGTGTGTGTGTGTGTGTGTGTGTGTGTGTGTGTGTGTGCAGGTTCGCCGGCGAGATCATTTCAGACGGGGAAGCGAATGTCAGAGACAATGACTCGTACATGTTCAACCTGGACAATAAGGTCAGAGTTGTACTATTGACATTAAACCATGTCCAAAAGCAGACACAGGAGCCTTGAGCCGCATCTGTCCAGCAGGGTGCACTGTAGATTCTCTCTTGTTTGTCTTGTTTCCTCCCTGTCGGATGGAATAAATGCTTTTGTGCATGTGTGTGATTTAATAAAATAAAATGATTTAACCTCACAGGTTGGCGAGGTCTACTGCATCGATGCCCAGTTCTACGGTAATGTCAGTAGGTTCATCAACCATCTGTGTGAGCCCAATCTGTTCCCGGTGCGAGTCTTTACCAAACACCAAGACCTGCGCTTCCCACGTATCGCTTTTTTCTCTTGCAAACCCATTCGTGCTGGAGATGAGCTAGGGTATACAACTTTATTTATTTATTTATCTTCATCATTGCATTTGTCTGTTCACACACACATTCTGATGTTCTCGTTCCTCTTCACTCAAGGTTTGATTACGGAGATCAGTACTGGGAGATTAAGAGGAAGTACTTCAGCTGTCGGTGCAGTTCTGCTAATTGCAGGTACTCAGTGGCCGGTTTGGGACGCGGACACGCGGATGGCTCGGTCCAAACGCCCACCGTCCGGAGCCCCTCTCAGGTCGCCGGCACTCGGCACATTCACTCAGCCAACACTGGACACGCAGCAAGCCGACCCTGACCTGCCTCTCTGAGGACGAACTCGTAATGGGACACTTCCTGATTTTTTTTATTTTTTTTTTATTTAAACTTATGAAGAGGACGTTTATAAAAATTATGCGAAAGGCTCATTTTTAAGCCAGATTTAATGACTTTAGTGATTTTTATTATTATTTTATTTTATTACCATGATGGAAGGATTTTGAAATATGTACGAACATGCAATATAGATTTTATCGTGTTTTTAAACAGCTTGAACAGATGTTCAGCTGATTGCCTCAATTTTTAAATGGGTTTAAGACTCCTAAACAACAGATTTTTTTTTAAATGATTGATCTGTTCATTCATCCCAATTTTATTACCTAACGATGTTTGCAATTATGATAATCAGGCAGATTAAAGCCCTTTTGTAGATATTTTCTATTACATGCTTGACGTGCTGTCTTTATTCATTTTTATCATTTTGTTCAACCGGAGCGGAAATTCCATCTCCCTGAAACAGAGCTCATCCTTGAATCTTACTTAGACTTTGTCTTTAACGTCGTAGTGTTTATTTAGTTTCCGATTCAGCTGGGATAGCGATGAACGAACCACTGATTGATGAAATGAAGCAGCTGTACAGTATGAATAACCACGCTTTGTTTTCAGATTATTCTCCTGGATGCGTTTTTAAGCGTCCGTGTGTATTAACAGCTGGTTGACTGCCAGACACTCGGAGATCATTCGGGAACCTGACCAGGATTCGAGCCAAACCGGGCAGGTAAGGTCTTCAAGACGGATTGCAGAAACTGGAAAGGATTCATTAGTGAAAACTTCGATACTTCAGTATTGCAGACTGATGTTGTAATACACGGAAATCGTATCTGTGAGAAAGCTTGCGTTGCCAAAACTAAATCCTAAGCTCATCGAGAAACAGAAGGTTTGCAAAAAAAAAGAAATTGTGCAACTGACCTCCCATATTCCCATGAGCCAAACAGCCAGACCTGATGTTCAGACACTTTCAGTCAGCGCTTGGCCCAGTGCAACAACTCCAGCTGCAATACATCCTGTGCACAAAAAAAAAAAAAAAAAACGAACAAAACAAAACCAGACCTATTGCACATCCTTGCTGAAAGCCCTTCCAGATTTTATTCATGAGTACTCGGTGTTGTCTTCCACACATTGCTTACATTACCTCATAAAAGTTTATCATAGATGTTATTTTCCCAAACTCAAACTTCTAATTCATGGCACCGAAAAAGGATTGACATTTTCAGCTTTTTGATTTATTTCCTTCATTTTGGACACTCGGAATAAAGTTTAGGATTATAACACGTTTCAAAGTATTAATTTAAACTGAACGTATTGTTTCCACAGCTGTATAGTGAAGGTGTGTGTTCAAGTATCACTGCAGCCTTCTGAATGAAAAAGGTTAAAGTATGTTGCTAAGATGTTAAAAGCCTTCAGCACAAACCAGACGAGTATTTATCAAGACATTTGGGACAAAAGCAAACCTTTTATTACCTCAGTTATCTTAATTCAGGTAGCAGGTTTTCCCCCTGCATTGGTTGCATCGATCCTTTTGGGGTGTGGAATGGGATGACTAAGCACCGCGATTAAATAGATATTTAGACGCTTGTGGAAATAAAGCTGCTGCGTAGCCGTTGTTGTCACAAGGAATGTGCTGTCATAGGAAAATAATCAATGACGTGATATTATGGAACCTGACATGACGCATGCTTACCGGCAATCTCTGAGATTGATTATTTTTTGACGTGTTATACTCTTTACAGAAATGTGTCCATGATGGCTTTTTATTTATTATACGTATATTGACGTGTACATTTCATCAGTAAAAAAAAATTTAACAACCGTCTCCTTATAGACGTGTAAATTTCACTATATCAAAATATTACACGATTATTAATCCATGTGTCTGGAGCATCAGCATACAAGTCTCTGTTTATGTTAATATAGGATGGGCGTTCTGGACTTTTGATTGTACAGAACATGATTATGGGGATTAAAAACTCCTTTTATTTCTCTATCTAATCCCCTGCTACACTATTGCACTTATCCCAGTGTTCCACTAGTGCTTGGATACCATCAAGCTGGCCTCCCAAGAACTCCTTTAACGGCCCAAACGTGGAAATGGCTTGGAGCAAGGTTAGGACTGTACGGTGATGTGGCAGTAACTCCCAGCTGAGTTCCTGTAATGTGCAAGTGGTGTTGGTGAATAATTGTGTGTACAGTTCCCACAGACAGATGCGTCTCTTCTACAAGCTGCCGACAGGTTATCTCAGGATTTTCAAGGATCAGGTGTACCACTTGCTGAAAGTTCGCAAGAAACTACTACAGTGGACTCCGAGCCACCTCGGCTGGGATCGTCATTCACAGATGTACGGCCTTTATTTAAAATGTTTGCACTATTCAGATGATTATAATTCAGTGGCTAAATTTTGAAATCCAAACCCAGTGTGTTACAACTATCCTGTACTTGCAATAGCCACAATATCAGGCACTCATAAATTTATTTATCTGATATTAAAGTGAAAAAACCTTGGAAACAATCTGCTTGTTTAAATGACAGGTAATGAGTCATACAGGTAATTATTATAAGCTACATGTATGATATTGCCCATAAAAATATGCAGTGTGAATATAAAGTTGGGAATCTGATACTAGTGATTGCTTTCATAAAGAAATTATAGGTACTAAAACCGAACACATTTCAGTTTTACTTCAGAAATTGTACTGTACGATTGTTTGCAGCATAATGAATTAGTGTTTCTGCTCTTTGTCCCTGAATCTCTTGGTAAATTTAAAAAGATTAATTGATAGTGTATCCAGAAAAAGTAGGTACTGACTATGTATAAGGAGTTAATACTTTATGGATGGGCTGGCAGTCCATCACACTATTCATGCACTCACTCATACTTAATGGCAGTTTAAAACACCCAGTTCTACTACTGGAAATTGTTAGGAGGTGTGTTGGCCGTTGAACCAGAAGGAAACCCACATGGACACGGAGAGACCCAAGGTAGATCTGTGAGACGTGACCATTACGCATCAAACCAACACTACATCCATGAAATAATCTTTAATGTAGAATTTTTATATAGCAGTGCAAAAAAAACAATCTAATATTGCCCTCCAGTTTCAAAAAGGTTTCTGATAGCTTCTCTAAAGGCTTTGTATAGGTGTTACTTGGCATCATCCATCCATCTAGGAACCTCTGCAGTCCAACTAGGGATGGTGGAAGCCCCTCGTTATAAGATTTTATGATGATAAGTTTGTAGGGATGGTACTCCCCAGGGACGGATATGGCATCACGATACCTAGGTGCCGATTCGATTTGTATTGCGATTCTATACATATCACGATTTTTTTTTTTTTTATTCTCTCAGATTTCATTAGAATTCTAAATAAACGTAATAACGTTCATTCCTGCCACACAGGATGCTAATGCGTGAATACTTTAAAGGGGATTATAGAGGAACTACAACATTTATACAACATATGTATACATTTAAATTAATTTTTAAAAAATTGAAAAAATTAATTGCCACACCAAAATATCACAATACATAACTGAATTTATGTTTCCCCATTTCTATTACACAGTATACAGGGTTTGTTGCTGCATAGTCTACCGTATAACTGAGGTGGCAACGGTGGCTTAGTGGTCATCACTGTCGCCTTGCTGCCTCCAGGGTCCGGGTTCAATTCCCAACCGAATCGGTGGTCGGTGTGCAAGGAGTTTGTATATTCTCCCTGTGCTTGGTGGGTTTCATACGGGTACTCCGGTTTCCTCCCACAGTGCAACAACATGCAGATTAGGCTAATTGGCGTTCCCGTAGTGTGTGAATATGTGTGTGTTGTAAACACAATGCTAATCACCGTTGGCCTCTAGAGGTTCCTAGATGGATGAATGGAAGCTGTAACTGGTGTTGTACTTTATGAAATGAATATTCTCACCAACATGTTATTGTTCTTCTCATGACAACAATATATGGATTAAAGTGCTTCAGATAAATGAGTGTGTGTGATAGTTGTCAGATTATGTCTGGAGCGCTGGATGATTGAATGAAGTTCTGATTTACACCCCAGCCAACACACACACACACACACACACACACCCTGTCCTGAGAAAACATATAGCTAATAAAGCACAGTTCCTCTCTTCATCCCTCCCTCTATCAATCACTTGTTTTCTCCTGCTCTCTCCAGTCCCAAATGACTTCTCACTCCCTGTATAAGTGCACTAAACATGGGGATGAGGTAATGACTTCCGCTGTCTATCTAGGGCTCTAGATTCGTCCAGTGGGAACTCTGTTCCGACTTCCGTGTTTTCCCCTCCCCGTTGCCATGGCGACTGTAACGCAGGCGGGGCCACTGACGCGCTCGCGGAACAGCAGCGGCTGCATCAACCAGCTCCAGATTCTTTTTTTTTTTTTCCTCCTTTATTCTTCTTCCCTCCAGCCAGAGATCAAAGAGTCGCTCTCGTGTACTTATTGATACATTGTTATTTTTTATCATTCAAATTTTTTTCTTCCTCAACATAAATCAGTTTATTTATTTATTTTGTATGTGTGTGTGTGTGTGTGTGTGTGCAGCGCGCATGCAGCATCACTGGAGCATCTCTGATGGAAGTCGGAACCTGGAGAACCTGAAGAACCTTCTCCAAACGGGATCTTATTTAATATAAATAAATAAATAAAAACAAGGAAAGAAAGAAATCAGCGACTGGGATCGGCTGCAGCACAACAGAGTAACACAATAGTAGAGGTGTGTGTGTGTGTGTGAGACATCAGGTTTTTAAGCGTAAAGGGAAATGAATGCCGGATTGTGCAACATGAGAAGATAAACTTCAAGACGCATCTGGACACTCGTGTTATTTTTTTTTTTTTATGGATTCAAAAGAAGATATGTCGGATTAAAAGCCCACACGAGGCCACCTTTTTCTTTTTCTTATTCCTTTTTTTCCCTGTCCTGTCTCCTGAGTGATGCTTGCTGAACGGGCTGCTCTGTCGGATGCTGTAGCAGTGCCTCCCTCATCCTGATGCAGCCTCGTGCCTGGGACTACACCGCGCGTGGTGATGCTCCTTCTGCATGCCCAGTCTGATACCGAGTCTCGTTCCTGCGCGTTACTAGAATGGCCCGTTTCGAAGACGACCTGCCGGTCCGGTATGGAGGCGGCTCTCCGTCGGGTGCGGGCCGAGGGCCGAGCCGGCAGCAGGGCCCCCCGGGCGCCCACAGGGTCTATAAGCAGACCATGGCTCAGCGAGCCCGCACCATGGCCATCTACAACCCCATCCCTGTCAAACAGAACTGCCTCACCGTCAACCGCTCTCTCTTCATCTTCAGCGAGGATAACGTGATTCGGAAGTACGCCAAGAGAGTCACGGAGTGGCCATATCCTTTACGCACGTCCTTTCGCGCATGGTACAAATAACAAAAACCTGTTCCTTTAAGAAAAAAAAAAATGTATGTATTTATTAGTGGCTTAGTGGTTAGCACTATCACACACAGGGTCCAGGTTCGATTCCCATCTGGGATCTGTATGCATGTTTCTCCCCATGCTTGCTGGCTTTCCTCCCCAAGACATGCACATTATTCTTATTAGTGCTCCTGGTGTGTGAATGAGTGTGAGATTGGATTGGCACCCTGTACAGGGTGTACCCCGCCTCGTGCCCTGGGTTAGGCTCCAGGCACCCCGCGATCCTGTATACAGGATAAAGTGGTTTAGATGATGAGTGAGTGAGTGAGTGAGTGAGTGAGTGTTTTTGCCAGGGGTGGCATAGTGGTTAGAAGTGTCACCTTGCACCTCCAGGATTCAGGTTTGGGTGCCTGTCCCCAAAAACATGCAGATTAGGCTAATTGGCATTCCCATATTGCCTGTGGTCTGTAAAGGGTGTACCCCCACCTCGTGCCTTAAGTCTCCAGGTCCCCGTGACCGTGTATACAGGATATAGACGATGAATGAGCGATTGAGTTTTTCTGCCACTTGGGTTTTAACGTAATTTTTTTTCTTTTAATTACAAAAACATAGTTGCAAGTATAAATTATTAAATAAACCCTACAGGTACACCAAACTCGAAGTTTGAAAGGCTTGGAGAAAGGTTTAGAGAACTTCCCAATGGGCACAGGTAGGACTGCAGGACATCTTCAGGAGCTATTGGAAACAGCTTACCTAACAACATACTAATTTTACTAAGTTTTAAGCATCTTAAAGTTGACTTAAAGACCTCTTGAGTTTAAAGACCTTCTACAGACACACACACACACACATGAAGGCTAGTCTGTGTGCCCACTGTGCTGTAACGATTTTTCTCCGGAGTGTTTTTTGATCAGAAAGGAGTGAGTGGTTAAGGCGTTTAGGTTACTGATCAGCAGGTTGTAAGTTCAAATCCCAGAACGACTAAGCTGTCCTCCTTTTAAGACACTGTGGGTAAAAACGAAAAACAGTTCCAATCCCTTGAGGAAACTGCTTTCTAAGAGTATTATCCGTGCTTAAAACCGCTGCTGGAGTGAAATCTATGGTTAGTAAGGATTAACCCCCGGCCAAAAAAAGAAAAACCCCAAAAAATGTTGTCACTTACGATTGTAGAAGTTAATAACAAGCCTTTTATTATTGCCCGAACGTCACTCTGTTCTCTACTGGGAAATGATTTAAAAGCAGTGATGTTCACAATGAGGAAGTGATAAAGGACAAACAGAACATCTAATTGTTTCTTGGTGCAACATGAATTACTGTATGATGACATTACGGTATTGATCTCTCCTCAGCTCTATAGTTCACATAAAGGTGATTTAAACCAACACAAGGTACAGAAGTGATAGATGTCAGAGCATTTAAGGTGGTGAGGGTTACTTCAAAGGTGGCCACACCCTAAGTGACTCAAAACCCCCTAAGAAATAGCTTGACAGGAGGAGAGAAGTTACAATAGAAATACAATAGAAATGAAACGAGGATGTGAGTAGAAAACAGATTAAACTGAATTAAGTTGGTAAAAAAAAAAGAAAAAAAGAAAGGGTCAGGAGATGAGTAGCTGGCAGAAGCAGTGTGTTTATCTGATCAAGCACAGATGCAGATCCAGAACCCTGCCTTTTGTAGCCCTGCACTACACAACTAAGTGCAACGCAAGGTTTTTGTGGTTTCCCTCCCAGTCCTGTCCTTCGTATAGTCCCTTCCCTCATACGTCTCGGTATTCCTTCTTCAGCCGATGCGCTATTGATCCTTTTGGATGCTGCGAGCCTCTCGGTCGCTCCTAGCAACCAGAGCAGCTCTCGCATTAGGCCGCCCAAATTACCCGCTCACATTTCCCCATGGGAACAGCAGCAATGAGTGCCTAAAATGCAGCTATTAATCGCACCAAGACATCGCTACTACTCTCCGCCCTGCCACCGGGGCCGCGTTTCACCCAGGAAGACACAGCAGCTTTGTCAATCTGCAGTATTTTATAGACTTTAAAGTGACCAGATGACCGAACGCGAATCCATAGCGCGGGTTCTGTGGTTCTGACGCGCACAATTTATGAGAATGCTGCAGAAGAACTTCAGACTGAAACGATTTCGGTGAAGATTCATAGTAACTGTCTTCTCTTATGTAATCTTTTGTCCTCGTTTGGCACTCGTTTCCAATCTGGAGCTTTTCAAGGTGTCGAAACCGCCTCTCGTTTCACGTGGCCAGAAATGCGAGGAAGTTGAGAACGAACTGCCAATATAAACCGAACCTGGCAGCGTTTGTTTGAACGTGGGCGGCACACGAGCAGTTCACATGGCTACATCTCTGTTGCGCTCATGCTCAGAAATGTAGGCTAGTCCCGAGCTTTTGCTTGGTGAGGATTATTATATAATAGGGAGATTTGTGATGTGTCTTGTAGAAATATGTATAGGGAAAATATTTGTCATGCTTTTCATTTTAAAAGTTAAAACGATTGCATGGGGTTATGCTTCTCACATTTTAGCTCGTATTAAAAGTTGAAAGGGCATGATTGGCATTTATACCCTTTTTTTTTAATTTTTTTTTTTACAACTTTCCTATATTTACATGAAATTCTATTATTATTAATATGACAGTATTTTTATTGATGCTTTGCTAAAATGCAAAAATGCCATCATTTTAATTCCATAAGTTCAGGGATTTTATAATTGAAAAAATGTCAAAATCTCAAAGTTTCCACAATTTTAAATCATTTAAACAAAACCTGTCAGGATGGGCCCAAGGGTCTCTGTGATTTCTCAGCCTTTAGTAATGATTGTCATACAAATATACTGTGTTATTGTGTTTTATTACAAAACGATTGACACAGAAATCGATTTTAACATCCAGTCAGGTACTTGTTCAAATGTACTAATAGAGTTTATAAAGCACTCACATATGGCAAATATACGTCAAGAGATTTCATGAAAGATTGTGACATCAGCATCATATGAGATCCGCCATATCAAGTCAGGTATTACTGTAAGTCGCGCAGCTTCATTTTGTGCTTTGGTCCTTAGAGTGCTGTAGGCGAAAAGTATCAAATTGTTTAATTTCTGCGAACATCGGTTCATAAATATATTCATTAATATACTTGATCCTCCACCAGAATTGAAAAAGTTTTAATCCTAAACATTGATTAAAATCTCTTTAATAAACACTATCCAAGCTGAATATGCATGTGTTTTTCTGCTTGCGAAGTCTTTTTTAGGGTCAGTAGGGAAGTCCTGGTGTTAAAATCAGGCTGAGGGTTCCCTTTTCCTTATTGCATCACAGAATCCTCATTTAAATATTCGTAATCAAACTCGCTCTGGCCATATCTCAGCAACCGGACATGATACAGTAGTAACCTTGCAGTCAAAATGGAGCTCACTAACCAGAAAATATGCTTCTTTAAATCACCCAAAAATGCGACTTACTGTAATACCTGATTTGATGCAGCGTGTGACTTATTATCCTAGCATCCATCTCTAATCAAACCCACCGCTAGAGATGTCAGACCCCTTGAAAACCTACTGTAATATACGCAGCCTCCAACCAAGCCAATCTTTTTTTAATTGTTATAGCATTTCTAAGTGCTCTTTAAAATCATCCCTATACATCCCTCCTTTACAGCACCCCTGTTTCTAACCTACTGTAGGCGGGACACTTGTGTGGACTGAAGTGAGACGACCATTAACATGGTAACCTCTCGGTTATTGCATCTACAAATGGAGAGTTAAAGCTGTACAGTATGAGCCATGTCTAATGACTCTGTGATAACGGCAAGGCACATCCTTGACATAAAGCAGATATCCTACAGTACAGTACATATCCTCTGCATAGAATAATCACAATGACCATAAAAATGATGTATTCGTAGTGTTTTGATCTCTTTCTCCAAATCTTCCTGGTACTTGTATACTGTATGTATTCAAGGTGTTCATGTGTTACTTCCTTGACTGTCTCACTCCATTTGAGTACATGATCCTCGCCACCATCATAGCCAACTGTATTGTCCTGGCCTTGGAGCAGCATTTACCTGCCGAAGATAAAACCCCGATGTCTGAGCGACTGGTGAGTGTTTGACGTGGTTTTACTGACAATGATCCGGTTTATGACTCTGATTACAGTAGAATAGTTCAATTCTTCCTTAACTTGAATAATCTCTAAATAGAAATATACAAAAAATATGCTATTTGTATGCTTTTTCTTTTTTAAAAGTATATTATTCGCACCGTGGCTTAGTGGTGAGCACTGTTGCCTTGCACCTCCAGGGTCTGGGTTTTATTCCCTGCATGTTCTCCCCCTGTGCTTGGTGGGTTTCCTCCAGGTACTCTGGTTTCCTCCCACAGTCCAAAGACATGCAGATTAGACTAATTGGAGTTCGCCAAATTGCCCATGTGTGTGTGCTCTGCAATAGATTGATTGACACCCCATCTAGTGTGTGTACCCCGCCTCGTGCTCTGGGATAGGCTCCATGCCCCCGCGACCATGTATACAGAATTGTGCGGTATAGACGATAGCCGCTAATCTGAGATCACAAAAGCTAGCAAAGTTGCCTACAAATTTGAGAAATAGCTACAGGTTGTAATTACACAATCTATGTAAATGAAGGTTAGCTAGATTAAGGATTAAGGTTAGCTAGATACAGTACATGTTTAACTTGGGCCACATTTATGCTAATGGTTTTACGTTAAATAATTAGCTAGAGTTCAATTTTCTTAGCTAGTTTAGCTAGTCAACCTAGCTAATTTCAGTGTAGCATTATTAGAAAGCCCATCTAGCCAAATAACTACCGCTATAGAGGTGATATAAGATCAAAAAGAAATTTGTGTGGGCTGAACCCCCAGAGAACAAGTTTCTACTGTTCTTAGTTTTTAGGTTATTATGTGTGTCAATCTTTCTGCTGGATTAACACAACCTAGCACCATTAAATAATAATAATAATAATAATAATAATATAAAAACAAAAGCTTAATGATCACAACAGAGCTTATGCTCACGTCTCCTGCAGCAATGCGAAGTCTATTCTCTGGTTAAGACCTTTAAAGTCCCCCCTTTGTGGTCTCAGCAGGGATGTGTAAGTGTGTGTGCGAGTGTGTGTCATGTAGATGCAAGGCTCTCCCCAGTGCTGCTCTGTAAATCAAGCAGGATCAAAACCCCTCATGTACCCCCCGTATTTAAATCCACACCTCATATTCAGTCTGCCTTTTAAACCGTAATGTCAAAAAAAAAAAAGGACGAGGAGAATGCTCAGTGCCGTGTCGCTCAGGAGGGGGTCTCAGGCACCAAAGGAAAGGCATTTATGAAAACAAGATGTCACTTATTCAGTCAATGGGCCTTGCAGCTGCCGGCTCAAAACGCTAAACCGGTTCAGCTGGGCTAGCGTCTGCCTGATGGTTTATTATAAGAACCGATATCAAATTCAATACGGTTGTAGCACGGGTTTGCATATATTTTATCATAAGAGATTTGTTACTGAAAATATCATTTTCATAGCTGTTATCCTGAGACATCGGGCCTTGTTTATCAAACTGTATATTTATATATATTTATTTATATAATTCATATTTATGTATGTATTTATTTAGAAAATCATTCATCAACAAATATTCAGCTGAATAACTGCTTGCCATGCAATTTTTTTTCATGTATTTTTGGTTGCTAAAATCGCAGCGTTTGAAATGTATAAGCGGTCACGTAAATATGTGTTTTAGTCCAGATAACGTGAGCAAAGACCTATTGAGCAAAGACGCATACAGTACAGTATTTGCCTTAATCACGGCTCTACAGCCAATCAGGGGCGTCTGTGAGCTCGCACAAGCGGAAGGAGTGGATAGCGCTGTCCTCCGAGTGTGTTACGCCGCCCCTAATGGTGCGTGAGCGAGATTCGAAAAGATGCGGTCGGCTGGTGTCACGTGGTTCGGAGGAAACACGTGATAGTCTTCGGTCCTCCCGACTGAGTGGTAGTAGTAGCCTTAATGTGGGAGCCCCCTAGTGAC
>JAQMYG010000014.1:18663979-18675529 GCA_030014215.1 Clariallabes teugelsi | reverse complement strand
CTCGAGCTGAAACTACGCTAAGTATGAGTTAAGGTTGGTCCAGACCAACCTTACGAACGTGTGACTTACCTAAGAGAGGGTAGCTTGCTGAATTTTCGTGGGGTGTCTGTTGTCTTCTGGCTGGCCAGTCCAGTGCTGTCCAATTACTTTTGGTTGCAATAAACTTTTTTGCTCTTTCAATACTTAAGCAGTTGTTGGGTTTGTGTTTAGAAAGTTGGTTCAGTTCACAAAATTTGCCACGACAGGATCCGAATAACTTTGACTACAGGCAAATTGTGACTGGGACAAACCAAGGCACAGACTAGATGACTGGGACAAACCAAATCTCCAAATAAAAGCATGTGTTCTGGTATGTTCCCTGAAAGCACCTACAATGGGCATGTGAGCATCAGTTCTTCACCATAGAGCAATGGAAGAAGGTGGCCTGGTGTGATAAATCATGTTTTCTTTTACATCATGCACACACCTGTTTGTGTGTGTGCGAGTTGATTACCTGGGGAAGAGAGCAAAGCCGGTAGATGTAGTGTAATGCTCCGGGCAATGTTCTGCTGGGAAACCTTGGGTTCTGACATTCATGTGGATGTTCCTTTGACCAAGTACACCTCTTTATGGCAACAGTATTCTCTTATGGTCGTGGCCTCTTTCAGCAGGCTAATGTGCTCTGTTACATTGCAAAAATTGTTCAGGAACGGTTTGAGGAACTTGACAAAGACCCCAAGGTGTTGACTTGGTTCCAAATTCTTAAGATTTGAGCATCTGTAGTATGTGGTGGAAAAACAATCCTGATCCATGGAGGCCCCACATAATTAAATATGTCTAAAATGTCTGGAGAAGGAGGATGAACTGTGGTGATGCCTGTGCTTGACATAAAATTCAATGAATTTCTATAAACTGATGTGCATCCGTGTAAGTGTTAAGGTAGCAGCGTCTCAGTAGGCCATCGTCTGTTGACATTTTTTTAAGCTAGTGTGTTTTAATGAATAGCGGAAGTTATTAAGAAGTCAGGAAAACAAAGTGTGTGTGTGTGTGGGTGTGCGAGTGGATGTATGCATGTTTGTATGTGCAGTAGAAGGCAGAGGTATTCTGCCTCCAGCTGTCTAGTGTGCCATGAATCACTTGTGTTACGGTAAGAGGCATCTGGCTGTATAGTAAAACTGCATGTTTCATTGGGTTGTAGAAGAGAGGAATTAAGGGCTGAAATCCTTTATTGTAGCGTGTTCTCTTCTCACTTTCTTTGTGTCCTTGCTTTTCATTTATTAACACAAACTATTAGTGGAACCAAAGCAATGCAGAGTCAGTGCTTGTGCCAGCACCTCTAGAATAAATTATTTTAATCAAACTACCTGTATGCTCACCACATTGCGTTTTTTTTTTTTTTTTTTGCCTAGATGTTTCGAGGGGTTCTGTCCACTAACTTTTGTGATCTAATAAATTGTAACAATAAAATGTATTGTCTGTTATCTTGATTACAAACTAATGGAAATTTTTTTTCCATATATCTATAGAACAAACCTGAATCTCAAGTCTAAATTTCATCACAACTGGCAACCTTCTTGATTGAAACTGAAAATACTATGGTTTATTTGCTTTGTTCAAAATATAAAATTTTACTCTAGACATGCAAGATGTCCTTGTTCAACCCTTCCAGGTAGTTAAACAATCTATACCATTCAGCCATAACATTAACTACCTAGGTTTTAGGTTTCCCTTGTGCCACCACAACAGCTCTGACCCCATGGTGTATGACTCCACAGGACCTCTGAAGGTGTGCTGTGGTATCTGCCACCAGGATATCAGCAGATCCTTTAAGTGCTCTCTGTTGCAAGGTGGGGCCTCCATGGACCAGACTTATTTGTCCAGCACATTCCATGGATGTTTAATCCGACCGAGATGCGGTAATTTTATAGGCCTGATCAACAGCCTTGAACTCTCTGTCTCCTAAGCCCCATACACTGCACGCTGTACATACATATACAGTATATGGGCCAGTTTCCTGTGGTCAACATATTATCTGCAGTTATGGGGCTTGTGACCTGAATTTTTTTTGGCATGATCGATTTTATTCTCCAGTTGATTACCAAATACAAAAGAAATCAGACTAATAAACAGATACTGTATGTGATACAGTCCATGAAATTCCATACAGGTCATATAGTGTTAAGTCAAAATAATGCAAATCTTGGCTTAATGGGAATCTTGGCTAAGGACACCAAAATGGAGTGGCATAGAAGCTACAAAGGATTGTCCAAAAAGGAGAGGTATGAGTTAAAAAAAGGTATAGGTATCATAACCCAAACATGGGTTACTCAAATCAATTGCCTAAGGGAAATAAAATGGAGGTGGCATAGGACCTGGAATTGGAATCCCAAAGGTAGGTGAGGGAAATTGAGGTGCTGGACGTGCAAAGCCTTGTATTGGAGTTCCAGGTATCAGGTGCAGGTAATCTAGTATTGGAGGCCCAGGGATCGGACATGAGTAATCTCCCATTGGAGGTCCAGGTATCAGATGAGGATAATCCAACATTGGAGGTCCAGGTATCAGATGAGGGTAATCTAGCATTGGAGATCTAGGTTTTAAACGTGGGCAAGCTAGCGATGGAGCTACCCGTACACACTCAATAGGACCATGCTTGACTCTAACGATAGATACATTCTTGGTAGGGCCATCATTGTTCAGTACTTCTAGAACATCAATCCTCTTAGGATCCCACACACAATCCTCCTCAAGTCCTCTAGCTACCATTCCACAGTTAGGAGGAACCCAAGCGGTGTCATATCCTGCTTGGTGCCAAGTCTTTTGAAGTGGATGGCCTTGATAGTCAATCCGTTTCACTTTACCTACTCGCACCCTGAGTCGCAGAATTACTCGTACTTCACCCAGTTTGAGAGGTAAGGGGTAGGTAGCAGCTTTCTGAAAACTCCGAGTCACGTAGACGCCAGGTCCCAACATGCCATTAGTGGAAGGGACAAAACCGTTCTGTTTGATACTGTTGGCATTTTGAAGGGTTGTACCATGATACATGATATACGCTTCCTGGCCACCGCGGTCTTGGCTTATCTCTAAGCCTTTAATAAAGTCTAGTAGTTCCATTCTGGTAAAGTTGTTGTTTGTATGATCTAAGGGTGAAAAGACAAGCATGTAAGCTAATTTGTGGCAAATCCTTACCATATAATGTACTATAACTCATTAACACTTCGGATATGAAGGATTTTCATTGTATTGTTACTGAACGCCTAAAAAATAAAATGCTATTTACTTTTTGAAATCACATGTACATATGTGCAATGTGTAATACATGACAGTAAACGTCAAAAAATCTATCCAAAATGTATGTGAATATTATCAGTTAAACCTTTCTAAAATGTTTTATCTGGAAAAGCATTTCAAGAGTCTTTAGCTTTTAGCTTGTGCAAGAGTCTGAAGCAGAGACATACCTGTAGGGTGATAGGTCTGTGAAATCCTTTTGTTTTCCCACAATTATTATTTCAATCGCTGTATTCTGCCTCGACAGAAATTTATGTTTTGAGTATTCTTTTTGTTGGGATTGAGGAGTCACACATACTGCTTTTTAAGCTGTTAAGAGAAAATGAAAGTAAAAGAGCAAATGCATTACAGTACATCCTTATTGCTGATAGAGTACAAATACATAAATGTGAACTTTGAACTCCAACCCAGTTGTTTTGCTTGTTAAGAACAGAGGAAAACAACTTTACAGTACGTGTTGTTTGGTTTTGACTGTGTGAGGAGAAAAACACTGTAGGAATGTTCTTACAGAAAATAATTAAGGATGGTGGTGTTCGTCCTCATATACTACTACTTTTTATCCCTAACAATTTTTATTTGTTAAAGAATGACATGTCGGTTGTTGTATTCATTAATGGTTGGGGGGGGGGCGGGGGTGTCCTTCAGACTCGTCAGTTCTAGTTATTGCTTGTAACATTATGACACCTGTAATGGGTAACTGCTAAGACAATTGCAGTTTTACTTACTGTATGGGAGAGAAGTTACTTCAGTTTCAAAGCACAGCTCTTACTTGCTTTGGAATTTACAGACGAATGAATATTTCCAATACAGTCCCACCGTCAAACTCATACAGATTTATTCATACAGGATTAGTTTTAAAGGTTAGCATCTAACTGAATCATTTATCACTAGATTCTTTTGTGCCATGTACTGTGCCATAATATCAGGAAGTCTGGTGAGAGAGGAGCCATAATGGCATAATGACATTAGGAGAATGATCAGAAAACTCACTAGGTGCAAAAAACAAAAACAAGTTATGCATGACATACAGATAATTTGTTACATCCCTGTTGGGTTGAAGATATCAGCGTGTGAAGATATCAGCGTGTGGATGAACATCCAGTGGGGAAACGGATATTTCAGCTGGAATCATTCTATTAACTGCAAAAAAAAAAAAAAAAAGCAAAAGTAAACACTATATACAGTATCTTGCTGGCCACAGGCATTTTAGCAAGCTTATAAAAAACAAATTTTGCACTCATTCTCCTTGGAAAGCTCATCTGTCAAGAAAATGCTGTAAAAAACTTTACTTTTAAAGTGAAAGCTAGGTGTGTATAAAACCAGGCAGTCAATCATATGTACTAATTGACATTGTAACAAGCTCCCGAGTTAATCATTTAATTAGTGTTTTAATTTGCGTTTAATTAGAGTTATAAGTCTGGACTTATAAACCCCCCCCCCCCCCCAACCATCAGAAGACACTATCTTTGATACGAGAGATGTTCAAGTCAATCAGGGACTTAAATTTTTCAAGAATGAAGGTGTAAAACTGTGCGAATTCTACACACAATCATTCACCAGCACCACTTGCACATTACAGGAACTCATGAAATGTTACCTAAGACACATGTGCTATTCTATCTATTCTAGTCTAGTCAAGTTAGTCAAATAATGCTAGTTATCAAATGAATGCGGCTATTAAACTCATCATAACATGTCAAACTCAACTTGTTTTTTTGTAATCTTTAAGCTTCCTCAGATTTGTTTGCAAAGTGCTAAATTCACGTTCGTGCGTAAATAAGAAAACTAATTCAGGGAGTGAAAAAAAAAAACAAGGATGTAATTTATATTTTGACAGGTATTATATTAGGAGTTTATCATTCTTTATTTTCTTTTGTTATTTTCTATCCATGTCATGGCACCTGTCAAGGGGTGGGATAAATTTGGTGGCAAGGGAACAGTCAAATTTCGAAGCTGATGTGCTGGAATAATCCACAGACAACGTAAAGCATAAAGATCTGAGTAACTTTGACTATAGAGAAATTGTGACGGCTAGACGACTGGGACAAACCATCTCCAGATAAAAGCATGTCTTCTGAGATGTTTACCGAAAGCACCTACAATGGAATATGCATGTGAAGATCAGAACTTCATCATGGAGAAATGGAAGAAGGTGGCCTGGTCTGATGAATCATGTTTTCTTTTACATCATGCACACAGCTGTTTGTGTGTGTGAATTGATTACCTGGGGAAAAGAGCAAAGCCGGTAGATGTAGTGTAATGCTCCGGGCAATGTTCTGCTGGGAAACCATGGGTTCTGACATTCATGTGGATGTTCCTTTGACCAAGTACATCTCTTCATGGTAACAGTATTGTCTAATGATCTTGGCCTTTTTTGGCTTTGATGGTTTGAGGAACTTGACAAAGACCCCAAGGTGTTGACTTGGCCTCCAAATTCTCCAGATTTGGATGCAGTGTTGCTTCAGAGAAGCCTCTTTTTTTTTTGTGGTAGTAAACACACGCTGGAGCACGGATTACTGCATCTTATCTCCGACGTCTTGTCTCGTATTCCTGCTGCGCACCGCTACTCGCTCCCATCTGCGCGGTGACGGCTCTGGACTGATGCCTTTCTTATCACATCAGTCGTTTCTTTTAGATCGAACGACGACTCTGAAATGCTTTCTTTGCGAGATCACTCACTGTCCCTGAAGACAGAATATATTAGTTATAACCTTCACTGCTGTGGAACAGCAGCAAATGGAGAAAACGCTCCACTTTATCTTGTGTTATATATACAGTATGCTGTGGTTTGCGTAGCAGACGCGTTACTCTTTAGTCCAGAGACGTAGTATGTGTAGGTGCGGGTATTTCCTAGTATTCTGTCATTTGTGATAACGGTTTGTTGCTATGGGGATGCACGAGATTGAGTTTGTTGATAAATAAATTTGCTTTACGGCTCGATTTATCACTGCGAAAGCCGATTTCACGGACATGCGTCTTCTTTAAACAAGGTCTCCTTTTTCCTTATTAGTTTAACTCTCGTATGTCAGAGGATTCTGCATAACAAGTTTTAAGGACATTACTTAATCTTGCTACAATCCCTCTCTGTCTGTGGCATTCGATACCGTTAACAAGAACATATTGAAAAAATAATATATAGTGCAGTCTGTCTGAGAATCTTCATTTGTTTCGATACGTTTCACTCCATCACTCTCTCCCTATCTCTCTGTCATATCCCGATGAGTGCGGTGGATCCGCCTCTGTTTCTATGGAGATGAGTCTCATTGTCTCTTGCGAGCGTTGCTGTGTGTGCTAAACACTGATGCTGGAAAAGCCCTGTGTTCCACTCAGCTGCTCAGCTGTGTCAACAGACACTTTGAAATGAACACAGAAATAAAAAAATAATAAAAGAAAGAAAAGAAAGCAGGACCGGGGATTCTGTAATAGATGTGATGTCATGCATTTGTTGATTTATCTGTTACACAAGGGCTTGATTTTGTTTCTCATTAGGTACAAGATGGAGCGTTAGATTTTAGTGGCATGTTAGAGTTCCTCCTGATAAACTGTTCAGTTCAATACAGAAGTATTGGCACCCTAACTCGTTGGATCTTTTACTTTTCATAAACGTTATGTTTGCATATGAACATGATTTTTAAAAAACGTTTCTGTTTAAATACTCGATTGATAATTCTAATATTCATTAAAAATCTGTGTCAATCGAGTCTTTCTTGTCAGTTCAGATACTTTAAAGGAGCAGTTTTAAATTTTTAGATTTGTTTGTTAAGTGAATCTCAATTGCTTGCAGTTACGACATTGAGCAGCGCATTAGCACATCCTTATTTCCAATAACATACAGTATGTCTTTCAAGGGAAATATATACAGATCTGAACAGCTCTCATGCATCGGGAGCCAATTCCCCAGCTGGACGAAATATGGAGTAATGAGAACCTTTTTCTCTTTCTGTGCCACACTCCAGTCCTGTAGGTGGCAGTAATTTAAAGGCACCAACTGCATATATACCCGCAGCTCCGCCCGTGTGCAGATCCTGACGCCTACGTGTTACCATCACCTGCGAGTTTCTCCTGGGGTTCTTTAGCTATGAGTTTGGTCTGATGTTACCGTTTTCGTTGCTGAGTGTTCGTTTCAAGGGCTACCCGTTTTATAGGTGGCATTTTGCCCCTCAAAAAATCTAATGATGCTACCCATCATGACATTTGCTCACCTGCCCGACTATTCGACTGCGACACGTCCACAGCATGACATAAAAATAGATAATGACGCTGCCTGCTGTGAAATTCAGCCTGTGATACGCCTGTGATAGAGCTACCTGCACAAACACCGCCCGCCATCCATACAAACAGACAGAATTTCGGTTATGTATACAGTGGGGGAAATAAGTAATTGATCCGCTGCAGATTTTCTAAGTTTGCCCGCTTACAAAGAAATGAAGGGTTTATAATTTTTAGCCAGTCTTATTTGTATCATGTGCCTTTATGGATATATAAGATTTACAAATGTGAAAAGTCAGAGAGATCTTGGATTCTTGTCTATCGCTTTTCTCTCAGTTCTGGCTGCATGAAATATGAGAGAGGATTAAATGCTTTGTCCTTTGATTTTTACATCCCAAAATCCCACAATCCCCCTCAACCCCATCTTCTGTTGTTATTATTCAAGCTGCTTAGTGAAGAGAAAAGAGAAGAATTGCTCCACAGCTTCGGCTGAACACAGCCCACGTCAGGAACTAATAACAGGGCACAGCAGACATGCCTAATGAAATGTTTGCCAAACACCAAAGAATTATATACACTGCAGGCGCTAGAGCGTACGAGCGCGCGCACGCTGAAGTTTAAAGAAATCGCTCGCATGCTGTGCTAATTAGGAACGCTGTTTAAAACAAGAATTGCTGAACCACGTTAAACCTGCTATAGTAGACTTGTGTTTCTTAGAGGAATGCCCTGTAGTGTGGTTAGGTTTCCCTGAGCGTTCTGGTCTTTTATTCCAAGGGGATCTGCTTTCTCGCTTATTGCATCATTTACTGTTTCCAAACAGTCCTAGCCTTTGTTTGTTCTCAGTAACACAGAAAGCATGCTAATACTTTTTTTTTTATCCTTGAGTGGGTTGTATTAAACTGTTAAATTCTCAAATCGGATTGGTCTAAAAGTGTAATTCAAATGGCTTATTTTAAAGTACTCCTAGTAATACATTGTCATTTCTATAGCAACAAATTAGTGTGATTTTTAAATGTACAGATCTGAATATTATCAATTTTCTTTTCTTTGTCCCCTTAATCCCAAGGGTCGCCACCTTGGGATCATTTGATCCGTAGGGTTTGGAACAGGTTTTGCCCCAGATGTCCTTCCTATTGCAAGCCTCTCATTTTCTAACCGGGCTTTTGACCAGCACTCCATGCATTGGCTGGGTTGTATGGGGAGGAGGGTTAAAGGGTATTGCCCAAATATCCAACAGAGGTGACAAGACTGTAGGCAGGGCTGAAACCATCAGCAACCCAGAGCCTCAACCACCTGAGCCACCTCGGTTATGTTTTGTCATAACACCATGCCTATGCATACTCTCACTTAAAGCAATTTAGAAGAGGTTATGGAAGATATATTTCAGAATTGAATTGAGATGACATTAAAATGTTAAATTATAGCATGCATCATTGTCTGTAGATAAAATAAAGATTGTTGTAGCTGTCTTTTTTAATAGATATCTTGCAAGTATTTGTTTGTTCTGTGAATACGAGCAGATTTATTAAAGTTTGAGAAATATGCAAAGTGAAATCCGACTGAAGTTGTGTTATTTTATGAATTACAGTATAAAATAATATACTCTGTATACCATACATATATAAACTTTATGCTTTTATTTTCATTTTCACTTAAAATCTTAAAGCTAAGATAAACCTGCTGCTCATAAAATAAATAAGCATAGTTTCATATAAGACAGTGAAAAAAGTAATATACCATGGGAACACCATCTCAGCTCTGATATTATGACAAAAGCCTTTCTATAACCCTTTATTATCAATCCTTCATATTTTATCTATACCGCTCATATTGTCTAGGTTCATGGGAGGGCCTTGAGCCTATCCCTGAGAACTTGGAACACTTGGAAGTGCACAAGCACCCACACTCACTCACACACCCAATCATACACAACAGGCAATTTGGAATTACCAATCTGTCTATATACAGCATGTATTTGGACTGGAGGAGGAAACCAGAGTACCAGGGTGAAACCCGCCAAGCATGGGAAGCACAGGCAAACTTCACACACAGAGCAGGCGCAAGATCTGAACCAATACCCTGAAGGCGTGAGATAACAGCTCTAACCACTATGCCATATTTATACACCGTTGCTGTTGAATTCTTGATTCTGATTGGTCAGAAGGTATTTCTATAAAAGCAGCTCTAAAGCTCTACAGCTTTTCCCGAAGGTGAGGTTTATTTAGCATTTATGAAAAGGCTAAACATGTTTTAGCAGGCTGTAACTTTTCCTCTATGAGAAAGTCTTCAGGAAACATGATAAAGCATGTTTTTTTTTTTTTTTTGTCCTATTATTATCATTTTTAAGACAAGGGGCTGGTGAGGGATCGACGGTGAAAGTGATACCAGAAAGTAACTTTTTGCATTGTTTTTTCAATAACATCACAAGAAAAATCAATTGTTTCCAAATCGCTGCGGGTTTAAAAGAATAAAACACTTCACGATGTGCTGTTTTGGAAAATATTAATCCATGTATGGGGAGGATAACAAATAACACCCATTATTGATTATTTTCCAACTACTGTATAACAGCGCAGCTCATCACATTTTATTCTTTCCATGTGTCGTGTTTGTGAATTTATTTATTTATTTACAAGAGCAGAATGAAAGTTACCCAGTAATGCTAGGTTGTATAACGGACTGCCTGAGATGGAAGTTTTTCATCTATAAATAAAGACAAAATACCCTTAGGAGACACATAGCATATGTATTTATCATCATAATGATATTTAGAAAGCATGTATCACACAGACCTGTTGCTTAACCTGTTAACCATGACCATGTGGAACACTTTAGAATGATATTCCTGTCGCTGCTAGTTTTCCGTCAGTGATTGATGAATGTGGGGCTCCGCAGTGACAGGACGAATCTGAATTCTGTCCAACTCACCCTCCTTATCTCTCGCTCTCCAGAGATCGGAGTGACTTCACACTGTCACGGTGCCTTAGAGAGGCAATCAGAAAAAGAGGCAGATATTTTATGCCGTTTTTCTGTGAGATCTGGTGTCAGATAAAGACTCTCAAACAGATTAGTGCAGTCTTAGGTTTGACAAATAATGTGCTGCTTTCATTTTAAACAGTAGTACATACAGTAAAGTATTTTGTATTGTTAACACAAGACATTGTACATACGCACTTGGAAAAATGCAAAGTACAAAACACAACTTGATGAGTGTTTAAATCGATACTGAATTTGGGAATTGTTTCTTTCTGGTAACCTCTCGAGCCTAGAATTCATCAGTAAATATTCAGTGCATTATTTGAACCCTGAACCTTATGCACCTCACACAAATCACCAGCGCTGGATTAATTAAGATAAATAATCTGCTTCTCTTGCTCTTTTTATCCCAGTGCTTTTTCATGCAGTCTTTTACTGTAGCTTCGAGGCCTTGAAGGAGATTGTCGATGTGATCCGTCTTTGACAATAACAGGGTGTGATTATGCAGGTTTTTTTTTTTTTTGGTGAATGTTAAACTGAGTTGCAGCTTTTTTCCAGGCTTTTACAGACCTGACAGTCAAAGTGTGGCTGTGCGACACTGATTGTACTGCATTTGTAAAAGTGAGCCAAGGGAGCTTTGCCTCAGAATCTGAGCAATTTGTGTCTAAGTCAAGTAATCACAAGAAGTGAGGCCTGCCCATACCAGGGTTGGTACTATGACACTTTAGTGGGTGGGTACCATAGTAATATTATGATGTGTATCACCATACTTTCATGAATACCTTAGTAGGTCCTGTAGCACTTCAGTGACTAGTATTAGTAGTAATCAATGGTACTGTACTTGTACTTGTGTGCCTACCAAAGATTAATTCAATTCAATTTTATTTGTATAGCGCTTTTAACAATTGTCATTGTCACGAAGTAGCTTTACACAATCAAAAGAATTATTTAAGGTCAGATTGTCTCTGGTGAGCAAGCCGAGGGCGACAGTGGCAAGGAAAAACTCCCTGAGATGGTAATACTGTAGGAAGAAACCTTGAGAGGAACCAGACTCAACAGGGAACCCATCCTCATCTGGGTGAAACAGATAGCAGGAATTGA
>JAQMYG010000014.1:18634472-18652138 GCA_030014215.1 Clariallabes teugelsi | reverse complement strand
TTGGATTTTTACAACATTATTGTTGAAATACACAGTCCTGAAAAAGGGGCGTTTCTTTTTTTGCTGAGTATATATATGTTTTTGCTTCCTTAATGGAAATGTTTAAACATTCTGATAAAACTCCAATTCCAAGCCTTTCTTAAGAGGAAACCCCTGTTGTAGGCTCAAACTTACACCATGAGATAGCATCATGACCACTGCCAGTTGTCCTGAACAGTATTGATCACCAGCAAACTGGTGACAGGATCATCATCAGGATCACCAAAGGCCAACCTGTCCGGTCCAAACCCACAGAAAAGCCAATGTAGCACACATCACCAAAAAAGTAAATGCTGGCCATGATAGAATGGCACAAGAACACCCAGTATATTACAGCCTGACATTCATGGGGCCCAGCAGGCAAAGAATCTAAGGCTGCCGACCCGGCTTCCAAACTCCACAGATCCCAATCCAACTGAGCATCCATGGCATGCGCTGGACAAACAAATTTGATCTATAGAGGCTCCACCCTTAAACCCACAGCACCCAAAGGATCTGCTGCCAACGCCCGAGAAGTGTGGAGTACCAAGAACCCAGGTCATACAAGGGGAACCCTTGTTTGGAAAAGTGCTGTTGTGCCCTTCACTGACTGTTGTGCGGCGCCTGTTTTCTCAGATGAGCAAGTGGCCGAGTTCCCCTGTGGACTGGATTTTCCAGCGCGCCTATGTGAAAACGGCACCACCTGTCGAGAGTACTGGCCCGGCCCCAACTTTGGCATCACCAACTTTGACAACATCCTCTTCGCCGTGCTCACCGTCTTCCAATGCATCACCATGGAGGGCTGGGTGGACATCCTTTACAATGTGAGTCTAACTCTGTATTTCTTTTCTTTGTTGATATATTCAGACATGAAGTGAAATAACACCAGTTGATCTGATCTTATCTGAATCGAATGGCTGCTCATCTAATGGCATAATAATCAATGAAAGAACTTGGAAGTAATGTTGGTTATACAGTAGGTTTAGTAGCAAGCTCAGTTTGGCTGGAGTTAATGATTCATTTATGGTTAAAAGGGTTAACTAAAGCCATTCTGTAAAGTAAGGAATAAACAATGTGTGGAGTGCTGTTGACAATCCTGGACGAGGTGGTTCGAGGCCCCACAGCAGTTATTCCCGTGAAACGTTCAGTGAGTGGAGCGCTCGCAGGAAAAAAAAAGCCTGGTTTGATCACAAAAGACGATGCACAACCTCATACTGCACCACGTGCACATTACCAGAACTTGGCTGGAAGTTATAGCTACTGTACATCCCCGTACAGTCTTGCTTTTGACATGTTTGGGCCATTAAGCAGTTCCTTGGAGGCTAGCATTTTAAACATGAAGCAGGCAGTCTGATCATGGCTCTGACATACTGAAAAAACTTTCTACCTTGATGGCACAAGTGCAACACTGGGATAAGTGCATTAGTGTATCAGGAGCTCATTTAGAGAAATAAAGCTAGTTGTTACTCTCATAACTGTGTTCCGTCATGCTGCACAATCAAAAGTCCCAGTTTGACTTGAACGACGCCGTAATACAAAAAAAAAAGAAAAATGCAGCTTGTTACTGTGAAATCATGGTAGCGTAAAATCTCAAAGCTTTCCAAAGGGTTTGTGTCATTTAACTCCTTCTCCAAATGTGCCGTTTCAGTGTCTATGTAAATGAGCTACCGCTGAGCCACGCCCTATAAGAAAACAGCAGAGCTGAGCAACAGGCTGGGGAGGGTATGTTCCTATATAAGGTTACAATAGGGGGAAAAAAAATCAAATTTGGTTTGCTTAAGTCGCCTTTAAAGAAAAAGCTTTACCTTTGACTGACAGTACTGTAGAGGCTCTTTCCAGAATAAGTTAATTAATATAAACTTGAGGTTTGCATTAGACCTGGCACTACGGTTAAACTATACAGCATCTGACTAATCAAATTCCTGCATTCATTTTATAACATTTTGCTTTAGATACATTCATCTATTCTGTAGTGATAAACTTCACATTTACCTGCTGCACAGAGACACAGATGCTATGATTCCCTGCGTCTGCGCTGCATCAATGGCTTTCTGTGTACTTTCTCAGAACACTGCTGAATCATTGTTTACCCACTGGGAGCTTAATAGCATTATCAGTCCTGCTCCTTTTGCGCATGATCTCAGCTGGTGGTGGTCTGGCGATGATTGATTTTAAGTGCGTAACACCCCTCCCCGGATCCAGCAGAACAAGGAAGTCCATAAAATTTGCCTGAACTATATAATGTTTTTTTTAAACTTTTTTTTTATAGGCACAGTTCCAAATGTTCCAAATAATAATCATGCCCAAAGATATTTGATCACGGCTTCTAATGAGAGTCACCACATGTGCCAAAGTGGTCAATAAAACAAATCTGACCACAAGCAGAGTTGTAAAGAAAGCTTGAATTTCATAAGACTCAGTCTCTCTGGATTTTTCTTTGGCAGTCTGGAGAGTGGCGAACGCCAATAGGGAACATAATACGGTTATGTTAAGCCTCTTTTCCCTCAGAGTTGTCAGACATTGCTTCTTGTTTGTTGTTTAAATCCTGGATAAGGTTATTACAGCATCATGGTTTCACTGTTATTCACGGTATAGGACGGTCACCTCGCAGTTGATGCTTTCAAGCTACCGATTAAAGCACATTTACTTTTATAAGGGCTGGAGTACTGATAAACATTCTGCTGCTTCAGGGTAATTCCTCTATTTTCAGGTATTTTTACGTTGTAAAGATGAATCAGAAGAGGTTAAAGGGTAAAGTGTGAAAGAGGCAAGAAAACACATTTTTTCCATGCACATGTCTATAGTTACCCGTAGAATCTTGTAGAAATTATCATAGAATACATACATTACTGTAACAGGTATGAAGCGCACAAAAAGGAATCTTTGCTGTTCGTGAATTGAAAAATCGAACCAGCTACCTATTTTTGGCTAGGCAGAGCTGCCTTTCTTTACACAAACTCCCTTTAAAATATAATGTTTCAAATTACACCGATCTGACCTAATATTAACACCACAAAACATTAACACTTAATATCAATTATAATCCCTGTAAACTGGTGACAGGATCATGGGCACACGAAGCTTACCCATGTCTGCAGGAACCAAAGGCCACCTTCTCCATTCTGAACCTAAGCAACACAAAAAAGTGAAAATGCTGGCCATGAAATGAAGGCACCAGAACACCAAAATGCACCGTGCAAGGGGCCTTGAAGACCACAAGTCCATTAACCTGGGCTCCAAACTCTCCAGATCCCAATCTGATCGAGCACCCATGGGACAAACAAATCCAATCCATGGGGCCCCAACTCGCAATCCACAGCACCCAAAGGATCCACTGCCAACGTTCACCAGAGGGTGTTTTGTAATGTGTAAACAAACTTTTGACTGGACTGGACCCCAGGTTGCTCTTCTTCAACCAATTGACATCACGTCTAAAATGGTGGCCCCCCAGGAACTCCTAAACATGTGGAAATGACTTGGAGTGAGGTGAGGGCTGTATTGTTTACAGGGGATGTGGCAGTAACTCCTAGCCGAGTTCCTATAATGTAAAAATGGCGTCGGCGGAATTGTTTACTTATGAATGTGTACTGATCCCACAGACAGATACATCATGAGTATGATGATGTTTGATGAGTCGTTCCACGCTCTAAATGTTGACGGGAACGACTGCAGTGGGCTCCGAGTGACCTTATCCTGGATCGTGATTCATGTTCTTTAAAACGTTTACATCATTCTGGCTAACAGTCTCATCACTGTACGTGCTTCTATAATTGTCAGTGGGTTTTACGCCCTAATTCACAAGTCATAGTTTGACTTGAATGCACGTTTGTTGTTGCATCTTGTGTATTTTGAGATGGTTTTCTGCTCAACACCGTTCCAAAGGGTGGTTAACCCAGTCTGGCTTTGTCCTCTGATGTCTCTGATCAACACAGCGCAATCACAACTGGGTTGCGTCCTTTTGGTCTGTTAATACTAAGATCCTGTGAAGGATCCGTGATATTTTTAGACTATATTATCATCCCATGCATATTTGAATAACCCTGGAGCAGCCCCAAAGCCACAGAACGTGCCTCTCTTCTAGGAGTCACATCCCTAATGTATGAGAGGCGAAGTAGCTCCCAAAGTGCTGGTGATGTCACTTGAAAATATTTGTCACGCTTTGACAAGGCTGAAGATTTACATCCCGAGGTCACCGTACTATTTTTGGATGACGCCAAAGCAGCCAGTGTTTCTCAAATCAGGGGGAGCAGTGTGGTTCTGATTCATGGTCCTAAAGAGTTGAGGTTTAGCTGCATCGGGGTGTCATGAATGATCACTAGTTCTACTGCCTTAATTACACGGCGCTGCTCCTTCCTCCCATCCGTGCCAAAAATATCATGATTAATCACATTGTCATCAGAGGCTATTACTGCGGAATTTAGACCAACTCTGCAGGAGGGTCATCTCCGAATGCTCCGTAATCCATCATGCCAAGCCTGTGTGAATGTGTATGGTGTGTGTATGTGAGTAAACAGGCTTAAGGTCTTCAGCAGGTGTCAAGAGGTCTGATGCACGGTGCATCAGATGGACACTTGGGACTGAGAAGGGGAACAAAGTGGCTTTCTCGCTTCCTGCCATTAATACCCCTTCACTCTTCTCCTCCTTCACTTCATCCGTCATTCCCAGATTACAGCTGCTAATGGGTTACGAAATGAAAGATGAGCTCAGGGTAGAGATGTGCAAACCCTTGCCAGGAAGCCTTATCTGTTGTCATTTACACGACATCCATATGGTCACATGATGCCTCACGTCTCACGTTCGGATATTATATCATCCGCCCAGGTGTCTTCTGCATGGAGAGTTATGCCTGTTGACAGGAAGTTAGCGCACCCCAGGAGTACAATAGAATGGAAACATGTACCTTGGGTTTTCTTAAAATGTAATTACAGTGCTGAAATAAATACATGCATAAATTTGTCACAGAGACGAATTTAAAGCAGCTGGAAGAGAAATCAACTTCGAAAAGATGATGAGATTGCATATCTTTATTTATTTGGTTCACAAAATAGGGAAAAATAAAATCTAAACTTTTATGATTTAGTAGAAATGTTCACGCTGGAGATTCTTTCGGTTTTTTGGAAGTGATTACTGAAAGAAAAAAAAAGTTGTTTTCTTGTTTTTTTATTTTATTTTTGGTTTTATAATGAAAAATAGCTGTGTTTGTCTATAAATATTTTGCAGCTTAACCAACCTAACTGATTGTACTGGAACCATTAAGGACTGAACATCCTCTAACTACCTTGTTTACTGAGTCCTAAATTAAATGAGGACAAAACAAGCAATCTAATTCTTGTTGTCTGATGTTATTGCTACAGTTCGTACCCAGTCCAGTAGGAATTATTATTGTTCTGTCTTTTACAAGAAATCTACTCATTATTTTTGATACCTTGCATTGTTTTTGGTCAGAAGGTTTTGTGCAACATGGTGGTATAGGGGTAGGCAGCATGGCCTTACACCTCCAGGGTCGAGGGTTCGATTCCTGTCTCTGGTCTGTGTGCATGGAGTTTGCATGTTCTCCCCGTGCTTGGTGGGTTTCCTCCAGGTACTCCGGTTTCCTCGCACAATTTAAAGCCATGCAGAATGGATTAATTGGCCATACTGGGTGCTTGTGTGCCTTGTTACTGTATGAATTGGCACCCAGTCCAGTGTATCCTGCCTCGTGGGATGGGAACCCTAAACAGGAAAAGCAGTATGAGTGAATTGTTCACTTACATAGGAATTCCTACACATTAATGTATTTCTTATTTAGTGACAAGTACAATTTACAATCAATATATGAAAAAATTATCAGAATGGGGGGAGGGGGGGTGATCTCATCAACCATGCAGAAGTTACTGAGATCACATTTCTATCCACTCCGTTGTATGATATGAAAGTTTAATAAAGCACTCGACCTGTATCTATTTGGTTTCATGCCTTGTTCTGCCGCGACACGATGATGCAAGTTATTCTCTGTGCATTTTCTCACTCCTGGGATTTGTTCTGTAATATTTTAAGGTAATGTACATCTCCGATTATGATGCACATTTATTCCAACCTGTACTCTGTGTATAAGTTTCCTCAGGACAGACCATGTGGTTATTTATACAAAAAAAAAAGCACAGTTTGTTCCGTCTTCTCTCCCGCTGCCTGTTCTCTTATAACCAACCTGTTTAATCAAGAGTTGTGATGCATACATTTTATAACAGGAACACAGAATATTCAAATCTCAGACTGGAGAAAATAGGTCATAGGCAGGCATTGAGCAGAATTGCTAGTTGTGACTAAACAAGGAGCCATACAGTATGTGCATTTTAAAAGACACATTAAAATGGATTAATTGATTTTTTTTTTTTTTTTTTTTTTTTACAGATTCAATAGGTTCGCTGACCTCCCCTTTTCTTATCTGTCACTTATAGACATTTTCGTGGACACTCATTTACAGAGACCTCATGAATAATTTATTCTCACTCACTCACTCACTCACTTATCGTCTATACTGCTTTATTCAGGGTCGCGGGGAGAGTGGAGCCTGAACGAGGCGGGGTACACCCAGAACAGGGTGCCAGATAATTTATTCTATGTTATTAATTGTTAAAGCAACTGAGGTACGAAGACCCGTTGCTTTTTTTTTTAGCAGCGAGAGCAATAGTACGTTTATACACCAGCTGCTTGACAAACAAAGCACTTGTAGCCTCTCCTTATTTAAGATAAAGACAAAGGTACATATTCAGAGGATGGAGTCTGGGCTTGATTAAGTTATGCTACTTTATTATTCGTCATTTTGTATATTTCTATATGTAGACAACAGCACAAGCATTGGGAAATCATGACCAAAATCAAATCAAGTTTTTGTCATTCTTCATTTATTCCAGACCTCTGTCTAGAGACTCGTACTATGTATGTGGCATTTGATCTCCATCTCTCTCTCTCCCTCTGTCTTTCTCTCTAATTAGATCCCCTTGGTGTGTTGTCTTAGCTGAAAAACAGAAATACTTGTTTCACATCAGCAGGCTTTCACTGGAGGATTATACACTTCTCTTAAATTTCATGTTTCTTTCCTTCAATTAGTGCGTGCAGACTTAGCTAGTGAAATGTAACCTCTCTGGATTATTCAGATCAAAAGTTACAAATCATAAGCAATTTAAGTATCTTAAATTTAAACCTTTGTGTGAAAGGAATGTCTTTTCTGATCTTGGATAGAGAATCAAAGATGTAAAGAAAGGAAGGAAGGAGGGTGGGTGGATGAAAGAAAGGAAAGTTGTTAGGACAAAAGAAAGGAAAGAAGTTTGGAGGATAGAAAGGAGGTAAGGAATGGAGGATGAAAGGAAGGAAGGTTGGATGAAAATATGAAAAGAAGGATGGATGAAAGAATGGAAGGAAGGAAAAAGGATTGTGGCAGGACAGAATGATTGAAGAAAGGAAAGGAGGATGAGGTTAGATGAAGGAAAGGATGGAATAAGGGATGCAATGAAGGAAGGAAGGAGGGTTGGATGAAAGAAATGAAAGAAGGAAGGAAGGAAAGGATGATAAAGGTAACGAAAGAAGGAAGGGTGCCAGCATGATAGGAAGGATGAAAGGAAAGATGTTTGGATGAAAGAATTGAAGGAATGGAACATGAAAGAAAAGGAATTTTGGGGAAAGCAAAGAAGGAAGGAAGGATGAAAAACAGACTTAAGGAAGGATGTAAGCCAGGAAAGAAGTTTGGATGATAGAAAGGAAGGAAGGTTGGATGAAAAGATGAAAGGAGGGGAAAAGGTTAGGCCAAAGGAAGGAAGAGATGGAAAGGCAAAGGAAGGTTGGATGAAGGAAAGGATGGAATACAGGATGCAATGAAGGAAGGAAGCAGGGTTGGATGAAAGAAAGGAAAGAAGGAAGGAAAGGTGGATAAATGGTTTCGATGAAACTAATGAAGGAATGGAGGATGAAAGAAAAGAAGGAAGGATGAAGAAAATAATGGAGAAAAGGAAGTAAGTAAGTTAGAACAAAGAAAGAAGAAGGAAGGAGGAAGTATGGAAGAAAAGAAAGGATGATGAAAGAAAGGCTGCAAGGAAGAAAGAGAAGATGAATGAAGGTGTAACGGGTTCGACTCTTTTTGCACGGGCGGCAACATAAAGCACGGACACGAGGCGAGATCTTATGGGAAAAAGGGTCATTTTATTTAGGATAAATGGGAAAGGAAAGGGTTAAAGGAGGGAGGACGGAAAGAAAGGGAAGGAAAGAAGGTGCAAGGTGCACGTGCAAGTCCGGGGGCAGTGCCTATCTGGCATGTCTCGTGTCCGTGCTTTATGGTGCCGTCCGTGCAAAAAGGGTCGAACCCGTTACAGACGGAAAGAAGGGAAGCAATGAACAATGGATGAACATGTAAGATGGAAGGAAGCGGAATGAAGCATGGCAGCACAGAAGGAAAGATTGGAGGATTAAAGAAAGGAAAGAAATATGCAAGGAAGAATTAAACAAAGAAAACATTAAGAATGAACAAGAAAATAAATAATCAAAGTAATAAATTAAGTTGTAAATTAATGTCATTAATAACAACATCTTTACAGAGAAACATTTGCAACACTACCAGTATTTAAAAATATATATATAGAAACAGCAAATTTCTTAAAATCTCGAAAAAAGAAACCAGGAATATTATTAAAAGAGAAAACAAACACGTTTTAATCTTTTTTAAGTGTGTATTTAGGCAGCCTGGCACACATTTTGCAGTGTTTTTACCCAAACAGGCGTGCCTTTGTTAGTTTTTCTCTTTGTTTAATATAGAAGTCAAGTAAGGCAGTATTCATGGATTTTATAATTTCACTTAGAGTTACTTAGTAATATTAAAATACTTCAGTGTAAATATTAAACAGGCTACAACATCTGCTGTCTTTGAAGAGTTAACAGAGCCGGTGCCGTGTGACGCAGGTCTGGTTCAGACTCTACGCTGATGGATGAGGAGCTCGGTCGTGTAGCGTGACGAATAGTGCTGGCAGGCTGCATTGCTGCTCCGATTGCTGTATTGACCAGTTTCTCGTTAAACATTTAAAAATTGTCCCCCAGGGAGACGGGGTGGATCAATTTGTCCCATATCGCTATGATTTCAGTCCGTGTTGCTGAACGCAAGATCAAATCACTTTTCTAGTCTTGGGTACGGGACTTGAATGATATGCTTCGACTGAATTTCTTATTGCTAAAGGGGCTGAGATCCGATCATGTTAGAGTTTGTTTGCAAGGCAAGAACTAGATCTCTTAATACTAATAATGATAGTAATAGATTGACGGTAGAATTAATTTGGACATTCTGTGTCTCATTATTGTGGAGCGCTCAGTAACTGCACAGATGTGTTTCCTCCGGACTTTACAGCCTGCCAGAACTGCCGACGTTACATCGCTAAGTATTTAGGACATCACAGCACGGATACTTCTCCCACGGATACTTTTTCCAACAAGGCAACCATAAAATCCAGCTGATTTCCAGAAACAAGTTATATTATAGTTCTATCTATCTGTCATATACTGGAAGTCTGTCTTTCATATAAATCAATTGTCACTGGTGTGCAGTTTGTGACTTGCCCTGTTTTGCCCTCTATAAAAAGTCTTATTTGGACTCAAATAAAAAATGTTCATCCTTCATATTTTCCCCTTGGGAGTGCAAGGAATGCTGTCAAGTCACACACACATGCACATGTTTATACTAATAAGTTCATGCTCTTTGCTCTTTGCAACAGGCCAAGAAAATTCCCCCAACCCTTCCCTGTTTAACCCCCATTTGGCTCACCAGTCAGTTCCCACCCAGCAACTAGATCTCCTCTATCATATATTCTGCTAGCAAAAGTCAAGACTGGAATCTGCTCAACGTGCTTCGTTCTTCGATCAAAGCCAAACAAACGTTTTTAAACTGCTGCTCCTGGTGCATCACAGGGCAGTGTAACACCCTCACTGGAATGTCTTATCCTTTTCCATGCTTTTCCACATGCATGAACATACAGACTATAGAAAGGTTTTGTTTGAAGCCGGACATTGATGAACATCACAACATGTAGGACAGTGACTGAGCAAAACAATAGTACAGTACTTCAGGCTCCTAAATGGTGCAACAATAATGCATTATAAGATTTTTGTAAATCCCAAACCTACCATCAGGGTTAGCTCAGTGGGTCAGTGGTTAAGGCATTGGACTACGGTTCGGAAGGTCCCAGGTTCAAACCCCATGACCACCAAATTGGCCCTTTTGGGGGTTTGAGCAAGGCCCTTAAACCTCAACTGCTCAGATGTATACTTACTCACTCACTCACTCATCTTCTATAGCGCTTTATCCTGTATTCAGGGTCGCGGGGACCTGGAGCCCATCCCAGGAGGCTTAGGGCACGAGGCAGGGTACACCTTGGACAGGGCGCCTTGGACAACTTCACTCATTGCAGGGCACACACACATATACACACTCACACTCTTTCATACACTACAGGCAATTTGGGAACGCCAATTAGCCTAACCTGCATATCTTTGGACTGTGGGAGGAAACCAGAGTACCCGGAGGAAACCCACCAAGCACGGGGAGAACATGTAAACTCCATGCACACAGAGACGGTAATCAAGCCTGGGCGGGAATCGAACCAGGACCTAAATGTACCATGCGGAATTCCCACTGCCACTGGATGCAGTGCCGGTCCAAAGCCCGGATAAAATGGGAGGTTTGCGTCAGGAAGGGAATCCAGCAGAATCCAAACTGCTGTGCGGATCGGATAAAAAAAAGAATTTATTATTTTCTGCAATGAGATTGCTACACAATAATCAATATTTAATACGAAGTCCATATTTTTGAAACCTGCTGGTCTGGTTAGGTATAGAGTGAAAAAAAACGTCTACAGACATCTAGAGTGGTGTCACTCACTCAATCCATGCATGCTGGATCCCTTCCTGCAGATCATGAACAGATTGTTTCTTGACTTCTATTGCCTTGTTCACCGTTGTCTAACAGTTTGCTATTGGATTTAAGTCTGGATTTGACCCAGGCCATGGTTCCAGAAGCTGAATCCCGTTGTCACATTTTCCCATTTGTCAGATTTTCGCTAGTTTTTCAGTTAATTCGCACAACTCCAACCAGATAGGCTCGGACTGATTAGTGAAATCACCTGTTTTGTGCCCAGGCTTATGTTGGCTTAACACTTTTGTCCACCACTGTATTTACTTAGATGTGCTGGATGTGGGCTTTGTGTGTGCTTTGTAATTTCTTCACACTGTTTCAGTTTAATCTGATAACTTGCATTTGAGCCATGTCTTCGAACAAGACTGTAATAACAGTCCTTAAAAGCAAATCATACAATGTAGCTGTGAGAAAATGTCATGCCTTTATAAGAGAACAGCCGGTTCCATGAGGTTAACATATGTATATTATGTAAAAAAAAAAACTGAAGGAGATTTACAATTACCCTCGTACTGTAGGTCCACCTCTGACATTTATTCACCTGTAGTCAGTAAATCACAGAAGAGAAAGCAGCTCTAACCTGAGAGCTACTCCTGATAACAAAGAAAGCAAATCCCCCCCGCCTCGGCCGTAGCCCAGATCTCATCTGTAAGTGTTGCTGCACGAGCAGCTCCTGCAGGTCTCCAGGGTCCTTGATGAATAACGATGGGATGTGGAAGAGCAGGGAGGAGGTCTAATGGTGGATGAATGCTGCAGAATATCAGCCAGACCTTACAACTCGCGCACATAATTTGCTTACGCCTGTACACTAGAACCTTGGTTCGGTATTAAGACCGCTCGTTTTTTCCCCCCTTTTTGTTTTCTTGCATGTATTCCAGTTTTCATCGCTGAAGAAAATGAGACATAGCTTTCAATGGCACTCGGGTACTTCTGCATGCATTCCAATGTCGCCTTTGAGATATAAGTTTTAATAAAGCCAAGACAAGCAACACAATAATGATAAAATTTCTTTCTTATACTGTATCTTATAGGTCCTGCAGAGGCTGAAGCTGTAAAGGAAATTTGTGTGCTGCCACTGCAATTCTGTGTTTTTTTTTTTTTTTTTTCATAGCTCTGGACTCGTTCTGGCCCTTATTTCTTATTTAGTGACAAAATAATCTCCTTGAGTGAGCTGGAAACTTCACTCAAGCATTATCAAGCCGAAGCTTAGTGCAGTTCCATCTGAAGCTCATGCATTAGCTATTCAATAAGGGCTCTATCTAGTAATCAATGTTATGGGAGATAATTGCAACAAATGGAACAGAGATGATGAGTGGAAATACACTGAAGCACATGGCTTAAATGATGTACAGTACGGGTAGGGTCATAGATTTAACGGCGCTATAGACTGCCGTATTGGTATAACTAAAAAATAAGTAAATAAAAAATTCTATAATTATGTCTGGATAGTAGAGTGACTCAGAAATTAAGAAGCTTGCAGGAGCAGCGGGAGGCTGGTTTTGATTATTTAAAGAAGACACTTCTTCCCTGCTTTAATTCAGGCATCGATTTTTTTATTTTTTTTGCGAACTCAGATGTAGACAAATGCACAGTGAGAAAGAAAGAATGGAGGGGGATGATGAGGGCAGAAAAAATGAGATGGAGCGTATATGAACCGCACAAGGTCAGAGAGCGGCGGTCCCGTATCTGTGGATGTATTATTTCCTGTTCTTCTTCTTTTTTTTTTTTTTTTTCGCAGCACTGGTCTTCTCATATAACATGATGAGTAAATAAATGTAAAATTTCTAATTAATCAATTTTTTTATTTCTATTAAATAATTATTAATGGCCATTAAAAAAGAGAAAACTTCTAACTCAAGACAAATAAATGTAACAGCATGATGTAATTTATTTATATATATTTATTTTATTTTATTTTATCTACGGTTTGACCATAAAAAAATAAATATCCTGCCAAAAAACCTAATACAAACTTTAAATTTTAAAATTAGATTTTGGATTAGAAATAGATTTTTCCATTTTTTGATTTTCCTTTTCAGCAATTTAACATTTGAAGTAAGGAAACATCGTGAAGCAGTGGTAACTCAGTGTGTTAAGGCTCTAATCAGAAGGTTATCAGCTCAAGTCCCTGGGCCCTTGAGCAAGGCCCTTAACCCTGTCTTACAGTATAATAGCTGTCCCTGCACTGTGACCCTAGAATCCTAACAAAGGCTGCGCTATGCGAAGAATGATGAATTTCACTGTGCATACTGTATATAATATATAATAATATTTACCCTAAAATAACTTAAAGATAAAAAAAAAGCGATTATACATTCCATTATATCATTATACATTCTGTCACAATCTTAAAACACAATTTGACTGAACTTTTCCAGGTTGACCTTAGAATGCGCATTATTAGTGTAAATCCTTGTTTAAGTCATTGATTGGGTAGGGATTAGCATGTTGCGCGGTTCACACATTCTCTTCCTGTCGTTACTTACTCGGCTAATTTGGCACTTGGGAGCGTCTGAGCTGAGGTCTGCTCATTTCTCAGCACTTCTCCGAGTTCCATAATCCCCCAGAGGGCAGCCGAGCAGGAGCCCGAAGCCCAGAAGAGATCAGCAAAAGAGCAGTTACGAGGGTCAGCACTGCTAAAACCTCTTCTCATTTCCTGTATCCATTAGATCTGTGGATTGAGTTTGAGGTGAAAGATGTCCTGGTGCTTCTGCTGACCTGGGTGGGTTTGAGGGTTAGTATGGATTTTACACTATGCGCAGAAACAGGATTTCGCTTTGCTGTCACTTTCTTTTATCTTTTGTTTAGATTGGAAATCTCGGATGTGTCTGGGATGAAAATGTGCAAAGTAGTTTTTCAAAGCCTATATTACAGCATATTGAATTGTCACTCGTGTTAATATAATGCAGCTTTCTGCAGATCTAGAAAACAATTAACAATAAATTGGTGTCAAGCAGCTTGACATAAAGCACATTTATTTGTACAAATGTTAATTATTGCTGCATGATAGTGTGATGAAAAGAAACACTACCAAACACTTACTCAAGTAAATATTTCATTCTAAATATTCACAAATGTCCAGGAAGCATCAACAATACCATCAGAGTGATGGAAATGAATTTTACAATTTCTTGTATATTTACGCCTGATATAGTACATCTACGCCGGCCTCCCAGGAACTCCTTAAATAGCCCAAAATTGTGGAAATGGCTTAGAGCGAGGTGTGTACTCCTAGCCAAGTTCCTGCAATGTGCGATGATTGTGTGTACAGTTCCCACAGACTGATGTGTTAGTGACAAGTTACAGTATCTGTTGATTTTCAAGGATCAGGCTTTTGACTCATGGAATGTTCACAGGAACTTTTGCATCATTCCATCATTTTTTACAGCCGCAAAGAGTCTCATCACCGTTTGCTTGAAGTCGGCTATAAATGCCAGTAGGGTTCATGTCATCATTCACTAGAAATTTCCTCACAGGTCTCAGTTTGACTCGAACACCCTTCGTCTATGAATACAATCATGCATACTTCATGAATCAGTAAACAAAGGATAAAAACATAATTAGTCACTGATTGCATATAATTATCATAATACAAATAAAAGAAGACATAATTGGTTACTGATTACATACATACATGTAATTAGTATCTTACTAATTTCTACCATTTACTGACATTCTCACAAAAAATGTAACCTTCATCATGTCAGGTCCGCGCAGCAGTTCATTGTTTACAATTAAACCTGATGGAACCAGTGGGAGAAAGTGTACTGTATCAAGGCCTGTTTTATCCTCTGAGTCACACAGCTCAAAAGACCTTGACTTGAAGACGGGCCTCAACATAGTTTCAGACTGCCTTCTGTTTCCCACCGGAGCAGTCTAAAAACAAAATCAGTTTAAAAGGCGTGAATAGAGTCCGCAATTAGATAAATGCATTTATTAAATAGGCTAATAATAATAATAATAAATAATCAAAATAAAAGCATGGCATTTTTTTCCCCTATACCATGCCAATCCTTTAACTATCACAATGTATTCACTCACTCACTCATCTTCTATACCGCTGTATCCTGTATTCAGTGTCGCGGGGACGTGGAGCCTATCCCAGGAGGCTTAGGGCACGAGACGGGGTACACCCTGGACAGGGTGCCAATCCATCGCAGGGCACACACACATACACACACACTACAGGCAATTTGGGAACGCAAATTGGCATAACCTGCATATCTTTGGACTGTGGGAGGAAACCGGAGTTCCCGGAGGAAACCCACCCAGCACGGGTAAAACATGCAAACTCCATGCACACAGAGACGGGAATCGAGTCTGGCCGGGAATCGAACCTGGACACTGGAGATGCAAGGCGATAGTGCTAAGCACTACACCAAATCTAAATCTATTCATTATTGAAAAATGTCAAACTTTTCATTTATTCATACAGTAGTTACATTTAATGCCATGGAATATCCTCAAAACTTGGAGGATAAAAACTGTTAATCCCTGACAACCAACTACAGCTTTAGTGCTGAAACTAGAGACTCCTTTAAAAAAATGTTAAATAGGGGCCTCTGAGTGGCGCAGTGGTAAAGTGCTCGCCCTATCATCCGGAGATCGCGAATTCGATTCCCGGGTGATGCTGTAACCTCTCGCAGCCGGAGGTCGAGTTGATTGGCCGAGTACCTCTCAGAGGGGAGTGATGAGAGGTACTCAGTGCTCCCACATCAATCTCGGCTCTACAGCCAATCAGGGGAGTCTGTGAGCTCACGCAAGCGCAAGGAGCGGATAGCGCTGTCCTCCGAGTGTGTTACGCCGCCCCCAACGGTGTGAGAGTGAGATTCGAAAAGATGCGGTCGGCTGGCGTCACGTGGTTCAGAGAAAAAAACGTCATAGTCTCCCGACTGACTGGTAGTAGTAGCCTTAATGTGGGAGCCCCCTAGTGACGGGGAGGAATTGGACACGACTAAATTAGGGAGAAAATCGGGGGAAAATCTTGCAGAATAACTTCCCCATATCAATGATTATACACGTTTTAAAAAACCCGAAAGCATCGCGTAAAACTAAACCTGTGAACTGAATTATGGCCAGCTCGATTGTCAGAGCTGCATTGATAGAAAACTAATCAACACTTTTTGACCAATTAGAATTTAGAATTTAATATTTAATAATTTATTATTAGCATTATTCATTTTTGGTGTGTTTGGTGAAATGGAAAGCAATCATTTAAATGGGACAGAGAGGACGGAGTAGAGTCCAACGAGGAGCAAGACTTCAGATTATTAAAGAGATGCAGTGAACAGTCAAGAATCCTTTATAGTGGCGTGATGATGAGACGAGACAACATGCAGCTCTGGATTTCCCGGTTATGAGCGATGCATCGTAAACCCTCCCCCTCTCTACGTGAATCGTAGCAGGGCTTTTCCCATACTGTCTGGTCATGAATGTTCCATCACATGATGTGGAGAAAATCTTTCCATCAATAACCCAGTTCATTCTTTCCATTCTGCCTTTAATGAATTTATTTGTTGTATAGACGTACTGTACAGGTATTCAGGTATGCTTTGTATAAAGGTATTTTTGTAACACAGATTTACGCAACATGCATTATTTATTGATTGTTTATAGTTTCTTATGAACTCATGTATGTATGATTCTTTGCCTTCAAATCAGTTCTATAAGAATCTGCGACAAAGTTTTTTTTTTTTCAAGTAAGTTAAATGCATTAATCTTAACATAGGAAAAAAAGTAATATATTTGCAAAGTAGAGAAACGTTCCTAAGGGGGATGGGAAAGGTGAGGTGGTCTGGTTGCCATGGAAACAGGAGGGTTAATGGAGGAAGGGGAGGATGTCAAAACAACAAAACACATTTAGTTCATAGCTGCTGATTCAGCGGAAAATCAGCCCAATAGCAAAAATTATGAGTTTGCAATATTGTGCATTACGCATCGTTTATTTGTGTTAATTAGTGGATATGTGATGAAATGATTACAGCGCTTAGGCACAGGCTTGTTTTTGGGGATGTTCTGCTCGCTGCTGAGATTATAAAGAGATTCCTGTCTGATCTGTCTCTCAAGAAGGAGCTCTAAAACAATTAACCTAGCCTAATCGTTTAGAAGATTATTTCTGTAGAAGACTATAGCTCCTTTAAAATCATTTTTCTCTTATTCTTATTCATCCCTTATTGAACCATGGCAAACGTTAAAAAAACGACGAGAGATTGATTGCCGCTAAGTGATTATACAGTATGTTAAAACATTTGTTTTCTCTCTGGTGCAGGCCAACGATGCCTCAGGGAACACCTGGAACTGGCTGTACTTCATCCCCCTCATCATCATCGGTTCCTTCTTCATGCTTAACCTGGTTCTGGGAGTGCTGTCAGGGTGAGAGCTCACATCACATCACATCACATCACTATATTTAATATTCTCGCTTTGCGTAGTGCCATGTACGTACTGCATATTTGCTTGGGATTTAAATATACAAGACTTTAATCATTCATTCATTTGTATAATAGATATAATATACAGTACAGTACAGGATGCAGTATAAAAGGCCCATGGTTATGCTGTGCCCACAAGATGGCTGGTAGACATGTTCTTAGAAAATAATGATGCGTTCAGCACCAGGAAAAGTCAAGTCATGTGTTTGGAAGAGTTCTGATTGACCCTATTCCAGAGTGATGGGCGTGCCAGGGTAAGAAGTGATCATGCATAGTGTCCACTGTACAAG
>JAQMYG010000014.1:18587281-18597712 GCA_030014215.1 Clariallabes teugelsi | reverse complement strand
ATGTACTTGCAGTTCATTGCTATAACCATTATTCAACAGCACTGCTTTTTTAATTAATTGATTAATTGATTAATTTTGAATGAGGCTGTTATTTTTGACAGGCTTATCATTTTTAAAAAAATCTAATAATGTAAAAATTATAAACTTATTTTAAAAGTTACGTCTCAGCGATTACATTTGTGAACTCCAGGTTGATTAGTCCTGCCATTACATTTTATTTTTTAAAATTATTTATTAATAAAGATGTTTTTTTTATTAATTAATTAATTAATTAATTATTACATGGTTGTCAGTGTTGGCGGGGCAAACAAATAAATCAGTGTCTTGGAAACATTGGCTTGTGCTGCTTGAACTGTTCAAAGAAACTGAGAATAAAGGGTATTATTAATTATGAATGATTAACTGATTATTAATGGTTAAGGTCTTCGTCTATCGGTTAAAAAATGTGCCAAATTTGCCCCCCCTTTTTTTAAGCAAAGATCCATGTTTTGTTGTTGTCTCAGCTATGGTGAGTGAATGAATACCGTATTATATATATAAAAGGCGTTCAAGTCAAACCAGGACTTTTGATTGTCTCATCTCTTCAGTTTTACGCCTTCATGAGAACATTCGTGTGAAAGTCCCGGTTTGAATTGAACGCCACCAGTATCAACAATGAGTTCCCATCGGGTTCCACTTTATGATTATCTTGTATGATTAAATCTCCTCTTTCTTTATTTTTCATGTGCAGGGTGAGGCGTTTGTGCCACTACATAGTCAACCTGCGTTACTTTGAGATGTGCATCCTGATGGTTATATCCATGAGCAGCATTGCACTGGCTGCAGAAGACCCGGTTAACGCCAACGCACTGAGGAACTATGTGAGTGTGTTTCATTTCTATAACTGTCTGATAAGGCGTACATTCCTCATTCCTTTTTTTTTTCTCAGCTTGTTTTAAGCTGCCTCTCTGAATAGACCTTTAACACTACCTTTTGTTTTGAAAGGTGCTGAAGTATTTGGACTACGTCTTCACCGGGGTGTTCACATTTGAGATGGTAATTAAGGTAAGCTCATTTTTACTTTTGCTGCTTTTTCTTTTCAACCTGCTACGCTACAGTATATTCGCTTGACACCGATATGACTATGAGGTGTCACTTTACCTTCACCGAGCCTTTTTGTTTGTTTTTTTAGGTTGCCATCTGTCTCACACATCTGAATTCAGGAATTAATTAACATAACATTAAAGAAGGGCAGCAGTGATTCATGTACAATGATGCAGATTAAATATTACAGCATTTTAGTCTTTAATATGTCCTTTTTTTCCCCCTTAAGATGGTGGATTTGGGCTTGCTGCTGCATCCGGGCTCCTACTTCAGAGATTTGTGGAATATTCTCGACTTTATTGTGGTCAGTGGAGCTCTGGTGGCATTCGCATTCACGTAAGTCATATCTTAATTGAAAACATTTAAGTGTTAAATACTTACCTGAAGGCTTAACATCAGCGTCATCAGTATCACTAGGCTTGAGGTTCTTAACTTTTTCTATTAGACAAAATGTTATATTTAAACTTACATTCAGCATATATATGATGGGCGTTCAAGTCAAACCAGGACTTTTGATTGTGCAGAGTAAAAAAACAGGGTTATGAGAGTAAACTCCCTTTATTTCTCTATATAATCTCCTGCTACACTAATGCACTCATCCAAGCTTTTCACTAGTGCTTGGATACCATCAAGGTAAAGTTTTTCGGTGCTATGATCAGATTGCCGGCTGAGTTTTTGTAACGTGCAAGTGGTGCAGTGGGCAGTTTTTTGTCCTGCAAAAACAGCACGCCTCAAGCAATCGAATCGGGCCGTTTTTTTTTTGTTTGTTTTTTTCCCTGAGAGTGTTTCACTCGCTAAATGTTCATGGGACCAACTGCAGCGGGCTATGAGCCACCTCGGCTGGGATAGTCGTTCATAGACATACGGCCTTATTTAAAACATTTGCACCTTTTAAATGCAAATTAGAGACTTATCATCGTACTGTGCTTGAAGTTTTTTGTAAATGTCAATCGGTTTTACAGCTCTATTCATTAAAATTTTAAGTCCCAGTTTGACTTGAACGTCCCTTGTATATCTCCAGTACATAGTTTTCATTTTTTTTTCCTATTGAAATTTCATCAGGTTTATGGTCTGGTCATGGCTCCAGTATCATGAGAAAACTTTCTACCTTGATGGTATCCAAGCACTTAGTGAAACGCTGGGATAAGTGCATTAGTGTAGCTGGAGATTATATAGAAAAATAAAGGGAGATCTTTCCTCTCATAACTGTGTTCTGTTACTCTTTATTATCAAAAGTCCTGGTTTGACTCAAACACACCTCAGAGAAGATATCTGACTAAAAAAGCAGTTCATAAGTTATTCAAAGGTTGATTGTACTGGTTGGTACAGTACATGGATCATTGTTCTTAATAATAGAACATAGAGTCAAAAGATAGGCTTAATTCCTTGGGTAATGTTGGAAAGTTTCGAGCTGGAGTGCTTGTAAAAAACTCTCATACAGGGGGTGGAGCTGCCGGCGAAAAACCAACCCTAAAATTGCCACGATATTGAAATCCAACATTGCATGCTAAACTATTAAATTGTGTGTTATAATATTGTAGGTACTAGTAGGTACTAGGTAATAGCTTCTTTAGACACAGGTATGGTAAATAATACGTAGCTGATCTGACAGCACATGCGTGAAAATTTTAGAAATTGCGTTTGCATTTCATATGGTCAGTGAGTAAACAAAATCTATATATACAGTATATATATATATATATATATTTTTTTTTTTTTTTTTTTTTTTTTTTTTAAAAATTCTCGGGGTTTTAATAGAAATAGTAGCATTTCTTGTCAAATCTAGACAATTCCTAACAAATCCTAAGGTGTAGTAGGTACTTTGTAACAGTTAGTAGGTAATTTGTGACACTTCTTAGACAGTTCTTGACAGTTCAGCATGAATTTCGAGAGGATTTCCATGTGATTTGTAAGTATATTTTAACATTTTGTAGCTAATCTGTAGTTAATTAGTGGTTTATGTAAGGCATATGTCGAGCGACCAAGAATTAAATTGCAAAAAAGTGGCAAAGTTCTTCAATCTCAAGGAGTTATTGTACTGAAAACTGTGTTCACTCACACTTCCTGCCTTTCCATGTGCTATTTCTGTGATGTCGTGTCAAAGCCGCTGAGCATACCGTGTATACACCGTTAGTGATCTTTTCGTGCTCTCCTTCTTTCTCTCTCTCCTCTTCGAATGGCGTGAAGGAGCTTCATGGGGTAATGCCTTAACTCTCTCTCTTTCTTCTTCTTGCTATCTTTTTGTCTCTCCACCTTTTGTCCTCTTGCCTGTCTGTGAGTCCGTAAGTGTGATCATCGACTCTGTCATTCATCCACGTTCGCGAGGTCGTCCGACACCTTATCTGCCATTGTTCAAACTAACGACATCATTGTGACGGACAAAACCGAGACTCATCATCTCTTCTCACGATCTCTTTCCATATAAAATGTTCATGTTCATCATCTCCAGGCATGTGGAGGAATAATCAAACGCTCTTCTAATGCATGTTCTCATAAGATTTACGAGGCAGACAGAATGCTGTCTTATTGCTGTATAGACATAATATGCTTTCAGAGGAATTTAAACGAAGGATTTTTCAAAATCATTCCACATGACATAACATACAGTACTGTAGTTTTGCTAGATAAGCAAAAATGCAGTTCATATGATTAATAAGACAGGAAAGTATTTGTATGTAATTTGATTTAAGCCAAACCAAGGGCGGACCTGTTTATTTACAGATACACATTTTATAGCATGCAGTTAGAATGTACAGTAAGGCGGCAACTTTCCAGAATCAAAGAAAATCATATGAACTGGATTTTTCTACCTTTTTTTTTTAAAATAAACAACTAGTAAAATTTTTTCAGTACGTGTCTCTATCTCGTCAGAGATGGTGTTTGTGGGGCTGCTGTAGTGTGGAATAGCTGGAGTTTGTGCGTCCACCTACAGACACTTTCTCCAAACCTGACCTAAAGGAATCATCATTTTTCCCTTTTACAAAATATCCAAAAATGGTCTCTCAACCTATTCCATCGACTTGACTGTTCCATCCATCCAGTCAGTGGTGATGTCCCATGCTGTCGGTGCAGTTGTGTTCTAGCTTAAAGTCACCCAGAACTTCTTTTTTTTTCTTTCGTCAAACCTAAACACAGTGAACTCAAAAGCTAATAGAAACGAACTAAGACAAAAATGGAATAAAAAGTTCTCATACATTATTAGTATAATATTAGATTAACTAGCTCTATCTCATGCGCTTGCTTAGAATGCTTCTTAATGATCTAGGGGGCTGATGATGACAGTTCTTCGTGTAACGGTTTTTCCAGCCTGATAGCAAGGTGTAAAGAAGGGGAAATGTCAGAGGATGATGGGATTCTTTATTAAGCAGCTTGTTTTATGAAAACTTAAGCACAACTGGATGTTCACACTCATCACAGCTGGATCAGAGTACGAAATGTGTATTCAGTCCCTTTTTTGCCATCTGACAGCCTACTGGAGAGAAAATGCAACACACACTGTAAATACAGTAGATTTTAAAACAACATACTCATTCATTACTTGCTAATTCTCCACGTTCGTAGGCAGCACAAAACCAAACCCCTACGCGGGTGATAAGCTGGTCCACTGACAGAGAATCATTTTGAGAGTCAAACTCTGTTCTGCCTTTATCTTTGCCCCGGTTGAGTCATTTCTGAATAATTGCTTGCCTTAAATCCTTTTTTTTCCCCCCATTAAGCAATCAGGCGTGTTCAATTGGAAAAGCACTTTTCCAATTTTTTCCCCCCTTTCTTTCACAATTTCAAAGTAAAAGTTTAAGGTGACTTTAAGGCCAACTGTGAAAGCCTAAGGAGCAAAATACTGTACATGCATTGAAATGTTTGTATACTTATTAATTTTATTAGTTCAGTGCACTTTAATAGGTATAACGTGCCAGTACACTCCTAGTTTCTGTCCTTTATAGTGTTATAAGCAGTGATAATATTTACCCTGTGTTTGTTTCATTCATTTATTAGATCGCATCAAAGTCCAAACAGGTGGGGAACGTATATTTCCTTTATTCTTTTTTCTTTTTTTTTTTCTCTCCTTCAGTCCCAATCCCCTCTAACTCCGTTTTCTAACCCTGTCCTGATAATTAAGGGCGCACTCAGTGGAGGGAAACCTGTGGCAGGCCTCTACACTGGCCATTCTGTTAACTTTTCTTACTCAAAAACTCAAAAGAGAATTAATACAGATAACCTGAATGTGGAAGGGCTTCTGCAAAAGCTATCAGGAAGACCAGTGTGGGTAGTAATATATCCCATGGGTTCTAAACAGCAGGCCAGGAGAATCACTGCACTGCACAGTTTTAGGGTTTTTCCTCCTGTGCGCTTGCACGATCCAGCTTATCATGTGGTTAATTATGAGGTCATGAACCAAACGATGCGTGTCGGGGGGGAATCTGAAACTGTGCAGACATGTTTGAGAAGATGTAAAAAGCTGAGCAGTATGAGAGCTGGGAGTTGGGAACCCTTGATATATTACATAGTGTGTGAGTGCTGTGTTGTAATTAGGTTTCAGATGAAAGCATGCTGGACTAATGTGCATCAGAGAGCATGGATAAGGTGCATGCTATTATTGAGTGTTTGGAACAACGGGCTAGAATGTATGTCTCCATGCTGTTGCTTTGTGCCGGCTTTGGGATCGTCTCCAGCGAGAGGAATTGTTTATAGGTAGACTTTGGGTAACTACAGTATATCTGGTTGGTTCACAGATGACTGCAGGGTATTATTATTATTATTATTATTATTATTATTATTATTATTATTATTATTTACATCATTTTTTCTTTTTTTAAGGATGGATGGTCAAGTGCTATGTCTTTAGTAATTGAATGGTGATTGTAATAAGTATATCCAAGTATGATTGCAAGTCATCTATATGCATTTGGACTTCGTCTGCATCATACAGTATACTGTACAGTAGTTGTCATATTTATTACATCTCTCAGCTATTTTTTTTTTTCATGCACAGGATCATCTTTTGTCTCTCTTGCAATTGCTCAGTGCTAGTGCTTGAATGAGATGTGATACTGTTAATATTGTTTTCTGTTTCATTGCTGCACTGGAAGACTCAAACGGTACCTCCTCAACTGAGATGTTTTTTCCTTGAGATCGAGACATTTCCTAATCCCGGCATAACATCTTAGTACGAAATCCATAACTAAAATGATGCAAAGTGGAAAGAAAAAAAAAAAAAAAAAAAAAGATTTGTCCAGTGGGTTGTGTCACATTTGGAAAATTCCATTGATAGAGCATCAGTTGGTTTGGATTGTTGCATCAGTTAAAATGTGAATTTATTCATCATGTGAAATCCAACGGTAGCCTATGTACTGAATGTCTGTTACGTACTGTACTGTAGCATACTAAGATAACTTACTTGATAGAAATTGAACTGAACAAAATGTACTTAATATAATTTCTGGACATGAGAGACGTTCAAGTCAAATCAGGAATTTCTTATGAATGAAGGAGTAAAACCGATAAGACTTCAAGCACAGTACGGTGATGAGACTCTTTGAATAGTGTGAACATCCAAGGGCTCGGAGCCGACTGCAGTCGTTCCTGTGAACACTGAGTGAGTGGAACACCTGATCCTTGAAAATCGACGGATAAGACATAGAACACAGGACATAGGACATAGGACATCCCTCCATACAGCCCTGACCTCATTCCAAGCCATCTCCATAAATCTGGGCCATTAAAGGAGTTCCTGGGAGGCTAGGGTTCCAGACGTGAATCAGACAGTCCAATCTTGGATCCAGGACACTTTCCTCCTCAATGGTATCCAAGCACTAGTGAAACACTAGGATAAGTGCATTAGTGCAACAGGGGATTATACTGTACAGTATAGAGAAATAACTCTGTTATTAAGTCCTGGTTTGACTTGAACACTGCTTGTAAATTCAAAATAAACAATTTACAATAAGTAATTTTCAATAAAAAAAAAAAAATAGAATTCCAGTTTAGATGTCCTTGTAGCATTTTTTGGTGCATAACTGATTCTGGCTTATTTTCTGTGAACATTCAGTCATAGGCTGCGCCCGTGCAGTGATCTGATGTTATTTAGAGTCGCATTATTTTATTTGAGACATCTAGAGGCCATAGCATGCATGGATCACAGCTTGGATTCCATGCCGATCGTTTGGTCACACTGTGTCTGGCAGAACCATTTTTCATATCAAAGATACTTGTTTTTTTTTTACTAAAGGACTTGTCTTGTGGGCTTCTGTTTATGTTTTTTTTTGCTTTACATGTGTAAGAAAGCCCACGAATATGCGGTCCGAACCATAATACCTGCAAAACAGCATTGGTTCCTCACAAAGAAACAGAAACGTCTCCCTTCTCCTGGGTGGAGTTTCTTTTCTATCATTGGTTTTCTGGTTTTACAAATCTGATGCACAACTTTATTTATTTGATTTAATTTTTTGCATGGGTGAGTATTGTATAGGTTTCAGGATTTAACTAACATTTTGCTTAGAATGAAGCAAATGAACTGATAATAGCATGCTGCTGATGATATTTACCAGCCTCAGCCAGCTCATGTAATGCAGGATTACATGATTTGTGGAAGATCTGCTTTTGTGCTACTAATGCCTTGTTGGTTGGGTGTAACATTAAGCAATCCAAATAGAATTTGATTTTGCCAGAGACTTACTGTATGTAAGAGGTGTGTTAGTGTTACATTTGGACAGGTCGATGCCAGTGACACCAGGTGTTTTAGTTCATCTGGTAGCCGGCTTTAGTGACGCTCTTTGAATATTGTATGTAAAGCGTTAACTCGATAGAAAGAACATCTTCAATAAAAATATCTGTTTCAGTAAATGTTCAGGAGGCGTTCACGCTAAACAACGACCAGAATGAATCGCTAATCGTTATACTTGCATTTTATAGAGGGACCAAAGGCAAAGACATCAGTACCATCAAGTCCCTCAGGGTGTTACGAGTCCTGCGGCCTCTGAAGACCATCAAACGCTTGCCGAAACTCAAGGTAAAAATACGACTTTGTTCTGTTGATGTTTTTCTGTCTTTTTGCTCCCAGAACCACTCTTTCACAATTTGTGTCCTGGAATCAGGAAAAAAAAACACCACACATGTGATAACCTGGTCATTCAGTATATTCAGGTCGTCAGCTGACTTCATTTTTTGCCACATAACGTTGCTGAGCCTCTAGACCTGAGCAACTGAAGCAACCCCAGATCATAACCCCGCCTCCAGAGACTATGCATGCACTTCCCTTCTCACCCTGACACGCCCATCTCTCTGGTATAGGGTCAATCTGGACTCATCAGTCCATTGCTCCAAAGTCCCATGTTTTTTTTTTTACCATGAAACTTCACCAAGTGTTTTAAGTGATCCCCATTTACAGTATGATTTTATTCCAACCATGCTTCTTCCACAAAGTTGACACTTCAGCGCTATCCTTAAAGGTGTTGATAATATTTTAAAGAACTTTTATCCCAGTTCCAGTCATTTCAAACCTCCTTAGTTGTTATCTTTGCTTGATGCGGCCCAATCATGTGACCGTACTGAAATGGTGACTTTCTTTTTTTTTTGGCCAGGCAGTATATTAGTGCACACCACATGTACTGTACTGTATAAGCAGGGCCTAATAATAAATTTGGTGTTATTTAAGAGGAGGAGTTCAAGTCTCGGAGCCCACTGCTGTCGTTCCCGCGGACATTCAGCCTTATCCTTGAAATTCAACAGATTGCTTGTCTCCAACTTGCAGAAGAGACGCATCTGTCTGTGGGAACTGTACACATAACACCACTTATTGCCGCATCCCATGTACAATCCTGATGTTTGGGCTGTTAAAGGAGGCCAGATGTTTATTTAAAATATTATTTCTCAGATAAGATTACTTATTATTAAAAACAAAACTCATCTCCAGCTTGGACAAACTCCTCATGCTTCAGTTGCTCGGGTCTAGACATGCTGATTTCTCATGTCTCTTAATTCAGATCATTCCGAGTTTTGAGTGCACGCTATTTTTTCATACAGTACTTTTTTTCATACAGTAATTAACCTCTGCTGCCTACATTCACCTCGCCGCTGCATTACACTTTCAGCCTGTTGCACTCGTGTGTTTCCCGTAGGCCGTGTTCGACTGCGTGGTGAACTCCCTGAAGAACGTGCTGAATATCCTCATCGTCTACATCCTCTTCATGTTCATCTTCGCTGTCATAGCTGTGCAGCTTTTCAAGGGCAAATTCTTCTACTGCACAGACGAGTCCAAAGGACTGGAGAGGGACTGCAGGTAGAGTCAATCATCACCGCACCAAACTCGGTTTTCTCACACGTCCACAGCGCCCCCTGTAGGTGCAAAGTGGCAAAGCAGACAAGCTTATTAATGAGAGATTATAATAAAATGAAGTTTCTACACCGGACCAGATTCTTGAGTCTAGAGAGAGGGATAAAAAACAGTACAGAAGTTTTTACGCCCCCCATGATTTCTGAGGAAAAACGACATTTTATATATAGAGCACAGTATGAGAGTTTTAGAAAATAGCTTGAATATTGAGAGTAGCTTCTCAGTGTACAGCTTAATATCACAAGTGTTAATCTAGTATTTTCCAGACTTTTTTTTTAGTCCCGTAACGTACGTAAACTGTTTTAACAATACCTAATTCAATCTCAATTAAAGGTGAATTTGAAGTGTGTATCTATTGAAATCATTTAGTTCTGACTGTATGCATGTGTGTGTTTTCAGAGGGCAGTTTTTGGAGTACGATAAGCATGAGGTCTCAGCCAAGCCCAGGGAATGGAAGAAATGCGACTTTCACTATGATAACGTGCTGTGGGCCTTTCTTACACTCTTCACTGTGTCCACAGGAGAGGGCTGGCCTACGTAAGTATACACACACACACACACACACACACAGTATAAAAAAAGTATAAAACAGGTAAGAATTAACCGATAAATATCATTCTTACGTCTTAAAGTTCTACCAAAAGAGTAAACTTTTATATATACATTCAATTGCCTGCTTTATATGTACCAGTTTTTAATTATGCATTCATTTAGCGCACTGCCTTATATTTCCTTTGTTGTCTTGTGTGCAGTTTACAAAGTTTCAAACATTCATGTTTTAGCTCTAGCATTCACTTTTGAAAAAATGCAAAGAATATCAGTGTGATGGAAAAATCCTGCTCACAGTAAGGGAAAGGACTCAAAACTTTGAGTTTCTGATAGCGCTTATCAGATTAAACCGGTTTAATTCATCAAAATTAATTAAATTCGTGTTAAACGTAAATCATCGTCTATACCGCTTCATCTTGTACACATGGTCGCAGGGGGGCCTGGAGTCTATCCCGGGAGACTTAGGCCAC
>JAQMYG010000014.1:18546411-18565207 GCA_030014215.1 Clariallabes teugelsi | reverse complement strand
GTGAAAATCTCAGCAGGGGTGAATAACACCTCTGGCCTTGCACCAGAAAATAAAAAAGTCGGTAATTCTAGTGTTAAGGCATTGGACTGCGGTCCGGAAGGTCTCAGGTTCAAACCCCACGACCACCAGGTTGCCACTATTGGGCCCTTGAGCCAAGGCCCTTAACCCTCAACTACTCAGATGTATAATGAGAGAAAAAATGTAAGTCGCTCTGGATAAGAGCGTCTGCCAAATGCCTAAATGTAAATAGAGATCTTGCTCAGATCCCCCAAAAAACTGCATTGTAGAATAAATTGATATGCACTGCGCAAAATATTTAAGTCACAAAATCAATGATTTTATTGATTAATTCATTCCCTTAGCTCTGATCACTCTTTCACAATCTGAGTTCCATCAGGGAAGAAAAACTCCATAGTGTGATAACCTGGTGATTCAGTACATTCAGGTCGTCAGCTGACTTCATTTTATTTCCACATAACGTTGCTGAGTCTAAAACCTGAGCAACTGAAGCAACACCAGATCATAACCCCGCCTCCAGAGGCTTATACAATGGACGCAATGCATGACGCTTAATACACTTCCCTTCTTACCCTGACACGCCCCATCACTCTGGAATAGGGTCAATCTGGACTCATTAGATCACATGGCCATTCTCCACTGCTCCAAATTCCAATATTTATGCTCCCTAGCCATCTGAAACCTTTGTTCTTATTAGTCTCAATAGTAAGTGGTTCACAGCTGTTTAGTCCCAATCCTGTGAGTTCTCATCACATTGTGTGTGTGTGTGTGTGTGTGTGTGTGTGTGTGTGTATGGAAATGCTCTCACTCTCACTATTAAACATAGCTCGGATTTATACTGTCAGTCTTTACCATGCAATTCTTATTAAGTGTTGAAGTCATGATTTTTTTCTTACCACATTTCTTCCACCCCGGCACAGGTTTTATTAATGTGTTGTTCAGCTCTTAATCTTATTTGAGTAATTTCAAATTTCCTTAATTGTTTTTTCGGCTAATTGCTGCAGCCCAATAATTTGACCCTTCTGAAGTAGTGACTTTTTTTTTTTAATGGCAGTGCATTTGCCCTTTAATGCTGTTCCTAATAAGCCTGTTATGTAACTAACTACTTAGCATCAAAACACAGAAAAGGTGCAAAACGTTCCCTCCACCTCGTTCCAGGTGCGCTGTGTTAATGTGAACGATGCTGAACTTGTGTGGTGTGTGTTTGCAGGAATCGTGGCCCAGCGTCTGTGTGATGCCGAGCTAAAGAAGGAGCTGGCGACCGTCTGGCCAAACCTGTCTCAGAAGACCATAGATCTTCTGGTGACTCCACACAAACGTGAGCATCCAACACACACACACACACACACACACACACGCGCATATGCATGCAGATAGACACTACTGGGATTATTTAATGCTGTTACCACTTTTAAATTGATCTCACATAGTAAGATGAAGCTTTACTGCCATCTAGTGATGAGACGCAGATTGCTTCCACCTATACGGATAATTCAATTGTTTATCTTAAATGCTCGATTCTGATTGGTCAGAAGGTGTTGATTCATTTTCTAAAACAGCAGCTTTGTCAGTTGTTTTAGGGAATGTGTTCCTTTTAATACACTTCAGATCAGCCATGTGAGAATCATCTCTTGCAATAAACAATGAATTAAAAAGTAAAAAGTTCTCTCTATATACAGTATAAAGTCTCGTTATAAAGACTTTAGGACCGAGCATTATGCTGTAAATGTGACATCCTGTATATAATTCTCTGTCATGATACCTTTCTTTCATTTACAGCTAATGAGCTGACGGTTGGGAAGGTGTACGCTGCCCTCATGATCTTCGATTACTACAAACAGAACAGAGCCAAGAAAATCCAGATGCAGCAGCAGCAGTCCAAAGAGCAGCCAGCACCACAGGTCGATGAACTCTCACACACACTCAGACACAAACACACTTATGCATGTGCGTGCCACCATCCAGTTACACGGTCTAGTTATTGTTATACAGTCTAGTTTTTTTTTTTTTATGTTTAAAACAATATTTAATTACAAAAATAAATAAAATGAATGATTTTATTCCTAGACATGTTAGAAGTTTAGTCAAGCTGTGAAGCCTCCAGTTTTGCACTGTGCAAATATTTCGAACTGCAAAAACATCAATCAGTTGTGTTTAAACTCAGACTGATTTGGTTTCTGACATTGCATGACATCATGCAATGTTGTTTATAACAATGAGCACAAAGTCATCTTGAATCTAAAGATGAAAGCTTCAGTTTCAGTGCAGACGGTTGATAAAAGCTTCGATAAAATTGATAAAATCGGTTCAGTTTCATTTAGATTGTTCTGTTTTTTTTAGTACGTGCTATAAGATAATGTCTGATGATTTAGAAATTAATTTGACACGATAGTAGGAATGCAATGCCTGCATGTAAAACAAACCAAAACTGAGAAAATCTAATTATCGCTTTAACACATTGTGTTTCGAGAACTATATCAGAAAAACTATACCCGGTGTGCTGACTTTGGAGTGCTGTGTGTTCACTTTATAGAACAATGTAGGTGCTCTCCTGCAGCCCATTCTCGGCCCCATGCAGGAGAAGAGCAGGAGCATGATGGACTGTCCGTCAGATTTCCTGCCTTCCATCAGACCCAGCTCTACCACACTGAACAACGGACACACACCGTAGGCCCGGATCACTCATCACACACATACACACAAGCACACGACGCAGAACGACTGACATGCACAGCCTAGCCAAAAACAAACGGTCGAATTATTAGCCTGCATCATGAAAAGAACATATTAAAATTATTGCAGTTGGCTTAAGAACCGTCCAAAACATTATTAATAACCTGGAAGGACAGTGCTACACCATCGACTTTATGGTGGTAATGTGGTCAGTCAAAAAAATGTATACACACTTCAGGAAAAAAAAATAGTATGATGTGTATTATATTAATATAATATTTATCATATTATCATATTTATCAATATATAATGTATAGCAATACATTTCATTTTTAAATATTTATACAAGTTCTACACTGAGTCTGTGTATATAAATCAGGAAGTACCACTTAAACATCTGGTGAAGTTGCATCATAAAAATGGACAGAAGAAATCAGAGAGATGTTTAATAGTGAAAGAAAAAAAGCATTTGCACAGGATTGGGTTTAAACAGCTGCGTGACCATAAGAGAACCACTCGTTAGAGAGAGTTACATGAAAAAGGGAGCATTGAGACTTTGGACGAACGGAAAAAGGTCACGTGTTCTGATGAGTTCAGATTGACCCAATTCCAAAACGATGGGTTCGTCAAGGTGAGACCGGAAGCGCATGAAGTGATCACAGCCCACTGATCACATTCACTCTGGATCATTCAATCTAGTACCTGAAAATGATTCAAGTTCAAGTTAGTATAAGCAATAAAAGCACATGGAATGTAAAATGAGATTTAATGTAAAATATATGTATAATGTTTTCTTTAATAGTGTTCATTTTGTCAGCTATTTTCAATTTTAGTCTTAGTCCCCTGTTAATTTTTATCATATTTAGTCAAACTTACCCTATTCAAGTTTTAGTTGACTAAACGTCGGCGCATTTTAGTCTAGTTTGAGTCAGAGGAATGTTTAAGTATATTAGTCTAGTTTTAGTCAATGAAAACGTAACATTTTAGCAATAAGATTATCATTAATTGATCGACGTCTTCCACAGTGGTATAGACGATGAGTGAGTGAGAGGGATCGACCTCTACCAGTTTTTTCAGCGTAGTAAGGATGTATTGTTTGATACAGATTTCAAACCACTACATGTGCCTGCTGTACAAGGAGACAGTGTTATGATCGGGGGTTTCTTCAGTCGGTCAGGTCTAGACTCAGCAACGTTATGTGGCAAAAAATGAAGTCAGCTGATGACCTGAATGTACTGAATGACCAGATGATCACATCTATGGACCCTTTCTTCCCTGATGACACGGACATATTCCAGGACTCGAATTGTAAAAGAGTGGTTCTAGGACCATGAGGAATCGTTTTCACACTTGAACTAACCACTACATTGTGTGCTGTACTGTAATCAAAACTAAAGGTGGTTGAATAAAATATTATAACCCAGCCAGTGTACAAAACATAGACCTGATTTCTTATTTCTACTGTCCTGTTGGTATTTATAGTATGTCATTCTAATGTCATAATATTATTTCCCGTTATAACCCTAGCCACGACAACACCATTAAAGGCTCCTCGTCTTGGGCTTCAGAGAAAACCAAAGAAGCCCCGAGGTCAAAGAAACGACCCATCCTGAGAGGCCAGTCAGAGGACATCTCAAACGCAAACACTGCCCAGGTACTTGGTGTTTAACAAGCATTCTCACACACCTTAAACACTTCTAAACTGTCACTTTTTTATGTCACTTGGGTTAACGCGTGGGTTTATGCGGTAGGTGTCAGTAGAGATGAGGAAAATGGAGAACAGTTCCAGCACAGTAGCTCCTGCTGGTTTAGAGGGTTATGGACGAGCGGTATCCATGCCTAAACTCAACGCAGAAATGCAGGTAACCTATGCATCAATGTTTCAGATGTTTTTCAGGTGACTCTGTGTAAGCTCTAGAGACAAATCCTAGAATCTTTGTGGCTGCGGGAACCTGCAGGTTTTGGCAGTTTGTGCTGACTTGACACCTTACTGACACACTTTACTTTTATTTTTTTTTGTTTGTATTGTTGCAGATGTTTATATAAACAGGACTAAAATAACTCATAAATTAAATAGGGATATTATCACGATACCGACTGTAGGTGGCGATTCAATTTGTATCGCGATTCTGGAAGTATCACAATTGAATAAAAAATATCCCAATTCCATCTTTTTTCAGATTTTGTTTGCATTTTTTAAAATACTTAGCAAATTCTTTGCTCTGAACACACAGGATGCTGTGCCATGTGAATAGTTTAGAGTGCACCATCTGCAGGATTATAGACATACTGCAGCATTTTACCACTTCAAATGCAAATAGAGGGATCAAACATACTTATCCATCCAGGAACCTTTGTAGTCCAACTAGGGACCGTGGAGGCCAATGTGACCTTTGCATTTATTCCTGTTTTTACAACCGTGATAGGACACTCGGTCAACATTCACACATGCATTCGCACACTACAGGCAATTTGAGAATGCCAGTTGAACAAATCTGCATGTGTTTGGACTGTGGGAGGAATCCAGAGAACCTGGAGGAAACCCACCAAGCTTACGGGGAGAACATGCAAACTCCACGCACACAGACCCCGAGGCGGGATTCGAACCCTGACCCCAGAGGTACAAGGCGACAGTGCTAACCACTAACCCACCATGCCGCCCTAAACATCTTTATATACAGTACTGTGCAAAAGTCTTGGGCACATACAAAAATGTGGCATAAGCAAAAGAAGCTTTTGAAAACATTTCTGCGTAAAAGAAACTTCTATAAAGAGAAATAAAGAGTAATAAAATAAACAGTCAATATTTGGAGTGAAAACTCATTACTTAAAATCAGAGTTTTATACAGATTTGTGCAGTTTTATGAGAAAGCAGTTGTTAGGTTTTACTGAGCTTGCTGGAGAATATGAGTTCTTCTGGTAACTTTGTCACACTCGCTCCTTTCTAGTTTTATGCAAATCCCAGGAGCGTACATTAGGTTTTTTGTTTCCATCTGAAAACTGGTCTGGCTTGTACTATATTTTTTTCTTTACAGCCATGCATACTGTATATTCTCCTGTAATGTTATTTATTTAGTAATTTTTAAGTTATATATGGAAATACTGAATGATTTTGCACATAATTATGCAGACATGATAAACATATATAACAAAATTGGTACAGCATATAATATGGTGCCTAAGACTTTTGCAGATTAAAAATGTATTTTAATGAATTACTAAGTGCAGGGATATTATACGCTCAGACACAACCTATTCCTTATTCCCTGAATTCACACAAATAGAAAAAGCCTCACCATACTGTAGCACGTGATCTCAGTGTCTTTCCCATTACTAAAGTACAAGATAATAAACCGTAGATGCGTACAATAGCTGTAAATAACTGCATTGGTTTAATGCCTCAGTTGTAATGAATGTGTTGTGTTCAAGCTCTGGAGAGCTGGAGTAAACACAGTATACTGGAGTTTATGGGGGGAAAAAAACTGCCAACGCCGAGGTCTGCGTTTTCTTTCTGCTTAAGCTAACAGATACTGCATAGTGGCTCTTAATGAGAGTGCTTACCCAAGGTCAAGATATTTTCAGGCATACCGCCACACTGTTTCCCTTCCTAATGTAGCTTTTTCTAGTCCTTCCTGTTGCACGCCGGATACCAAAAACTAAACATGCTTTTTTGCTTTTCATTGAAGAGAAGGTAAACTGCTGTAATTCTTTTGCACATGAGCTAAAACATAACCATGATTGACTAGTGTTAGTGTTAACAAAATGAGAGCGAAAAGTTATTTTCCTCACCCAGAGAACAGCACGAATTAAGCTCTCTCGCTCACGGCCATGGATGGCTGGGATTCTTTGGGATTTAAACCCTGGAGTTTTTGACAACAGCGCGAGTTCTCAGACCACTCAGCCTCTTTGGAGTCATTTGTTTGTTATTGTTATTGCTATTTGCTAATTTTAACCTTTGAACTTTTCATATCCTGGAATCTCAAAACCCTGGAGATGAGAAGTGATTACCAGTTTGAGTCCCTCATTAGTACAGTTCTCGGGGAACTCCTGCGGTTCGGCTCAGCTACGGTACACGTGACATATTAGATCAGAATCGTTGCGCCGATGAACATGTGATTTTCCCAGTAATACGTTTATAGAAGATGAGCTGCTTCAAGAACGATGCAGGGTTCTCACGTTTGCTTGGTATTTCCATCTTGGGAAAGTTGGAGGGAAAGTGCTCAACAGGTAATAAGTGATTGACGGAGAGGTTTCAGCACCTGCTCATATGGCTCAAATTCCACTTATTTCATCCAGAGACTCTTCCCATAAACCCCATCTTCACTAGCTGACCCTGGCACTAGTCCAGGTCTGCAGCTTGGCTTACTTCAAGAAAGGCTGCACAGAAACATTCACTTATAGCCAAAAAAATAATACAAAATCCTGGGTAAAGAATAAAACATTGACCATATTGTTTCAGCTCCTTATAGGACATGGCTGGATTTCTTGAATTAAACAATTCCTCATTAGGAACTAATGACTTAAATAGTTTCCATTAATCAATTATAGTGTGTGTGTGTGTGTGTAACTGATTGAATTGTTCTGTCCATTAGGTCCATTAGGTTAATTAAATCTATATTATAAAATAGCATCATGATATTAAAATAGAGCATTATGATGTCACACTTACAGTAATACATTGGTTTCTCCATATGACGTCCTGAACTTTATCTGTTTTGTTGCTTAGCAACACAATCGTACTGTTAACAGGCTATGTTGCATATCGCAAATAAGTCAAACCGGGACTTGTGATGAAATTTCAAGGGAATAAATTCATAAACGTGACTGATATTTACAGAGACTCAGTAGCCGCAGTAATGGTGCAAACATTTTAAACATATCGTGAATGACGATCCTGGCCGAGGCAGTCAGAGAGTGGAACGCCTGATCCTTGAAAATCGATGGAAAAGTCTGTGGGAACTCTGCACACAATCATTCACCAACACCACTTTACAGTCCCCCTTACAGTACAAGTTCCTGACATGAGGAAGGCAATCCGATCATGTCTCTGGCGTAGTGAGAAACCTTTTTCTACCTTTATGGTATCCAAGCACTAGTGGAACACTAGGATAAGTGTGAGAATGTTTTATTCTACACAGTCAAAAGTCCCGGTTTGACTTGAACATCTTAACTTGTACTATTAATAATTATTACTACAGTTTATTGAACACACCTACAATTCTTAAAAGATCCTTTGCAATATCAACCACCGATACTGAAACCATTACAAACCATTACAAAACCATTAGGAACCACTGTGTCCTTGCATAACGGTACTGGTTATTGTCTATTTGAAAAAGGTTCTAAACATCACCTAGGGTTAGAACATGAGTTATAGGACCTTTAAGTCCTATTACAGAATAATCCATCAGTCACAGGTCACCTGATAAACCATTTGCACTTTTTCCACTGTTATATAAAACCCACAAAGTTCCATTATGAACCATGATGGTCCATTACAAAGCCACCAAGAAATGTAGTGCTGAAGGACAGACTTCAGATCTTGTTTTTTTACAGACTTGTCCTTAAAATTTGCTCATGACATTAAAGCTTGTCTTTTCTTTTTCCTTTAACAAATCAATTGTTTCCTCTGCTCTCTCTCTCTCTCCCACATGGCACTTTGACAGAGAAGTCATTCACGTCAGTCTCCAGGAACCTTACTCGCAGTACGTATCGTCTCAGATCCTTCCTCGTCAACTGTATTGAGATCTGTACTAATACTGTACCTGCATGCTATACTGTACTGTATATCACTAGGCTGATGTTTAGAAAGAAAAACACAGGCTTAAATTACAAGCAGTAAGTTGACCCTGTTGTTAGGTCGGATTTGAGGATTAGGTGATACAGACAGATGCATGAAATTAAAGAGGCAGGATAGTTAAAGTGTCTCGGAGAGGACACCTTACCTTTAATCATCGCAGACTGACTCTACACCGTAAGCACTGCTTCTGATTGCAATATGTCGTTAAGTGCTAAGCCTGAAACTGCTAGTCAGGATGAAATCGACAGAGATTTATATCATGTTTAAGCAGCTGTGCCATATAAATAGTATTTGCACAGAGTTTTGCACGGCCCAGTCCTCATCTCATCACCAGAGGGCAGTCTTGAGTCTCTTAGTTCTGATTCACTGTTTGAAACCACAGCGATATTATATATTATATTATATTATATTATATTATATACAGTTTTATATCAGTGCTACATTTCCTTTTCTTCCTCAGCCCATTCCTGACTCCCCCTTGAGACGCTCGGTGTCCACGTTTGCCCCGCAGCGTCCCCCGGAGGTTACCTTGAACGACTACATTCTGGAGAAGCCCGCACAAGATCGACCGCATCACCATCATCATCATCACCGCTGCCATCACCGGAGAGACAGAGAGAAGAAACAGAGGTCACTGGATAGGTCACCCGGTGGACAGCCTAATAACACGGGAGGTCAGTGCAGATATACAGTATACAGTACGTTTAATTTCACAACATGCAGATTTTGATATTCTGTTAAATTATAGCTATAAGGTACATTGTTAGATGTGAAGTTGTTCTGTTCTGTTCTGATTGGATCAAGCAGCAGGGTAGTGCTTTAATTCTTATTATGAGAATAAAGAACTTAAAACACTTCAAACAGAAAGTCTTTTTGTTGTTAAGAGAACTTACACATATACATACTGTATATAAGTCAAACCTGGACATGTGATGAAATTTCTCGTAAATGACAGCGTAAAACACGATTGACATTTACAGAAAACCTCAAGTACAGTATGGTGATGAGTCTCTTACCCGCAGTAAAACATTTGAACGGTGCATACATTTTTAAAGAAGGTTGTAGACCAAGAATGATGATCCAAGCCGAGGTAGCTTGGAGCCCGATGCGGTTGTTCCTGTGAACATTCAGCGAGTGGAAAAACTCAATACACAAACTCATACTGTACCGCCCACTGCACCACTTGCACATTACAGGAACTCTGCGGGGAGTTATTGCCACAGCCACCGTATAGTTCTGACCTCGCTCCAAGTGATTTCTACATGTTTGGGCCATTAATGGAGTTCCTGGGAGGCCAGCGTTTCAGGCATGAAGCAGGAAGTCTGATCATGGCTCTGAGAAAACGGTGAAGTGATGGTTTCCAAGCACTAATGAAACACTGGGATAAGTGCATTAGAAAAATAAAGGTTTTGAATTCTCATACAGTGTTTTGCTAATCTGCACGAAATTCATCAAAAGTCCCACTTTCACTTGAACAGCCTTCAATTTAGTACTACAATTTTGTTTTTCGTTTCTTTTCTAAACATACACTTAGAATAACTGAATTTGGTATTCAGAAAGTCTCTTGTGGAGACCTGAGCCAGAGCTGAAGTGTGCACGTTCTGCTGCCGGAGCTTTTCATGCACCTGGCATCCATTATCCAGATAAAAGGATCTGACAGACACGCCGCACACCCACTGACCTGCTAATTTATTGCCACATCACAGCAGGCCAGCCGTGGGTAAAAATGTCAGAACGCACGGAGGAAAAAAAGAAGTACAAGAGACACGAGGCCGGTGTGTGAGGAATGTGGAATTCGGGAGTGGAGGAGAGACGAGGACTGGCATCATAAAGCACGCTTTTGATCTGTAGGCAATGTGATCGATCAGACGCGCGGTTCAGGACGTCATCCGATTTGTTTCACGGCTGAAGACTTTAAAGGACTCTTACTGTTAAGCGTTCAACCAATCTTAAACCAGTTGAGATGGTTGAAATTGTCAGTGGATTTCATTTGCAGATGTTTCTCTACTGTTTATATGATGGTGTACAGTAGAGCCTTATTCTTATAAGAGAAATTAACATTCCTCAAACACTGGAGTCATTTATTTATTTATTTATTTTTTTCAAATGTCAAACATTTTTTAATTGTCCAAAGTGATAAATGGTAGAGTGAGCATGACATTAATCACACTCTCTCTACAGATTATCCATGCTTCTGTATGCGTTTGGAAGCGGTGTCCTATTTAATAAAGCTATAATAAATCAGATTAAATCACATTAGAGATTTATTATATCAGAGATTTCTCGTCCTAACCTCTCGTCCATCTGCTGGCGTTTTGTCTCGTCTTCAGGCACGGCAGCTGACCCTGCAGGGAACTCCACGTGTCGAGAAAGAGGACACGACCGAGGCCGTTCCCACGAAAGGAAGCACCATTCGTCAACAGCGGAGAAGCAGCGTTATTACTCGTGCGACCGCTACGGCAGCCGCGAGCACTTTCCGGCTAAACCTGCGCCAGCCAGCTGTGCCACCTCGCCCGGAGAGGCTCAGGAGACCACCTTTACCAAGCAGGTGGGACTTAACGCTGGCTCGGCAGTAGGGTTAGGAATCACCAGAGGCTGAGCAATACGATAATATCACGATTCCTACATGTCGATTCGGTTTGTATTGCGATTCTTTAAGTATCATGTGGTTGTACTGTATACTCTATGATTATTTATTTTTTATTTAGATTTTGTTACTCTAAACAAACTTAGCAAATAATTTCCTCCAATCACTCAGGATGCTGTGCTGTGCCCCCTGCAGGATCATAGAGGAACAGCAACATTTTACCGCATCAAATGCAAACGTATATACTATAAATGTAATTTGTTTTTAAAACATTGATTTTGGATTGTGGCAATACATGAACTGCCACATGAAAGAGTCGCGATACAGAACTGAATCGATTTTTCCCCCACCTGTAGACAGTACCATGTAGGCTGCTATACAATACACATAGGTTGGGGTGCTGAGTCTGCGAGTACAGAATATTTTATGAAAAAGCTCAATTTTCTTAAAACCACTTCATAAATTTTGAGACTATCCTATGGCTTTAGTAATTTTTGTTTAGGTATGAGGGGGGTCAGGGTTCCAGTGCAGACAGATTCCTCTGCGTGATTTATGGTTCTCAGAGTATTTAACACACACCGCCGCTTTAAAACGGCCAGGTGATTCCCTGTGAGGTTTTGTACATGCACTTTAGTATCATTTGTTTTTCAGGTTGTTGGAATGCACTTGACTTTATGATGCATGCAAATGGTGTGTTTTTGTGGCTGTGTTTCCCTTATCCTGTGAAATGAAACTCTTCTTCTCTTTTCCCTTAGTGCAGCCACTTATGGCCTTTCACTTCTTTTTCTGCTCTTTTCTTCTTCACCATTTATCTGTGCATCATGTCTGTCTTTCCGTTCTTGTTTTCTATCCTCTTGGTACTGTCTTCCTCGTCTTTGTGCTTTGTGTATCCTTTTTCTGTGGTTCATGTTGTCATACATGTAAATGTTTCTTTCCTTTCCTTTTCACACTTTGTATTTCCTTTCTTTTCTTTTCCTTTTCTTCCCTTCCCTTCCTGCTTTAATTTATTCTTTTCCTTTCCTTTCCATTCCTTTCTGATTTGATCTCCTCCTTTCCTTTCCTTCCTGCTTCAATCTCTTCCTTTCCTTTCCTTTTCTTTCTGAATCAATATCTTCTGCCCCTTCCCTTTCCTTCCTTCTTCAATCTCTTCCTTTTCTTTCCCTCCCTTCTTGCTTCAATCTCTTCCTTTCCTTTTCCTTTCCTTTCCTTTCTGAATCAATATCTTCTGTCCCTTCCCTTTCCTTCCTGCTTCAATCTCTTCCTTTCCTTTTCCTTTCCTTTCCTTTCTGAATCAATATCTTCTGTCCCTTCCCTTCCTGCTTTAATCTCTTCATTTCCTTTCCTTTCCTTCCGACATCAATCTTTTCCTTCCCTTCCCTTCCCGCTTCAATCTCTTCCTTTCCTTTCCTTTCATTTACGTCTTTCTTTAATCTCTTCCTTCCCTTTCCTGCTCTCCTCTCTTCATTCACTGTTTGTGTCTTCCTTTCACTTTCTCTGTTCCCATCCCTTCCTTCCTCACCGTGTCCCCTTTTTGCCCATTCGATCCGTTTTTTGCGCATTACCCTCATCGTTTTATTGTTTTGATTTGCTTGTTAAATTTTCATCTAGGGCAGTGGTTGGGCTAAAGGGAGCCCGGTGTTGTTGAGTTCGGGCTCGAGCACACCCAGCCGCGGGCGCAGGCAGCTGCCCCAGACGCCCCTGACCCCTCGCCCAGCGGTGGCCTACAGGACTGCCAACTCCTCCCCCGTGTCCTCTGCGGGCGCCCAGAACACCCTCCCTCCCCCGAGTCCCGTAATGCGCATCAGCTCCGAGCCGTACCTCCGGCCCCAGACCACGCTGCTGAGCCCGCAGCAGATCGTGACCCTCCCGCCGCTGTCCCAGCATTCCCTGCTCGGGATGCCCAACGGGTTTCACTTCATCACGGGCCTGACCACGGGGCCTGGCGGCAGCAGCGACAACGTCCAGCGCTACTACCCCGAAGCAGAGGAGGAAGAATGGTGCTAGTACGGCTTTAACAGAAACACATACACACACTCAGATGTCCACGCACAGATCTGCTGATGATTCGCAGTGTGTTTTTCCTTCTTTTTTTTTTTTTTCCTTGTAAAATTTCGATGAGTTTTATCATCTCTTTCACGGGAACATGTGTATGTGGGCATTCTTTCGTTTCGGAGTGGGAACGAGGAACCTGAGTCCCCTGACTGCTTTTTGATGTATTTTAATATCTCAAATTCTGCCTTTATGATGAAGACATGATAGATCTGGATGTGTATATAGGTTTCTGCTCTTAATTCCCCCCCTGCCTTTGTGAGAGAGGTCACAGTCTGAATGTTGGACAACCACAACAACCGCAACAGCAACAACAACAACAACAACACAATTAAAGGTCTGGGGAAACCGTGTCCTATAGAGCTCAGCTGCTTCAAATGCAACGTTTCACTGTCTTCTGGCCAGCTGTCCAGTGAGCTGCATCTCCGGACACAAATTCCCACGATATATATATATATATATCACGTTTTGTGTGTTTTCCATCTCTGGAAAGCTGAACCATTCCTGTTGGCTATGTACGCACACATGCACACACATACACACATATATATATATATATATATATGTGTATATGTGTGTGTTTCACTCCCCCCCCCACGTGCACAAAGATTTGTTTCCAAATTATAGGTTTGAATTATTATTTTGCTGCTGATCACCGTTCCTCACCTTCGTCACTCTGTGCGATGTCCAGATGTTTAGGAACTGGTCAAAATAAAACTGTCATTTCTTTTATATATTAAACTCCACATTCTATCTCTTCATTAGGTGCATATATAAATATATATAAATATAAATATATATATTTTGTTTTGTATTATATTGTGAAGAAATGATGGTGTTTCACATGACTCGCTTACAGTTTCATCGTCTCGTCAGGTCTACCATTTCTCACAGACTGCTCCAGACGTTCTTACAAAGTGCCTAACCTTTTAATCTTTTTGAATATATTGTAGTAATGAAGCGACCTCAGACTTTTTTTTTGTTGTTGTTTTTTGTTTTTGTTTTTTTTAAATTAGTGTATCAGGACGTAACAGAAAGGAGGACCGAAGAAGCTCTGGGAGTTTTTTATGTTTATTTTTTTGTGGCACTACACGGTTTTATGACTGCAGGCCTTAATCAGGAAGCAAAAGATACTGTACGTTCAGTTTTTCTTTATATTCTTCTTATTTTTTTACGAATGGGATTGACGGTATGATTGTGTAGGACCTTCGTTTGTCGTTTTGTTCTTCTGGCATTTGTAGTACTTTGTAACGTGGGAGGGTGGGACTTGTCAAAAATCAAATGCAAAATATTACTTAGGATGAACTATAAAAAGGAAAGTAGTCATATATATATAACTACTTTATACAACATAATCACAGCTGCATGTTTTTTTCAAAACGACCAGGTTTATGATTGTGATGTATGTGTAATTGTTTTTTTTTTTCTTCTTCTTCTTTTTTTTTTGGTGATGGTGTTGATGCTCAGGACGCTCAACCGGGACATCAGTGGCTTAACTTTTCAACTTTTTATGATGTGAAAGACAGAAAAGCGATGTATGTAAAGTGATGTACAGCTTGAAAAGGGTTACGGTTAATACCCCGTCATCCTTTGATGGAAACCATGAAGTTCCCACGGCGTCCTGAAATATTGGAGAACGCAGCAGGAACGGGGTACAAATAGAAAAAATGCGCATGTATCAGGTTCATATTACTTCCTATCCACGTCCCTGTCAGTTTCTCAACGCGTCATAATCATGTTTTCACTAAATTCCTCTCACACACATGATCGCGCCTTTACCAGATCTGATGAGATCAAATCGACTTATTACTATGCCCGATCGGATCGCACCATGCTCTTACTTGGCGCTTATTAATCGGTTACCACGTCGTCATTGCGATGGTGATGCAAAGTGACAAAATTCTCTGAACATAACACAGACATTCTGATAACCTGCTGCATGCATTTGAACTTAATCCAATCTTTTACAACGTGGCATGGACCTACCATATAAGAAGAAATCGCTGTGAGAGCGCTATTGACAATGACATACTTTGTCGGTAAAGACGCCATCCAATCTGTCCCATCTGTGCCATGCTTGTAGTACGTCAAAGAAGTCCCTAAGAAATGTTAGTTACGTCGTTAACTGCTCAATGTCATCATAAATACGTCCTTATTACGTCGTTCCCATATCTTTCTTCGGCCACGTCCTCACCAGGCTTGTCCAAAAAAGCTCAGCAGCACCATGTCACATGAGACAACACTACAGAACGTCCTTACCGGTTTCTTCTTCATTCCTGCCAAGTTGTTCAAGTTCTTTCTGCGTTCACCTGATTTTTTGCAGACGTAATGGGAACGTGGCTCTGTGTGATCAGGGGTGGGTTGTTGTACCGTTCCATCACATTAGTCCTTCAAGGGTGGACAAATTTGAAATCCATTAACCCAGGGGGCAAGTTAGCTACTCTCATATTTTGGTTGCCCAGAAACGAACCAGGCTAAAATCCATAACTTAGATGATTAATCGCATATAGCAAGATAGTTAGTTAGTAAAGTGCATTCATAGAAATTAAATGATTTTATGATTGTTTTTCTTGTTTAACAAAGTTTCCATGGGGGTTCATCATGTGTGCAGCCTTTTTAGCATGTCGCTGCCCAGTCATACCTGTACATACTGTATATTATTAAGACACTATTCCAGCCTGGCTAGGTATTGTATTGTTCAAATCAAACTGGGACTTTTGATTGTGCAGTTATGAGAGCCAAAAAAAAAAAAAAAAACTTTCTTAATTTCTCTATATAATCCCCTGCTACAGTAATGCACTTATCCCAGTGTTTCACTAGAGCTTGGATATAATCAAGGTACAAAGTTTTCTTAGTGCGCAAGAGCCATGATCGGACTGCCTGCTTCATGTCTGAAACGCTGGCCTCCCAGGAACTCCTTCAATGACCCAAACAGGTGGAAATGTCTTGGAGCGAGATCAGGACTGTATCGAGGATGTGGCAATAACTCCCAGCCGAGTTCCTGTAACACGCAAGTGGTGTTCGTGAATGATTGTATGTACAGTTCCCACAGACAGATGCGTCTCCTCGGCAGATGTTCCACTCACTGAATGTAAGCGTCAATCAGTTCACGCCTTCATTCACGAGAAATTTCATCACAAGTCCTGGTTTGAGTTGAATCCCTTGTATATGTTAATTAATCTACCTAAAAAAGCCTTCTACCCTCATCTAGCTAGCACATCAGCTAATGTAACTAGCTTTAAACCTACTGTAGTAACTTACTGTCTCAACAACATGTGAAAATAACCACTGAACTACAGAATCAACATTTTATTTTGTGAAGCCAAGACATGAGGACTGCTTGTCCCACGAGCCTGGGTTTGTGATTTGTCCACCCCTTGACCTTCTACTTGGTACTCTCCAGACTCTTAGCTGACCTGCTGCCAGATGTTCAGCTGTATATCCAGCTGCTAAAGCCGTGATGGCTGAGAACCAAACAGAGAAGCTTTACAGAGGCTGCACAAAAGCCAACACCCAGTAAAGGATTGATGTTAAGGGACTGAAAAGGTGTAACTTAACTGGGATCAAAAGCTAGCTGATGCTGATAAACTTCACAAGGAAAAGAAAAATGTCCCGTGAGTGTTTGAGCACCACTTTCTTTTGTAGCACTGCACACACACAAACTTGGCATCCATTTAGCTGCTTGGCATGCAGTACAAGAAGCAGGGGCCAGGGCCTTTAATGCCTCGGCCGTTGAAATGACAGGATTTTGACTGAAACGAGTACTTTTGTTTAAAGTAGGGCTATGCAACAAGAAGACACTTTTAAAAAAGAAAAGAAAGAAAAAAAACAAGAAAAAAAAAGAAACATCATTCATTCTGTAGCTTTACCTGCTGGGATGTCCAGATTCAGCCTTCCGCATGATCGTGACCAAATCTTTTCTATATAAAAAAAAAAAAGGTCTAAAATGTATAAAAAAATCTATATTTTAGAATGCATCAAGGCACAATGATTAAAAAGCAGACGTCTGTCTTTAAAAAAAAAAAAAGAAGAAAAAAAATCTGCAATGTATCTGCATGCGTCAGAGTTACCCACTTTGTACTTGTAAAAGCAGAGCGGGTGTTTTGAATAGTGCATATTTTTATATGGCCACTCTTTACCTGAATGGCTGTGCTGAAACTGTTCGAGATCGAGTCGTCACCGTTTTCATGCTGAAGTGAGAAAAAAAAACCTCTTTGCACTCCTGATACGTCTGTTGTCCTTCAGCACGCTGCCGCCGTGGCTTCAAACCGTAGTCCATATATAATCCACTTCATCCTTACCTGCAGTTTTATCACTATTCGACACAAAAGCATCTGAAAACCTTTTACCGTTTGTTGCCAAAACTGAAACTGCACCCTGTCCTCTCTGCACATCTAGTTTAATGTGGCTGTTCTCTTTGGGGAATAAAGTAATGTTTGCATGGTCTGACGATGTACGTGCATGTTGAACTACGCATTGTTTAATCTTCATACCTTTTTGATACAATGTATTCTTTCTTGGTTCTGTTTTTAAAATGACATTTGATATAAATTAAGGGGTTTGTTGAAGCAGAAAAAAAGTAAAAAAAATAATAAAAAATAAATAAATAAAGAAGTTTCTATATAAACTCAGTATTGAATTGTGCACAGCTCCTCCAGTGAGACAGAGCTGGAACAAACACCCTTTATTTCAATTCTATGTCTCACTTGTTTGTTGCCTGATTTCTCTTCAAATGGCCAGACTTTGAATTCTGCAGTTGTTTCTACCTTAATATTTTGTATGAAGCAAAGTCCTTGAATTAAAAAAAAATAGGAAACTAAAGTGTTTTGAGTATTCTTTCCTGTTTTATATGTTATCTATCTATCTATCTATCTATCTATCTATCTATCTATCTATCTATCTTAATCTACTTTGTTGTGCTCTTGGAGTCATTTTGGTAGGCTGGCCACTCCTATAAGGTTCACCACTTCTCCAAATGTCTGCGCTTTGTCAGACAGGTTCTATTAAATGATTTCTTGATTCAACAGGTCTGGCAGTAATCAGGCCTCAGTGTAGCAAGTAACTACAGATAACTACAGTACAGCTAGAAAATGTGGTTAATCACAGTTCATTCATGATTTAGCAGGGGTAGGGTGTGGCAGGGCAATTACCTTTTCACATTTGGCCAGGTAAGTTTGAACAGCTTTTTTCCTAAATAAATGAAATTATTTTACTTTTATTCCTAAATAAATGAAATCATCATTTAAATACGGCACTCGTATTTACTTGGGTTATCTTTGTGTAATATTAAAGTGCCCCTATTATGCGTTTTCAAATATGATCTTTCATGCAGTGTGTCATGTAGCTGTACAGTATGTGAACATAAACTATCTGCAAAGTTGTGACGCCGACAGTGCACGATAAATGACGTTTTTGTCTATTAAAAAATGAGTCGGCTCACATTCGCCTAAACGAGTCGTTAGCAATTAGAATCTTTTTCTGTTACGGATCCACGTCACTAACTAACATATTTGCATAATGTCCGCGCACGTTCTACGTCGCGAACAACTTGCCCGCCCACTATGCTATCACATCTTACAATTAACGTTACCGCACTCTTGTTAACATATGACACTTACCACTGAGAAACGTCCTGCTCCAGTCGTGCTTGCGAAACAGTTTCTTGTCGA
>JAQMYG010000014.1:18521032-18536351 GCA_030014215.1 Clariallabes teugelsi | reverse complement strand
TTAACTAACTTAACTATAACCAACATAAGAAAACAAACGACAGGGCCTTTATCGCCCTCTAGGGGTTAACCCTTACAGTGACAAGTTTGTTACAGTACTTTTGATAGTGTTTGGTGTTTGATTGTGTGTTATATCATTTCAAGGTTTGACGATGTAGAGTTTAGAATGCATTTATATGTGCGATGCGAGCAGGAAAATATTTAAGCAATACAAATTCAACAAAGTATTAACAGCATGATTGAGTCCCATCCTGTTACTGAATGCCACTGTATATACAGTATATTACTGAGCAAAGGGGAAGGAAAACCATCACTAACGCGTTTAAGGCACATTAGCTTTGCGATTGTGTAATGGGGGGGCAATTGGTGGCAGGGGGGCATTTTAGCACCTGACACCTGGTAAGTTGCGCATATGTCCGGGAGCCATTTAAAAATTTTTCGTGTTGGTGGAAAGCCCACCAAGCATGGGGAGAACATGCAAACTCCATGCACACAGACCCGAGGCCCGAGAAATCGAACCCTCCATTCTGTATCTAAGTAGTTAGAATTGTTAATGTTAATGTTTGTAACCAACAGAAGGGAATTTATTAACTTGAACCACTATTTTTTTCTATTGAGAAAGATAATTTATACCCCAGGTTACACAGTGACGCATATCTCTGTATATGAACTTCTTACAAAATAATTCTCAAAGCTAGGGGGGAAAAACTAACAGCAGATAAAATAAACACTGGATCCCTGGCAGTTTAATAAATGTTCCCCTTTTTAAAAAAGATTTGTTACCCGAATGCTCAATATATCATATAGATGAGTTCCACCATCTCTTAGTGATTTATTATTAGTAATTTCCAAACTTAACAGTGTTACAGTATTTCGGAAGCATGCTCACGTTACCCCTAGCTTTTTTCTCTCCTACTCCTGTCCCTAACCACTCAGTACTAGGTGTATATATATATATCCAGGTAAATCCTGCAGGCTTGTACCTTCTGTTGAGATCTTCCTGTCTGTATTCAAAGTGATGAAAGCAAGGCAGGAAATCATCAGTCTGCCATGATCAAGCCTTTTCACCAGACGCCGTCTGCTCCTTATTGCTGCAATGACAACATTATCTCAATCAGAGCGCACATTCAGATCTGTTTAATGGGTTTCTGGTTTCACAAAGTCTCCATGCCGTTTTTATGTAGAAGGCTCCATTTGTTCGTTTTTGTTTGGGCCTATTAAGTGTCACGTAAGCAAGAGGCACAGCTTGATAAGCGGCCCACCGAAGCATTCTCTTACACTGTGAACTCACAGGTTCTCTGAAGGTACTACAAATTGTAAAAACAGCAGTGAGCTGAATGCTGTTTCCATGAACGTTAACCTCGATAAAGTGGGCCGAGTTTGAAATTGGTTGACAATGCACTGAGACTTTTTTTTTATCTGTTATGCTCCGCGATAACCCATGTGCTGGTTTGTGAGTTAAACATGAGGTGTTCACTACCAGTTGATTATTATTTCAAAGGAAAAACTGTTATTGGGAAGTCATATATATGGGACACCCACAAATACAGGGCACACAGACCCGGATGTCAAACAGGAACTAAACCTTCGACCCTGCCTGGAGGTGCGAGGCCACGATGCCACTATGCCATCATGCATAGTGGTGTGTATATATGTATATATGTATATAGTAGTTAGCACTGTGACTTTGCACTTCCAGGGTTGAGGGTTCGATTCCTGCCTTAGGTCTATGCGCATGGAGTTTGCATGTTCTCCCTGAATGTCATATACTGTATATATAAGCATTTTACAAAAATGCGTTATGTTGGTTTTTCTTCTGTCACCCATATCCCTGATATCCCAGTTAATGATGCTCCAAAGTGCATAGTCAGCCATGGTATATTCCCCCGGAGAACCTTACACATGTGCCCAACTGTGGTTGCCATGCAGGGATTTTAACATATAACATTCCAGTTGGTAATATAAAGTTTAAATCTTCTGTCACAGGATTACTATTCCACTTTCACATGTTTAGGTTTGTGGTTGTAGGTTGCAGGTCACATACAGTATAATAAGTACACACTGATGACTCGTGTGTAGTTCATGCAGTTACAGTAGTTCACTGTTCTTGAAAGTAGTTTATTCTCCTGCTGTAGTGAGCAGCTCTGGAAGTCTCTGTTCTTGCCGTCTATGCAGAGCTGCTTCAGCTGAGTGGTGCAGGTAATAGATACTATCTCCACACCCTCTGGCCCTGTGATCTCTCTCTCATCACTACCCTCATATCACTAACACGGAGTCTGAGCAGCCATTGAACCTCATGTAGCTCAGCTGGGACTCGGCCAAATCAGCCGTTAGGATGCATTAGCTGGCTAATGAAGAATAGAAAGTAATAAGTGTTAGCTAGCACTGCAGCGAATTAGAATTTCAGACATGACATCTAGAATGGGAACCTGTATGCGAGTTCAGCATCACTGCAACACAGTGCAACTAAATGTATAAACTGATAATCTTAAAACTAAACTTATAAATATTAAACTTGGAAGACTGATTGTTGAGCAGTTTTTGTTCAATTTGTTATCTAAAAAAGTAAGCTCAATTTATTATTTAATTATTCTGATATGCACATTAGGAAGGATGCCTAGAAGCTTTTATCCATAAAATCTGAATGGCTAGCTTACTGAGCTAACATTAATAATCTGAATACATAGTGCTATAAGAAATTTTACTATGGCATGTACTATAGAGTACTATTGTAAACTATAGTACATACCATAATATGCATGTACCACAGTATTACTATGGTGCTTCAGAGGCACTATAAGACTTTATAGAGTATCAGGGTAGGTACTATGGCACTTCAGTTGGTACCAAGGTAGTACCATGCTATGTGCCACGATACATCATGAGGTCCCACAATGGCTACCAAAGTTCAGCAGGTATCTATTATGGGATGTTTTCTACAGACCGTCCCATATCAGAAATATTATCTGGGAAAGTTAGGATATCAAAGTGATCGTCTTCCCTATAGCAACCTATAGCTGCGAGACTTGGGCGATCAAGAAGACAAGAAAAATCAATGCCTTCAAGTTGTGGTGCTGGAGAAGACTGTTGCGCATCCCGTGGACAGCGAGAATCACCAACAAAGATGTCCTGGAGCCCATCAAGCAAAAGACCTCATTGAAAGCCAAGAACATTACCATATTATTATATGTTTCAACATACATTATGGTATTTAATTAAGGTTTAATACTTACAATTTTACCATACTGAACACTATGCTCTATAAATATTAGTATTATGGTACATAAACATGATAGAACCACCACTATAGTACCATTGTGCCAAAGAATGTATCATGGTAGAACCATCTACCATAGTGTGGTTAATGTACTGCATCGGCAAATAAGTACCATGGTAGTGTCAAAAATACGGTGGTACTATTTACCATACTAACTATACCACAGTAAAATGTCTTATAAAGTGTACTAATAATAAATGAAGTAAATCTACATAGTCAGTTAAGTTAGCAAACATTAGTACAGTAATTAGCTATGAGAGGTAGCAAACAGACATTTAGACGATGTTAGCATGATATTTACATTATTGTCTTGAAGATCTAATGTCTCGTGTAGCTTCACCCTTACTGTATATACCATACCTAATATTCTTCTTGTATAGCTTTAGACAAGTTAATGCTTGCTAAGTTTTTCAATGTATTCAGCCATTTCTTTTTTAACTACATGATATTTTTGCTATTAACACTACAAAAATAGTTGGTTATGTTGCTTAATGGAATTCATGTAGCTAGAAAAGTAATTTGTAGCTAAAAAAAATTATTACTTACTATACTCAACGATTGCTAAAAGTAGCAGATAAAAATACATATGTGCCCACATTAAACTTGTGTATAATTAGTACACAAGCTGCAAAAAAAAAAAAAAAAAAAAAGAATATTGCAAGACCTAAACAGTTTTGTTTGTTATACTGTAGCATGACCGTGCATGCTAATTTACTACCAGCTAGTTTGCTAACCTAGCTATCATTTGCAATTACATTTTTATTTATTTATTTATTTTTATTCTTTTTGTTTTGTAATTGTTATGGTAAACAGTATTTTGCCAAGTTTGGTTACTGATCATTAGGTCACAGATAATATAATTACAAATTAACTGTTTTTGTTTTTTTCCTTTTGTGACAAACAATGTGAGCTAGCTTACTAGCAGGGAACTACAGTAGCTTGCTAGTTATAGACTAGAACATGGATGCTTGTAGTAAACTGTAAGGATAATCATACATTCAGGCACTATTAGTAAGTAAAAGGTTTCTAGATATTTAACAGTCTTGGATATTTAAAAGTTTACAGATTATTAAAAGATGATCTGTTGAAAGATGAAAGAATTAAATGCTTGTTGCACTTTTTGTCAGGCTAATCTGTTAGTCTTACTGTTCATGTATTAATTAAAACATTCTGGGAAATAATATACTGCACATGACACTACAGATACTCTATACAAACTTGTAGAAAAAAGTGAAAACATGAGAATATTTTGTTGTTGTACTACATATGTGACGGGACAATCTGTAACACTGAAATACGTAGTATTCAGGTATGCATGCACCATCCACATGGTGCTAAAGATTAAATTTCCTTTACTTGTCAACACTAATTATATGATGATAATAATACACATTTTGCTCTTTTGATTAGAATGCATTACTGACAAAAACATTCTAAAAGCAGTGAGTTGTATGTTCAAGGTCTGATGTTTTTAAGTGTTTTTCAGGAAGAAAAGAAATCAGATGCTGGTACTGTATAAGGGTTTTTCTCAAACACGTGGCATCAAGATGGTGCAGCTTCTCTCTTTTTTCACCTGTCTTATTCTTTCGCTCTGCTTTGAAACCTGCCGCAGTCCTCTGATCTGGCTGTGTATTTTCATTGTAAACTCGACTTCATCTTGATCCGTTTAAGCAAAAAGTGTAGGTATGCATCACCTGAAAATAGGCAGGAGAACTTAGTTCTTGTTAGCATTATGCATTATGAGATTTTCGCCTGATGATGTGAGTTCTCCTCCTCTTAAGGGGTCCTGTAGGATTCTTTTCCATCGTCGCAGCACACGATTTATGCGCACCTAAAAGCCCGCCACACTGTCTGTCAGTAGACTTGAATGGATGAACACTGTGTATGATCCTGAACAGCTGTCCTCAGTGACTGTTGCCAGGCCTCGGGCCTTGTGCTCACACTAAACACTACTTTTCCCCCTGTTTTAAAATAAACACGTGCATTATTACGAACAGGTGTACATCAAGACCAAACAAACCATAAAGTGATGATGGTGATGAACATTTTGTTCCAGCTCCAGCCCCACCACAACCCCGACCAGTTTTAAGCACTTACTGAAGATAAATGAATAGATCTAATAGATCTAGAATGGGGGAGCTATCCTGGGATTGCTATTTTGAGGGTGAGACGGCGGTGTAGAGGTTAGCACTGTCGCCTTGCACCTCCAGGGTTAAGGGGTGGATTCCTACCTTGGGTTTGTGTGCCTGGAGTTTGCATGTTCTCCCCTTGGTTCTTGGACATTTAGACATTTAGCTGATTAGGCTAACTGCCAGTCCAATTGAATACAATTGAATCAAATAAAATTTTATTTGTATAGCGCTTTTAACAATTGACATTGTCGCAAAGCAGCTTTACACAATCAAAAGAATTGTTTAAGTTTGTATGAAATGTGAATGTGTGAATCCTTAATCCTTCCAGCACCGATCGGTGCACCCGGGAATCGAACCAGCGATCTCCGAATGATAGGGTGAGCAGTTTACCACTGCGTCACTCGGAGGCCCTAGTGAATGTGTGAATATGAATAAAAATAATAAGATTGTCCCTGATTGCAAGCCGAGGACGACGGCGACAGTGGCAAGGAAAAACTCCCTGAGATGGCAGTACCTTGAGAGGAACCAAACTCAACAGGGAACCCATCCTCATTTGGGTGATTACGGAGTGGACTGAGCCAAATGGTGGCTCAGTGGTATGTTTCTTGCCTGCCATGCGGAAAGCCGAGTTCGATTCCTACCCTATGCCCAAACCCCAGCCCAATGCAGTGGCAGTCCCAAGCCCAGATAAAATGGGAGGGTTGTGCATAAAAACCTGTCGTTGTGTTATCGGATGGTCCTCTGTGACGACCCTTTGATAAAGCAGCTGAAAGACCAACAACAACAAGGCTGGCTGCTGTTCCAAAATTGCCCACCCTGGCACCCAGGCCAGGGTTTACCCCACCCAAATTCTCCTCCGATAGTCTCCAGGCCCACCCTGTATAGGATAAAATGTATAGATTATAAATGAAGGAATAAATCATTGGGTTCACCTCACATCGGACCATGTTTTGAACATGGAGCATTTATTTCTGTGATTTCTTTGAGTGTTTAACAAAAAAAAAGTATTTTATCCAGAATCCATTTTTTAAACAGAATGCATTAGACTGAACTATTAGACTATTGGTATAAACTGCAAAGAAAAGGAAAATAAAGAAACTGTGACTCTGCCATGCAAAAATATGACCCTATCTAGATCTCAGTGGTCACGATCCAAGGTTGAGAACACTGGATAAACATTGAGCAGCGCAATAATTTACAAGAATGTCGATGTGAATGTTGACTGAAGTAGAGCCCTGGAAGATTAACTGAAAGATATGCGAGTGTGAGTCACCTCAATGTGTGTGCATGTGTTAATGAGAGAGAAAAAGCCAACAGGCAAATTTTTAGGAACACTTGCCAGGCAGATGTCTAATCATGTGGCAATGGGCTTGTTAGAGTTTTTTTTCCAGAACGCACACAAAAGAAAGAACATCCAAGAAGCACTTTTGACGTTCAGATGAGAACGGCCGGAATTGGCTACAGTAACTCACCACTCTTTACAACAGCGGTGAAAAGAAAAGCATCCCATAAAACACAACTTTGACATGGACGATCCAATATTCTGGGCATTGGTATTTTTAATAAAGCGGCCAGTGAGCGTATTATGATTGAGTAAGAGCTCTCATGGTAATTACATCCCTGTGTCATCTATATGCCTGGTATGTGTGCATGTACTGTATGTGCATAGATAAATGCACTCGTGGTATGCAGAGTATGAAGTGATGTTGAGCTTTCAGCAGATTATCAGAGATTACTAACATGTGACAGGAGTTCTGCTTTCATGATACTTCTAGCTGCTAGCTTGTAGCTGCTGCTTGCGCCGACTGAAAGTGATGAGTGAGCCGTGACTGCATTACAGGCCTGGAGTGGCTAATCGGTGAGGCTTCTTTTCAACACCCATCTGAAGCTAACGTGGAATCCCTCTTAACTGAAATGCCACCCGAGTCTCCACACATCACACAATGAAGGCCGGGTTATGAGGAATGATGTACAGCAGCTGTGCTGAAGCTTTCAGAGAGACCGATTGAGGCAGAGGGGATTAACCTGTAAATGTGCAGTGAATTATGGCTGGTTTTAACCTCTGTGGATTTCTATATACTGTAGATGTGTGTACTCACTACAAGGCTTTCTTTTTCTCCTTACATTTAATGACCAATAAGTCACAAATCGAACTCAATGGCAATGTTATGTTGTAAAATTAGAACCTTGCTTTTCAAACCGTTTGTGGGGTTTTTCATTCAGTATGATTTCTGAGAGGGTCCTTTGTTAGCACTGCTGGAAAGTTACAAGATTAATAAAGTACTCAGAGACGTCTCGCTGGGGACCACCTCGCCGTAATCCCTTCTGTGGCGTTTTTAGATTAGACGGAATATGAATTAACTTCAAGAGAAATTGGAAGAGCATGCTCTGATTCACTTCGAATTTGCACACGAGTGACGGTTGAGTGCAGAAATTGGCCACAAGGAAAAAAAGAGCATAGAAGTGTCATTTATTCCAGCATTTAGTAGGTTTTTGAGAAAAAAAATAATAAATTCAACAGTTTGCATATTTCAGAATACATTACAGATAATAGGAAATGACAGCATACAGCCACAGTGGAGTAATGCAGAGTGGGGTGGAATCACAGAACGATGAATAGACGATGAGAATCAGCCTTTACTACTGTAATACCATGGCAAAGTTCTCTCTCGCTCTCTCATTGTTTATACCACTTTATCCCGTATTCAGGGTCGCGGAGGGCCTGGAGCCTATCCCAGGAGACTTAGGGCACAAGGCGGGGTACACCCTGGACAGGGTGCCATTCCGTCACCAGGCACGCACACAACGGGCAATTTGGGAACGCCAAATAATCTAATATGCATGCCTTTCGACGAAACTGGAGTACCCTGAGGAAACCCACTAAGCACAGGGGGAACATGAACACAGACAGGAGGCGGGTATCGAACCCAGAATCTAGAGGTGCAAGGCAAGAGCGCTAACCACTATACCATCCTGCCGCCCATGTTACAGTTCATAATTTCAATAGTGTTTTATTTTGCCTGTACCACTGCAATAACTACATAGTTATGTTTTTTTTTTTAAATAATCAGTTTGCATTTATTGTTGTGAAACATCCATGAAATCCCTCACCATCATCTCTTTTTCTCTGTCCATTGAAGTCAGAGTCTTATACGTTCTATATGTCTTATACATGACGACACTTTCCAGTACAGCTGTAGGGAAAAAAAAGTCTGGTTTTGTACACCAGTATTAATATCAAATATTTTCTGTATGGTCTTTTACTTGTCTCAGACAGATTGTCATTTGTAATGAACTTGCCTTGGAACTGGTCTGATTAAGTATGCGTAGGGTCTTATTTCACGGCTTTAGTGGTTAAAAAAAAGAGAGGTGGGTAAAGGAGGAATTACTGTATGTGATTAAGGTAAAGTCCATGATATACCAGTAAAAAGTGTTAGGAGTGTTTCTTGGGGAAAAAAATTGACTTGAAGCTAAAACTGCAACATTAGAGGAATAATTGAAGTCCATTAATCAGCGTTAAGAGTATAAACCAATGTAACACACTGTGGAGGTTTTTTTTCAGTCACCATTCAATCTGGCTCATTTTAAAGCTGTGGCCTCCATTATCCTTAGTTGGACTAAAGAGGTTTTTAGATGGATGGATGGATGGATGGATGGATGGATAGTTAGCGATAGCCGATGGTGGGTAAATTCTAGTCACAGGTGGAAACAAAATTTTATAAAATTATCAGAGGTGTAACAGCCATTTAGCTTCACCTAGAGTCCTACAGTACATACACAGTTCTTTTTGCATGCCCAAAGACATTTCTTTTCCTGGAAAACTCCCTAATCAATGGAACAAGGCACAATCTAGTTGAAGTAAGGGCTTGGCCTTGATTTTGGACTTTCTAATGGTGGTCTCGGCTACAACTCAACTCTCAAATGGAAAACATCAAGTTACAGCCTCAAGTACCTTTTCAAAGTGCTGGCACAAGTGTCCTTCCAAAAATGATAACTCAGTGGCTTGGTGGCTTAGAACTGTCACCTCACACCTCCAGGGTTTGGGGGTTTGAATCTCACCGCTTGCAGTCTATTTGATTGCCATTTCCAAATTGCCCATAGTGTGTGACTGGGTGTGTATGTGAGAATGCCTTGTAATGCATTGGCCACCCCATCAAGGGTGTACCTCACCATGTCCCCTATGTTCCCTGGGATATGCTTTAGGCCGCCTAAACAGAATAGGTGGTGCGGATAATGGGTGGATGTCTTCTTACAGAAAACTTTACCATATCAGTGATCCATGTTAATGTTTTTCTTTATTTACTATTAAATAACGAATATTAATCATTAGTCTTCACAATGCAAGTGGTAGCTCAGGGGGTTAAGGCTCTGGGTTACACATCAGAAGGTCAGCAGTTCAAGTTGCCACTTGAACCTCTTGAACCACTTCAGCATCACCAAGTTGCCCCTGTTGCCACTTAAGCTAGCCCTTAACCCTGTCTGATCCAGCGGGTATGCATCATGGCTAACCCTGTGCTCTGTCCCACCAACATCCTACCTGGGAGACTGTACTGTAATGTATATGAGACAAATAAACGCAACCAGTGCAATAACCTAAAACTGAGCTCTACCATGCTCCCAAACTTGTGTCAGTTTAAACCCATCCTCTGATCATTGCGGTTCCTAGATGGATGGATGGATTGGATGGTTAGGAATAGTCACTGGTGTGACACTGGTGAAGTAAGGGCTTGGCCTTGATTGAAGCAAGCCCTTAATTCAACTACTGTAGGTGCGTTCTTGAAGGTGAATTGTTCTATGGTTTGATTATTTGCATATGAAGACCCATGTTTAGGTATGGTTTTCCATTTTATGGGTTCTTTGTGTAATAAATCACAGAGGACATGCTTTCCAACCAACCGCTTTAATCAAATCTCTCAAAGTAAGAATGTTGATGTAGGATCAGGGTTTGCCTTTCATCTTTAGAAATACTACTACATGTGCACTGAGAACAGATCCTACATCAGCAATCTTCCTGTGTTCCTTATAGACCCAGATGTGCCCTGCTGTTCCCTAATGTTTCTATTTCCTTGATGTCATGTTCCGTGTTAGAGTGTTCACTGGGTTGTTTTTTCTATGTACAACATTAGAAATGTAATGTTTCATCAGGAATAGGTGAATGTTGAAGTTAAAGGTAAAGTTGTAATGCATTAGCTATTACTGCCTGGCCAAAATAAAGTCGCTATTGACTTGAAAATGTTAGCGAGGTTAAATTTGCGTAATTTATCTGTCGCACAGTGCTGTTATTAACACTTTATCAGGGTATCAGAGTAAACAGACAAGCAGTAGTGTTAGTGCCTGGGCTCACTGATCTGCTGCAGTTCAGCCTCTGTGCCAGTGCACTCTCAAAACCTGTAATTAAAACCTTAACGTCTTAATTATTCAGTTATACATATTACATCATGTTATTCAATGATATGAATTAAATATGTTCCTCAACCCTGTATCTTTTGGTGAACTTGAATATGTTTCCTTCATGCTAAAGCACACTGTAGAATCCTACACGGATGCTCAGGTTGTCCCTCAGGCAGCACAGTGGCTCAGGTGTTAGCACTGTTGCCTTGCACCTTCAGGTTCCAGGTTCGATTTCCTTCTGGTGCTCCAGTTTCCTCCCACAGTCGTAGGCTGATTGGCGTTAACAAATTTATCTAAAATGTATTGGCACCTTGTCCAGGGTGTGCCCCGTCCTGCCTTGTGCCCTTACCTAAAACCTGTTTACAGTTTTCTATTGCTGAACGCTTGTTGATTGCATTTTTTGCAGAGGAAATGGAGGAGCGTTTCAATCCTTTTACCCGAAAGGTGGATGTACTGAGGCTCGTGTCAAGTCTTGTACCACAAAGTAACAACGTGTCCCTGTTCAAGGATAGTGAGGGATGCCCGGTTCTGAACATCGGCCTCTACTCGACCCTGACTCTCCCAACGAGACAAGCTTTTGGCCAGAGGTCTGTCTCAATCTTAAACGTTTGCTGTGCTTTCAAACTGAGTTTAGCTTATATTCCAGTTTATTATATTTTTATATATACCACTATATTTCTACGTTATATTAATAGTGCCCAATGAAATTATTGGCACCCCACAAATATGAAGCAGTTAACACAATTTTAACACTGAGCATAATAATCATACGTACATAGGGTGTTCAAGTCAAACCGGGACTTGTGATGGCATTTTTCATGAATGAAGGCGTTAAAAACTGATTGGCATTTACAGAAGACTGTATAGTCCTGACCTCACTCAAAGACATTTCCACAGGTTTGGGTCATTAAAGGAGTTCCTGGGAGGCCAGCGTTTTAGAAAACATTTTACCTCGATGGTATCCAAGCACTACTGAAACACTGGGATAAGTGCATAAGAGTAGCAGATAATGTAGAGAAATAATGGCAGTTTTTATTCTTAGAACTGTGATCTGTTTTTCTGCACAATCAAAAGTCCCGGTTTGACTTGAACGCCCCTCCCATCATCCTTCAGCTTTGATATTCTGATGTGTTGGTGCACAGTTTTACAGATGAGTTCAGTATCCTCCTTCAGCTGCGCAGCTCTCAGGATGTGGACCGCAGCATCCTCACCATCCTGGATTTCTACAACGAGGTGACGCTTCAGATTCGCCTCAAACGCTCAGGTTTCACCTTCATCACCGCCCTTCAGCAGGACTACGAGTGAGTCTAAGAGTCGGACAGCCGCAGCATCTACTTCTTACTACTGTGTGCATTTTAACCTATGACCTTTCGTGCTTCTGTTGAGATTTATTCCACTAAGGTAAAAAATAATGATTTTAACGGTGATATTAGCGAACATGGTGCGTATGCCGAGATGGAGATCGCCGCTTGTTTATCCAGAGTGCGTTGTTGTTGTTTCCGCAGGTTTTTAGTGGCAGGCCTGTCTGATTCGCAGTGGCACTGGGTCTCAGTAGGAGCCTCGTTGGGGTATCTGGAGATCTATGTGGACTGTACGCTGGTGGAGAAAGTCAGATGGACCTTTCCATACTTGGGCATCCCTACAGACGGTCTGCTGATGGTCGGGGGAATCCTGCAGGGCTTTGAGACACCTTTTGAGGTTTTTTGATTTTTTTTATTCAAGCTCTGAACTCAGAGCAATGCAATGCATTTGTCATTTATGTGGACTTATGTAAGAATATAGAGTAAAAGTTAAAGCTGTTCCAACATGTTAAAGTTTTCAGGGCTCAGTTTCTCAGTCACATGCGACTGGTAAAGAAAGAAAAATAGCATAATGATTAAAATCGAATTAGGATCGGGCAAAATCTAATTACATTTATATAAACAAAAATGATAAGAGTAACGCTAAATAGTTTCCTGCTGTGCATTAAATTCAGCAGTGGATCGTCTGGACCTATAATTCAAACCAGAAAGCCCTATACGATTTTTATAAGAAACATAAAATGCTTTTTTTGGGACTGTAACGGAATAAAACGAATATGCTCCAGCTATAGAAAGGTCTGCATGACTTTCAGCCATTTGCACGAAAGCAAAGGTCTTGTTTTAAGCATGAAACATGATCACTTCTGTCCCATGTGAATTCTACTTTAATGTAAAAAGTGTTCATCTCTTTTCTTTGCAGAATCCGTTACTTTTTTGCTTGTGTCAGTTTCTTTGCAGCTCTGCATCAGCTGCATCAGTTGTCTCATCAAATATTACAATGATCCCTAGTAGGCCTTTTAAAGGCGTGCATGAGCAATTTGCATATTAAAAAGACATTGCACTGTTTAGCGGCACGGTGGCATAGTGATTGGTGTAGTGGTGCTAGGGGTAGCTCGGTGGTTAAGGCATTGGTCTACTGTTAGGAAGGTCCCAGGTTCAAACCCCACCAAGTTGCCACAGTTGGGCCCTTAAACAAGGCCTTTACCCCCTTAACTGCTCAAATGTATAATGAGATAAAAATGTGAGTCACTCTGGATAAGAGCTTATGCCATAATTTAAATGTTAGCACTGACCGTTGCACCTCCAGAGTCCGGATAAAATATTAACCAAATACATCTTTAAGCTCTGTATTGGCAGCTGGCTGAGCGTGTGTGACAAATCATACAGATATTCCAGCTAATTTCAAGGTTGTTCCACATATTATAGCCTGAACCCTAATGACAATGTGTTTGCAGTCCAAACTGCCACAGGGACAGATGCTCTGATATAAGCTTTGGCTGATGCTTATGCTTGTTTTTAGTAGATATTAGAAATGCTTTTTCAATCGTTGCTAATTTCGTCTCCACAGGGTGAAATCAGGCAGATGATGGTTATCATGGGCGACGGGAGAGCTGCTAAAAATCATTGCAGACACCATCAGCCGGTGTGTGGACCCTCGGTGGACTCATGGTTCTCCAAAACGTCTCACAAAACACAGGTACAAAAACAAAGTCTCATGTTTCGTGACTCTGTTTACATAATGAACCAGACATGATGAGTACTGAAGTTAAATAATGTAGATTAAATTAAAGAATTGGAACAGATGATTGCAAAGTGCCTAAAGATACAACTTAAAAATAGGTTGTTTATGTAACAACCTCAGCAGCAACCTCATTTCCCCTCTCGTCTGTTCCAACCACTCAGCATTCAGCATCACTAGTGTACTAATCACCGACCTGATCATCTGTCATCATCTGCACCTGTTTCTCACTGGATCATGCCTTAAGTTAGATTTGTTTTAATGCTTGAATGATTTATAGGTCACTGTGCGGATTAACAAACAAAAAATATTCCTCTAAAACTGCCCTGGTACAGGAACTGGACTGAAAATCAGAGCAAAAACTTGCCCACAATGAGAGCTAAAAGTCCTTTAGGAAGCCTGGAGAACGGATCCTCAAAACTATATTAAATACAAGAAATTCTAGCTTTTTTAAGCAAAATGTTAAGAAATGTTTGGTGGCTCATGACTTTTGCACAGTCTTGTAGATCGCTATAGTGTTTCCTTTTTACGAATAAAAATTCCTTTTCGCTGAAACCCCTCCAGACGCCATCACGGTCCTCAACCAGCCTGACGGACGACCCAATAATATCTGCAGAGTCCTTCAGTGGCAGGATGGATCCTTTCATTACGACCATAATTCAAAATCCCAGGCCTCAAACGGAGGAAGCAGACATGCTTGTAAGTCCGTTTCTGAATTACAGCACACACAGAAACATTAACACGCTCGCTCGAGCATTTTATAGGCTTGTTCTATTCGTCCAAACAGCCGCAGCCCTTATGGGATTTGTGTGAATGAGCTTCAGGGATGACTTTGGAAGTCTGGAAACCTGACAGATGGCTACTAATAAGCTACTAATGCGCTACTTGCTCAATGTAAAAACCACCTGCACCAATAGATATTAATTAGAAAAGCTGAACTGAATATTTTTACTGGGATTAGTTCATATTTCAACCGCTGAGGTGGAATAAGTGAATTTCAACACACTGGAGTCGTTTTTAAGACAAAACTTCCATCTTTATCCGATCGACTTTTTCGATTTCTCATCTGTGAATCACTCTCCGATTACCGAACAGGGAGAGTATCTGTAAGGAGTACAACTTAGCGTAAAACAAGGTCAAGTCAAGTAGGCTTTTATTGTCACTTCAACCATATACAGTACAGTTTAGTACACAGTGAAACGAAACAGCGTTCCTACAGGACCAGGGTCCTACAGTACATACAACATAAATTAACAACATAAATTACCAACTAACTAGCTAACTAAGAAACCTAACTAGCTGGCTAGCTGAGACAAGACAGATTGACATGACAACATAAATTAACAACATAAATTAACAAAAACCAACTAGCTAACTAAGAAACCTAATTAGCTGGCTAGCTGGGACAAGACAGATTGACATGACAACATAAATTAACAAAAACTAACTAGCTAACTAAGAAACCTAATTAGCTGGCTAGC
>JAQMYG010000014.1:18317918-18360665 GCA_030014215.1 Clariallabes teugelsi | reverse complement strand
ATCGAGCCTGGCCGGGGAATCGAACCCAGACCCTGGAGGTGCAAGGCGACAGTGCTAACCACTACACCACCGTGCCGCCCGTCGCAAAGCAGCTTTACACAATCATTTATTGAATTATTTAAGTTTGTATGGAATGTGAATGTGTATGAATCAAAATGATAAGACTGTCCCTGATGAGCAAGCCGAGGACGACGGCGACAGTGGGAAGGAAAAACTCCCTAAGATGGCAATAGGAAGAAACCTTGAGAGGAACCAGACTCAACAGGGAACCTATCCTCATCTGGGTGATAACGTATAGCAGAGATTGATCTGCATCATAACTTCCATTTTCTGCCGTAAAAATGTAACCAAAATTAATCACATGATGTAGCAATACAAAAAATGCCTGTTTGCATGAGGAAAAACAAGACAAAAACAAAATATGAAGCATAATTCTAAAAACCTTTTTTTTGGCACAAATTCAAGAGAGCTTATCAACCGTACCTAGCATGAAGCAGGATCATGCTATGCAGCTGGTTCTTTTCAGCAGGGACTGAGGCTCTAGTCACGATGGAGGGAACCATGGAGAGCTCCAAATCTATTTTGGTGCAAAACCAGCAGGCCACATTTAGACAAAATTCTTCATGAGGAATGTGACCTTATAGCATGGCGAAGCACATATCCAGGTCTACAGATGCATGGCAAAGTCAGAGCAAAGGTCTGATCCACTAAGCACAGGGAGAACATGCAAACTCCATGCACAAAGACCTGAGGCAGGAACCGAACCCGGACCATGGAGGTGCAGGGCGACAGTGCGAACCACTAAAGATTATCCAAAAATGCTGAGCAAATTATTACTATTAATATTATTATATTACAAATAAAAAGTCACTCCAAAAAAAAAAAAAAAAAAAAAAACTTGGCACTTCAACTGAGGCCAACCGAACCAGAGAGGATGAAAAATGAACAAACATGCATGCAATACAGACAGGAGCAGTTTTAATACAGTATGCACCTCCATCTGTGCTGAGGAAAAAAAAAAAATGAATGTGGATGCTCATAATCTTATTGTTCTTTTTTTGCGTTTGTATGTTTAATGAGCCATTATCTATGTGTCTAAGTGTTTCTCATTTTTTTTTTTTTTTTTTGGTTTTGAAAAAGAAATAAACAAATGTTATTCAGATTATCCTGCCCATAATCCCGCCCCCTTTATGTTGATTGGCTGACGGTATGTATTTATGTTGATTGACGGTACGTATTCCCTGTTCGGGTCGGTGAGCACTGGACACTACGCAATAGAGTTGCCTCTGAAAATTCGATGCATGTCAGGAGGAGTTTTTTCTCAGTCTGTTATCTTCACACACTTGCCAGTTCCTGTCTCTACCCCTCATACACTTACAGATTTCTGTGCCAACTCGCCACTCTAACTCGCTGCAACTTCTGCTGACGGGTGCAGACCACGATGGACTCAGCACAATTTTGAATCCTTTATCAAAATCCTGTCCAATGTCATGTAGTGTATCCCAAGCCTAAGGGTAGAACAAATTTACACACCAAGCTTCTTGTAAGATTTCTTTTTCTCCCCACCTTTATAATTGCTATTTGTTTTCCACTAGAATTGTATTGACTGCTATGTCATAGTCCATCCATTTATACACCAACCTGTGTAGTCCAACTAGTGACCGTGGAGGCCAATGGTGATTGATTACCATTTTATGAAAGTGGTAGGACCTCAGGTCAACATTCACACACTACAGGCAATTTAGAAATGCCAATTAGCCTAATCTGCACGTCTTTGGACCGTGGGAGGGAACCGGAGCACCCTGAGGAAACCCACCAAGAACAGGGAGAACATGCAGACTCCATGCACAAAGACCTGAGGCAGGAATCGAACCTGGACCCTGAAGGTGCGAGGCAACAGTGCGAACCACTAAGCGGATAGACTAAATGGATAGATGTTTGAAAAGGAAGATGGATGATAAAATGGATAAACGCTTATGGATATGGAAGGTAAGATGTGTTGACGGATTGATGAATAGGTGATGAGTGGGTGATTTGTGGGATAATAGAAATCTGGCTAGATACATGGCTTGTTAGATGGATAGGAAGATGGATAGTTGGATGGTTAGACGGATATCCATTTATGGATGTTTACAGGGATGGTTGGCTTGATAGACAGATGAATGGTTATTTTGATGGATGGATGGTTGGGTCGATGGATATAAGCTGGGTAAATGGATGAAAAAGTGGATACAGTAGATAGAAGGATTGATATATTTAAGGAGGAATGGAGAAGGTAAGGTACAGCAGCATGCTTAGCATACATGGGGAAAATATTAACTCTAAAATTATTTTTATTCATTTTTTATTTATTTATGTTTGCATTTGAGGTGGGGTAATGTTGATATACCTCGATGATCCTACAGGGGGTGCTCTACACAATTCACACACTGGCAGCCAGCACTTTGTTTAGAACCAAAATTAAAAAAAAATTTTTTTTAATTATATATTGAATCTGGATATTTAAAAAATTTTTGATTCTTCGCAAGAGAATCGCAATACTAATCAAATCGGCACCTGGGTATCGTGATAATATTGTATCAGGTGATTCCTTGGGATTTCCATCACTGATGCTTGGAGGACACATTCTGGAGCAAACTGTCACAAATGATCCTCAGAATTACTGCTAATACAGAATGATGGATGAGTAAGGATTTGTACAAATGTTTTATGTCCTGTATTTGTCTTTTCAGGTCACGGTCTCCTTGGATGACGGACGTCCGCTGGGTCTGATGATCCGCGGAGGAGCAGAATATTCCCTCGGCATTTATATTGCCGGAGTGGACCATGGATCAGCAGCGGAGTGCGGAGGTTTAAAGGTAGAACCCAAGAATAAAATATGGCAGAATGAAATACTGTCTCAACTTAAAAAAAAAAAAAGGATAGTAAACAAAGACACACAGTTTTATAGATGTAGATGTAGAGTGGCATTTTTATAGAGCACCCTGGCTCTCATTACACCCACTGCTTGGAGGAACAGCTCCATCCTCTACTGAAATAAACACAGCACGGCACTGACATACAGTAATCCTACACTTGTGATGGGTTTGCTTGTTTAAGGTGGGAAGCTCAACATTTTTGCCAGTGTTGGAATATACAGTACACTACCAGTCAAAAGTTTGGACACACTTTCTGATTTCATGGTTCTTTCCTGATTTTTATTTCTTTTTACATTATAAAACTATGCTGAAGGCGCCAAAAATATGAGCTATTCTGAATTCAGGAAGCTAGTGATGGTCATGGTGGTAAGGATGCACTGGCCTCTGCCTGGTTTCTGATTAGTGTAAAAGTGATGGAAGGTTTCAAGCAGCCTCGGGGCAGCGCTGGACATGAACAGCTTGACAAAACAGGGTACTGCTGACTGAAGGTGAGAAGGTGAGTTGAGGTGTCAAGAGTCCAGAAGTCCAGACACCTCCAAACCAGAGAGCAACAGAGAGAACATCGTACAGTGAATCACTACATACGAATGAGTTCCGGTCCGAGAGCTCGTTTGTAAGTCCGATAAACATTGTCTAGGTACTAGGATACTAATGCAATTTGCTATATACAGTACAGTATAGTACAGTAAAGTTCTGTAATAGGTTTATATAACTTTTTGCACAAATAATACATTAAAAAGCAAACACAAAAAAATCTTTACAATGCACTCTTCTTGTACTACACTTGCAGATGATGCATGCTGCACATACGTGACAATGTACACTGGACACTGGACACGTGATCTCACTTTTGTGATCGAACATATGCGAATGCATGTTTGCATCTTTTGAAAGTTTGTAACTTGAATGTTCGTATGTAGGGGACTTTACATATATTATTTAATGTCTTTTTTATTTTATATATTATTTAAAGTCTTTTTTTTTTTATATTACTGTATTTAAAACAGCTGATGCAACTCATAAGCTAGTTCAAAAATTCATAGTCTGAGTTTTGAGTGGTAGCCTGTAAAGCTAAAAGAATTTTATCCATTTATTTGTTTTGTTGTTTTTTTCTTTTTTATAAACACATACAGTAGGCCTTAGGATTGTGCGGTATGTCAGAGAATGACATATCCTTTTTTCAGTACAAAATAGGCAATATGATGAAGTGAATTTTAGTGAAGTGAAGTTCATTTAAACCAACTCTTGTACTCAATTGTGACTAAGCAAAAAAAATGAGTCACATAGGCAAAGAAATAGCACAGACACACATGATCACGTGTTTTTATGGTTGTTTTCGGTTGTTTCTATGAGCCAAAATAATAATAATAATAATAATAATAATAATAATATGCTCATTATGCTACATTTTGCAACATCATTCCCATATTCTGGTAGTGGTAAAACTTACACATTACAAAAGCAATGATAACTTTTGTTTTATTTGACATATTCAACCCAAATGCAAAATCTTTTTGATCTTACAAACAGATCTTTTTTTCTTAAATCCAGTCCTAACTATTTAAGGTGGGACAAGATAATCTAGGGTTTAAAACCTGAATCATTTTATTTAACTTTCCTGAATTACTACACTGTATGTGGAGCCAGATTTAAACGGGACACACTGTTTGCTCTAATTCTACACCACACCTCTGATCTTTCCCTCATAAGAAGTATAGTGGGCTAACATTGTAGAAAAAGTATGTATAGACTTTCTATGGGTTCCTGGCTTTCTGTGGGTTCTCCCACAAGGACACAACGTAAATCTTTTTGTCAGAAATACAGGCCTAGAAAAGCAGGTTAACCAATGATCTTTCACGGATAAATGGTTCATAGCGTGCCTCTGGAAAAAAGAAGGGTTCTAGGGTTTCCCTAGGTAGGTACGTAGACTTTAGAGAAGTATATGGTTATTTTATTTTATTTATTTTATTATTTTTTTTAAATAAGGAAACTTTCTTCCCTTATTTAAAATAATGTACATTTTAAACTACTAAAGGAGTATCTCAAATTGGAAAGTCAAAGATTCAAACCCCAGTACTGCCTCTGTTGGGCCCTTGAGCAGGGCCCTTAACGTTCATTTGCTCAGGTGTGTAATGAGATATTCAAGTCAAACTGGGACTGCAAAAAGAAAACCCATATATTATTTTCGCAGCTCTTGGATGAGATTAAGAGAATATTTAGAGAGACGAATCCCTTATGTGAAAGAGTGCGAGACAAGTGCAAGTCAATGCAGAAAACATCTTGAGCTGTATGCACTACAACATACTGTACAGTACAGTACAAACCTACAAAGATGTTCGTAAAAAAACATTAAAAAAGCTTATAAGCTATTATGCAAAGAAAAAAAAGGGACACATGAAGGGAATCATTAACCCATGATAAAGATCACATATTTTACTATTACTTTAATAAATTAAATTAAGACACAGGATTCCCACAATGTGTGTCTGTTATGCTGCAGCTGAAATTCCAATTTTGAAAAAAGAAATAAAATTTTTATGTTCGTGTAAATGAGCTACTGCTAAGCCAGCAACAAGCTGGGGGAGGGGCTTTTCTTATATGAGGTCACAATGGGTGAAAATTTTTATGCAGTTTTTAAGTCGATACAGAAAAGGAAAACGGACAAAAAGCAGGGATTTTTTTTCTTATGATTTTTGTTTGGAGACGCATCTGCATAATACAGTATGTGACCTTTAAATCTTACATAATATTCAGTACTGGTGTTAATTAGTAGAATTGAGAATAATGAATAAATACCATTAATTTATCATCCCTCACTCATTCAGAAAAATGCTAATGCGGCCTGGACGGAATATGAGTTTGACATTTGTGAAGGACAACTTGAAAAGATCTAAATGAAACTTCTTCCTAATAATGTACTTTAACGTTATTTTTATATGAACACAGGTCGTCTGTTCTGCTGCTTGCTTTTTTCCGCCTATTGAAGGACATAATTCCCTGTTCAGTTCGAATCGCTGTGTCATTTCCTGAGCTGATCTGTTCCATGGAATAATCAGCTCATTAGAGATGAAACGTTGAAGCAGCAAATAAGCCCGGTGCTCACATTTCCATTTTCTCTCCCCTCATTGTCTACCCTAGACTCCTGTACATCGGGGTTTGGGACCTGAAGCTGTAGCTGGTTCCGTGTGTGTGTGTGTGTGTGTGTGTGTGTGTGTGTGTGTGTGGAGAAAAACATCTAAATATTTAACTCAGGTTTATTTTCTAATGCAGAACCACATCTTTCAGGTCTGGAAACAGACATCAGCATTCTGCAGGTCTTTGTGATGCTAGTAGCAAAAAACAATATGTAAACCTTTTGGAATTTCATTGTTTTCTGCATTAATTTGTCATAAAATGTGATGTGATCTGATCTTCAACTAAGTCAAGGGTAATGATAAATATAATGTGTCTAAAATAATAACATATAAAAAAAATCAGATATTTCATGTGTTTATTGAACACGCTCATTCAACATGGTAGTGGAACAAGTAAGTGAACCCTTGGAATTAGTAACTGGTTGACCAACAATAACCTCAACCAGGAGCTTCCTGTAGCTTCAGGAGGAATTTTAGCCCAGTCTTCCTGGCAGAAATGCTTTAGCTCCATCATATTCTTTGGACGCCTCATGTGTATGAAGTCATTCCACAGCATCTCTATTGGGTTGAGGTCTGGGCTCTGACTTGGCCACTCTAAAAGGCGGATTTTGTTTCTCTGAACCCGTTCTGTTGTGGAGTTGCTCTGGTGTTTTGGGTCGTTGTCGGCTTCCTTTTTGGTGTCCTGCCTTGGACACCCTATTTCTTCGACTTTTTCAGGAGTAGCTCAGTGGTCAAGGCATTGGACTACAGTTCAGAAGGTCCTAGGTTTAAATCCCACGACCACCAAGTTGTCCCTGTTGGGCCCTTGAGCAAGGCCCCTAACCCTCAACTGCTCTGATAGATAAAGAGATAAAAAATGTAAGTCGCTCTGGGTAAGGGTGTCTGCCAAATGCATAATTGTAATGTTTCACATACTGTAGACTCATAAACACAGATGTTAGCCAGTTCCAATGATACCCTCAAATCGTTGGCTCCCACTCAGGGTTGTGTCTTTACCTCATCGATAAGTCATTGTTGTGCTCTTGGGGTCATTTTGACTGGGTGCCCACTTTTTGGTAGAGTAGCCACAGTTCCAAAGTTTCTCTATTTGCCTAACTGTAGACCGGTGAAGTCTTTGCAATCACATTGTAACCCTTTCCAGCTTGATGTAAATCAACAATTCTTGATCGTAGATCCTTTGAAAGCTCTTGTTGGCGAGACATGGCACATATAAGTGTAACGTGTAAAACGTTGAAGTGGTCCAAGTCCAAGTAGCTCTAGTCCACTCCTCCAAACTCATTTTCTCAACAAGACTCCGGGTATGCTAACACCTGACTCCAGTTAGCTTTTTTAAAGTCATTAACTCAAGGATTCACATACTTCTTCCACTAGCACTAGGAGGTTTAAATGGTTGTGCACATGAAATATCTTTTTTTTTTTGTGTTATTATTTTAGGCACATTATATTGACTTAGATGAAGATCAGATCACATTTTATGACAAATTAATGCAGAAAACCATGAAATTCCAAAAGGTTCACTTTTTTGCCACTGTATGTGCAACAAAATTTTAATTAAAAACTTTTTTTTATTAAAAGCAAAGCCATAAAAAACGCAGTCCTAAATAGACTGAAACATCATTCACACTCAATGTACCGAATGCATGGACAAACACGTACAGTAAATATTGTTCCAGGAAACACACACTCACAAATCCTGCACAAACTCACTAATACAACAGTGCGAGGCTTTTACAGTGATAACTGCCAAACTTAATCCACTTTACTCTATTTGTACACGGTAGCTCCTCAGGCCATTTGTTATATGCCTATCCTACAAACCGCAATCTCTGTTCTAGCTGCAGTTTGTACTTTTAGAACCGTTATCCCGTGCTAGCGATCATCAGTCATCCTACAGAATTCCCTCCCAAGCCAATGTTAATAATCAGTAAACAAGATTAGATTAGTTTAAAAAAAAGTTGAATTCCAGCTCCAGATCCCAGACAGGTGCCACATCTGTCTGGGTGGGAAAGGTATCGTACTGTCTCTCTCCTGTCAGTCACACTGACAGTATCCAGTTATCAGACTCTGTAAGCTCAGGGATGTTAAAGTGAGCCAAAAAAAAATTCCTTTAGGGAAGAATTTATTTGCTTTGAGTCGTACCACCTTAAGAATTTTTGCCTTAAGACCTGAAATTTTACAAGAAATTTGCCTCTGCATGCGAAGCATTTTCATCATACAAACGATCAAACCGAGATAAACTAAACGCCGGCTAAGTTGCGTGTACAGTACGTCCGGGAGCCGTTTAAAATTTGTTTGTGTCGTTTTTTTTTTTTTTTTGCGTTTTGTGCACAATTTAGTGAAGATATATCACAATTAGTTCCAAATATTAACAAGTATGGTAGCAAGAAGAAAAGAAAGTCATTTCAGTTTCGTTTTTAAAGCAGCCGGAGCCAAGAGGAATCATAAATTAAGCCTAAGTGATGTTTAATGTCTATTTATTTCATATTTAACTACATTTACATGTCTTTTCTAAATGTTCGGATTGTTTTAAATATGCAAAAATATGATTATATAGATGGAAATTGGTAATGTTGGTAATGTCTTTGGGTGGCTGGAACGGATTATTTGCATTTACATAATTTCCTTTGGAAAAATGAGTTTCGCAGTATGAAATTTCACCTTAAAAATTTGCCTCTGGAATGGATTATATTAGTATGCAGAGATACTGCTTTAATTCTAGATGAGTTATTACAGAGACCTGGCCAATAATGGTTAATCCAAAAAGGAAATGAGCCAAGCGATGGCCATATGATTAAAGAAAAAATGACATTGATAATTTTTAATTACAATGTGCAAACCCTAGCCCTGTTGAATTCTGGATCCTGATTGGTCAGAAAATGTTGATTAATTGTCCATAATAGCATCTCTGATAATACTTGTAATAATAATAATAATAATAATAATAATACTTGGTGGATGTTTTCTATGAGGAAGTGTTTATTAAGCATTTTTGGAAGGAGTCTCCACTGTCAGAGGTAAGACAGGCGATATCTCAAATTGCATTTTTGTCTTATTAGTGTGGGAACGAATTTTTATAACTGCGATTACATAAGCAACCTTATACAAAGTTTAGTTCCAACCATGTAATCTGATTGGACGATGGACATTCCATATCAAGTGGTGATATAGTGCATTACAGCACTGGGACATTTAACTATAATTTAGTATCATGGCTCGTCACATGGGGTCCTAAGTAACTGTCGGTCAGCAGCGTGGGTGAAAGTTTGTCTGTACGGTGCGCAGTACCGGTACTGGTAAGAGAGTAGAACAGCTGCCTGCCAAAACCCACACTCAAAACCAGAAGCACTTTCAGCAAGAAAACACATCTGATAACAGTTTGTCATCTTAAACAACACTTTGTCTCCTTAGTAACTGCTTGTGTACTGTCTGTATTTTGCAAGAAAATTGTTCACGGCTAACGTGAGCAACAAAGCTAACTAGATTCTAACACAAGGCTGAACCTTAAATCCTTCCGTAAACCCTGATCAAGGGCACTACTTTGTGTGTGTACAGTAACAAGTGATTGTACACACTACATAGCGTAGCTCACTATCTTTCCTTTTTACTTTATTTGGGATTCAACCCTGGAACCATTACTACTGAGATTTTAATGCGGCTTAAGTTGAAATGTAAAGTAAATGTTGTGAGGTTCTCAGGATGGTCCACCACCTCCATGGTTTATTCTTTTCATTTTTTGGCTACAGATTATCGGTAAGAATTTAAAACTACTTTCTCTCCTGTTAATTGCACTAACAGTCGCCAGCTCTGTAAGTCGGGGTCAGTTAGTTTCACCAGGCGTGGATGGATATGTATTGGTGGAGCAAAATGACTGGTTAAATAACCATACTGGTACCAATCAAAATCTGTTGATAATAAATGGTTATTGCTAAACTGTAGAACAAAGGCAGTATTACACTCAAGGTCGTGCTGCCGCGAATGGCTGAGATGTGGCCATAGGCACAAGGGTACTACTTAGGTTTTGATTCGTTTTGCTGGTATTCCACTTGAAACTGAACTCTAGATGGTTTAAAACCTATTTGCCTGTAGTGTAAAGGAATAAAGGCGGCATGGTGGCTTAGTGGCTAGCACTCTCACCTTGCACCTCCAGGTCCTGCTTTCGATTCCTGTGTGCATGGAGTTTGTATGTTCTCCACGTGCTTTGTGGGTTTCCTCCAGGTTCTCCGGTTTCCTCCTACAGTCAAAAGATTAGACTCATTGGTGTTCCCAAATTGCCCATAGTGTGTGAATGTTGACCGAAGGTCCTACAACGGTTGTACAAGATGAAAAAAAATACCATTGTCACCATTGGCCTCCACCATCCCTAGTTGGACTACAGAGGCTCCTAGTGTAGATGGATGCAAGGAAAGGAATAAAACCTTATAGGACATTATTGGAAAATGAACAGATTGTAACTCCTCTTTAGATGTCGGATTAAACCGTTGATTGTTTTTGATTTTTTTTTTGTGTGAGAGGTAATCTATTGAAATCAAAAGTGCTTGCATTTATAACAGTGTGATTTTCTTCGAAATTGTTTCAGATTAAATGGACAATTGATTTTCTTGGCATGTCTCAACGCATTCAAACAGCATTTCACGCCATTTCCTTATATTTTGAGTCTGCTCAGCGCTGGGATTGAATATCGAGTTTCGGTTTAATAGCTATAGGACATTATTGGAAAAAAGCGCCATATTTTAGTTACGACTGTGACTCACCTTGCAGCCAGCACGGAGCTCAAAATTACAAACTGTACGCTTAAGACGGTGTAAATCGTTCCCTCGTGGCCAGCTGTGAGTAATACTTTGCACCCAGTGAAGTCCTGCCATAAAGCAAAGTGGTAGTTATGACAATCTACCCGACTCCCGACTATGTGGAGGTGTTTGAGAACTGAGACAGGTGTCTGATTGGCTTCACCCTCGCGCTGAGAATGTGAACCTCCCAGATCGATAACCAGCATTTTATCAATGTGTCTGCTCTGCTCCACTAGAATACACATCATCACACAGTGAGATTTTGTTGGACATGGTCTGAACAAACAAGGCTGCACCATCTGATAAACTACGGCCTGGTTTTAATGGAAGGTGCCATAAAAACAGGTTTGATGATTTTATTTTTTTTCAGAACCGCAGATCGATTATGCCGTGATGTATATTATTTATGCTGTGCGGGAACATTTGGCAGAATGGAGTACAATAAATTTACAGTATGGTCCAGAAATCTTGGCCACGTGTGAAGAAATTCTGTGAAGCAAAGATGCCTTAGAATTAATGAAATCCCATACATTTTTAAATGTCTCTCCATTTGAAAAAAGGAAACTGGCTGGTATGTTTCATTATATTTTGAGAAATCTGTTCTTTTTTTTTTTTGGGTGGCATGGTGCCTTGCACCTCTAGGGTGCAGGTTCGATTCCCCCTTCTGGTCTGTGTGCATGGAGTTTTCATGTTCTCCCCGTGCTTGGTGGGTTTCCTCTGGGAAGTCCAGTTTCCACCCACAGTCCAAAGACTAGGCCATTTGGCGGTCCCAAACTGTAGTGTGTGTGTGTGGGTCCTGTAATAGATTGGCACCCCATCCAAGGGTGTACCCTGCCACACTCCTGTCAGAGCTGCTGTTAGACAAGATTATTCAACACCGTCTAACAAAACAGAGCGAAGTACAGGTACAGCGCAAACGCAGCCCACATGAACCAGACAGCTTGAAATTACCGGATAAAAGGAATAAAGAAAAATTCATTTTTTCTTTTCCCTAGCCAAAAACGGTTTGGTTCAAAGGAGAGATTGTGAAGAATGGATTTATTTGCTTTGTGTAGCAGAGAAGTGTTCAGTGTTTCAATTTATTTAGCTGCAGTTTGTTCATTTAAATATGAGTGCCTGTTGAATAAAACATTCAGTTTAACTAAAATTAAAATGTCAAGTGCCGGTCAAACAATTTAATGAAGAAAATCAGGTTAAATTAACTGACCTGAGAGTTAGGGCTGGGCAATTAATCGAAACTGACATTCAGAACCTTTAATGGACTTGTCAATTATATATAAAAAAAATTCTATTAATCATTCACTCATTCATCGTCTATACTGCTTTATTATGTATACAGGGTCGGGGGGTGCGGGGGGGGGGGGGGTGCGGGGTCTGGAGCCTAGGGGTCTGGAGCCTTGGACTGTGGGAGGAAACCGGAGAACCTGGAGGAAACCCATCAAGCACAGGGAGAACATGCAAACTTTGTGTGCACAGAGGCGGGAATCAAACCCAGACCCTAGAGGTGCAAGGCGACAGCGCTAACCACTAAGCCACTGTGCTGAGTAATTCTGTTAATATTTTTTTTAAATGATCTCCCGCCATTGTGTGTTCATGTACTCACTCACTCACTCATCATCTATACCACTTAATCCTGTATACAGGGTCGCGGGGGGGGGCTTGGAGCTTATCCCAGGAGACTTGGACAGGGTACCAATCCATCACAGGGCACACATACTCATTTGCACACTGTGGGCATTTTACCCTAATCTGCATGTGTGGGAGGAAACCAGCGTACTGTACATGGAGGAAACCCACCAAGCACGGGAAGAACATGCAAACTCCATGCATACACACCCGAGGCGGGAATGGAACCCAGACCCTGGAGGTCTACGGTGACAGTGCTGACATATGTAGTCACATGACACCGCTCAATAAACAAACAAAAATAAAATGATCATTCATAAATCATAATCGATAAAATATGTTCAATTAAACATGATATTGATCAATTAAACATGATATTGATTTCGCAATATCATGAGCTTTTCTTCATCTGTGTGTGAATCTCGAAGATGCTTATCTTGACTGATGCTGCCAGTGTTTATCCCATCTGCAAGGCCCTATGCTGGGTCTAATTACCGTCTGGCCCGGCTGGATATGACTGCAGCTGAGTCTCGGTAGACACCCTTATCAGTCAGATATAGCCTCTGTCGTCTGGACGAGTCATGAGATAGATGTAGGGCCGTGGCTGAAGCGGAGGATCTTTTTCTTTTTTTTTCTCGCTTGTGCGTGCGTAATCTCCAGTGTGGTACTGTGTAATAGCACGGTTTACGTTCTTGTGCATTTTAAAACCAGAACACTGAACAAGAAGAAAAAAAAAAAGAATAGTGGCTATGTGCTGTGCTTCCCCTTAAGATAGCCCAGGCTTGCCTTGAATCAGGTTAGTGCTATTGTAGAGAAGAGCGAGAGAGTCCTTGAGGGTTGTTCATAAGCAGTCGCTCCACTTTTAAGAGCGAAAAGGGATTTAGAGATGCAGGAGCGAGTAGCGGAAATGGCACAGAGAGCAATTGACGCATAAGAGGGGGGGGAAAGGGTGGTTGTGGTACTGTAGGAGTATGCAGGTATGTACGGTATGTACTGTATGATATACTGTATAAGAAGACGCAAAGGTTAGACAAAACATGAAAGAAGAACAATAATCTTTGATGTAGGTGAATCAGGTGCTTTCTCTTCTGTACTCTACACCAACAAAATATAGCTGCTTTTATCTGCTGATTCGACTACATTAGCAGAAAAAAAAACATGCATACATCGATAACTAATCTCCTTTCAGTTCTTCTTTCAGCACAGAGCAGAACAAAGAGGAAAATAAAACGAGTCAGGGTGTAAAAATGATAACTGCTTTGTCCCTTTTTTTTCCCTTTGATAATGCCCTGTTATTCTGCTCTCTTTCTAAATCCATTTCAAAGCCCAATTGACACCTGGTAATTATTTGCCAGACTCAATATGAAAGTAGTATTGACCTTCGGTACCATCTGTCCTTCCATGCCAAAGACGAGTCAGAAAACTTGTTCATGTTTATCTATGGGAATGGATCCGATCCAGAACATGATCTCACTTTAAATCACTTTAGAATCCCTGATTCGGATTGGTCAGCAGTTCTGACAGGTGCTTTATTACAGTAACCACCACCATGCATTTTTTTTGGGTGGTGATTGAATAAGGGGGAAAAAATGAACGATAAATACTTTTTATGCCTCTGTCACTAGATGGTGGAGGGATTAAGTTTATGGTTTGTCCATCTGTCTGTCCTTGTGTCTGTGTCCTTGCTTCTTATTAGCACGATATCTCACAAACGAGTGATAAACTGGATTGATTTTAGGACCGATCCAAACAGGGTCACAGCAAGTCAGGTTTTCTTAAAATCTTGTTAAGTTCTACTGGTTCCAAAAAGTTTAACATATAGAATAAAATAATTGGATTTGTTTGTAAAATGCTATTTGCTCTGGGAATGATGTTTATGTGCCTTTTATGGAAGGAGTCTCCAGTGTCAGCTGTTATGGGTAAAATTGTTCTTCTCAGTCTCCAGGGCTTACAATTTTTGGTTTTTGTTTCAGTGGCATTTACAGTATGTTATACCATACAGTACAGTGCAAAAGTCGTGAGCCACCTGTCCTCACTTCATATTGACCAAATATTGGACAACCTGAGCAGCAACTTTATGGAATTTTATATAACAACCTCAGCAGCAATCTCATTTCCCCTCTCGTCTGTTCCAACCACAGCATCACCAGTACACTGTAGTAATCACAAACCTGATCATCTGACATCATCTGCATCTGTTTTCATATATGTTTTTTTAATGCCTGTATGAGTCATTGAGTCACTGTTATCCTTTTTCCATCAATGCAGTTCCGGAGATAGTTCGGAGCCGGTACACAAAGCACCGGCCCTCAGACAGAAAAACTGATTCCATGGTGGCACCACCACACTGCTGGGCTAGGACAAAGAACCCCTTACGTCATGGGCTGGGGGCGGGATTATCACGACCAACTAAAAGTTTGTGATCGCCATCTTTTAAAAAAATGGACTCAATGTGCAATCGGAAGCTCAAATGATTTCTATGATGAAGCCAGGAGAACTGCTCGCAAAGCCATGTTGAACTTCACCATTGTTGTTGTGCTTGGATAAGTTAATTGCCACTAGCATTTTTTCCCCCTCTAGCCAAACATTTGCCGAAAATGAGAGTCAAACAAGTCCTGAAAAACTATTCTTCAGAAGTTCATTAAAAATACAAGATAGTCTGAGTTTTTGGAGGCAGAATATGAAGAAATGAGGGTTGGCTCAAGATTTTTGCATACTGTACAATATATGATGATGCGTATGAACGTTGCATATAATAAAAGGATAAAAAGCATAACATTATCCTATCTAATCAATTAAAATATTGGTTTATTATTTTCATATTACCAAGAACAGAAATGACTTGTTTCTAATCATCCGTGCTACTTTCTTAAATTGGGACACAAATGAGCAGATTCACACCAAAAGAACAAGCATGAATAACTGTTTAAGCTGGACCTGCAAATGGCACAATTGTATCCATAATTAATTTCATGCAATTAATTAATAAATAAATGCTAACAATTCTGATGGATGCTTCAGAAATATTCAGGTTATTCTCAACCTGCAATAATACTAAAGTCTCCGTTTTTCTGTCCTGGTGCTGATAAGAACGGATCACTGTCAAAAATAGCAGAAACACCCTTCCTCGCTATCACTATCGATTTTCAGGCTCAACAAAGAAAAAAAAAGAATGATACACCATGTCTACTAAACTGTGTTAACACATTTTTGGGAGTGATTTACAAAACGTGCTTCGGAGTCACTATTAGGATCCTCATTTTAATACAAATAGGTCAGGACCTAAAAATACTTTCAAGCTAAATCCCTGGTAGAGAGTAATATACTGTAAGTTAGTACAGCAAGGAATACAAGTTTAGAATTAAAAAGAATCACGCTCATTTACAGTAAGTGCTTGGTTGGAACAAAAAAAAACATAGTCTACATGGTTAAGCTTAAGTTAAGTCTTTATTTGTCACATATACAGTACATTACAACACAGTGAAATGTTTTTCTTTGCATATCCCAGCACAGGGTCAGCCATAATACAGCACCCCTGGAGCAGATAGGGTTAGGGGCCTTGCTCAAGGGCCCAACAGTGGCAACCTAGTGGAGCTGGGGATCGAACCGCCAATCTTCCAATCAGTAACTCAGTGCCTTAGCCCTCTGAGCCACCACTGCCCCTAAGAGTATATACCAGGGTATTCAAGTCACACCGAGAATCTTGAGAGTAAAAACTGTCTTTATTTTACTTTATAATCCCCGGCAAGACTAATGCTCTTATCCCAGTGTACCACTAGTGCTTGGATACCATCAAGGAAGAAAGTTTCTCAGTATGCCAGAGCCATGAGTGGACTGCCTGCTTCATGTCTGAGGCCTCCCAGGAAACCCCCAGGAAAAACACGAGGCTTGGAGCGATGTGGCATTAACTCCCAGACGATTTCCTGTAACGTGCAAGTGGTGTGGTGTTCGTGAACAATTGTATGTACAGTTCCCACAGACAGATGCTTTTCTTCTGCAAGTTGACGACAAGTAATATGATTTTTAAGGATCGGGTGTTCCAATGGGAACGACTGCAGTGGACCCCAATCAACATTGGCCAGAATCATCATTCAAGGATATACAGCCTTCTTGAAAATGTTCGCACCATATATCTAACCGCAGCTTAGCTGAAGTGCTTGAAGTCTTCTGTAAGTGGCAATTACCTACATTCATGAGAAATTTTATACAGTAACAAGTCCCAGTTTGCCTTGAACGCAGTTCGTGCTTAATAATCTTCAGTTTTTGGTATTTTAAAACTATACTCACGTTTCTTATCGTGTAATACTGGGTTAATGGAGTCTCAGATGTGGGAATTTGCCACTTTCGTAACATCATTCCTTACCTCTGAGATTAATTTGTTTGCACTGTCAGAGTACATAAAGCTCCTGCAAAAACTCCTTCAGCAGCACTTTTACAGTAACAGGCCATGAGTGGCTATTTGTTTTCCTCTACTCCAGTGGGCTTCAAAAATTCATGCATTATTTGGTCCTGAAATTGCAGCACAGCAACAACAGACAGTAGCGGCTAGTGTTACAGCGATAACTCTAACATTGATGATCATTAAATTCCTAAAATAAAGATTACTGTCGGTTATGATAAATGCTTGACCACATAGACTGTCAGCATATTAGCTGATCTAAAGCCAATACTGCCTTTTTAAACGAGTTTAAAAGTGAAAGGGTGCTTTACACTGTCCACAGTGTGACTTTTTCTGGTCAAAGGAGGAGAGCTGCAACCTTACCTTGAACATTGGCATAGTCACGTGTCAGTTTCATTTCATTTAATTACATTTTTTAAAATATTGTTTTTATTTAATTAATTTAAATACAACTACACATTCAAATACAAATTTATTAATTAATTTGCTAGGTCGCATAAAGATTGGACTTTGGCGCGATCATGTGAAACAGGTCATGTGACTGAAGTTCAGATTGACCCTATTCCAGAGAGATGACTGCTTAAGGGTATGAAAGGAAGTGCATTAAGTGATGCATCCATCATGCATTGTGCCCAATGTACAGGCCTTTGGAGGCAGGGTTATGATCTGGGGTTGCTCCAGTTGGTCAGGTCTAGACTCAGCAACGTTATGTGGCAAAAAATGAAGTCAGCTGACGACCTGAATGACCAGGTTTTCACATCTATGGAGTCTTCCTTTCTAATGGCACGGGTATATTCCAGAACTCAAATTGTGAAAGAGTGGTTCTGGGATTATGTGAGTCATTTTCACATGTGAACTGACCACAAGCAGAGCTTAAGGTGGGAAGGGTAGCTCAATGGTTAAGGTGTTGGATTACTGATCGGAAGGTCCGATGTTCAGACCCCAGCACCACCAAGTGCCCTTAAGTAAAGCCCTAACTCTCAACTGCACAGATATGGCATACTGTACAATGAGCTAAAAAACTAGTCGCTCTTGTGATCTTTTTTTTTTCTTTTCAAGGCCACAAAAAATCATGTAAGCATTTCACTGCATATCAGACTGTGTATGGTTGTGTACATGTCAAATAATAATTTTAATTTGAATTTGAATTTAAAGGCGTCTGCCAAAAGAGTGTGCAACTTTATTTTATTATTTTTTTTAAAGTTCATGACATTATCTTTTATTTAGAGAAGTACTGTAAAAACACTGGAGAAATATTTTATTCCAATGGCACTAAAGTTATGAACAATTTACATCTTACAAAATAAACAAAAAGTATTTAAAAAGTTCTAGGAAAAGAAATTGATGAATGATGTTCTGAGAAATTAAACCTTGAGAGATGAGTTTATGAAAACTCCACAATTTTGAATGATGATAAAAAGAGAAAATGAACCCATAAGAATGAAATACAAAGTAAATTGAAATATGATATTTAGTAAATAAATTAAGCCTGTTCCGTTGTTCATGAAAATGTCTTAATACTGATATTACAGTATTAAGTATAAATGCATTATAAATACAAGCATACATGTATATACTGTATACATTTTAAAGAAGCATAATATATACTGTATAAATAAACTGTTTTTAAACAATGCCAACCCACCATGGTAAGGACACACTGGTGTTGCCTCTTATTCTGCCCAGGAAATTCCAAGAGTGCTGAATGTTTAATTAGAAATGCCTGAAATATTGAATTTGTTCAATATCTATGAAATAAATGCTAGCTGGTCTATCGACTCCTGTCCTCGCCCTGTGAGAGGTTTTCATGAACGCTTCTCTTTACATTGATTTCCCTATTGACCTGTTAGAGCATCTCCAGCATTGTGCTTGCATTGTGCTTTAGCAGCTTGCATTTCATTAAGCCCGAGATCGGCCGCTTTCGTCTGTGGCTTGTGATTGGATAATCCTGCGGGAAGGCAGCGTCAGCTCCCTACCGCAGGCTCCGTGTCCTCATGAGGTCGGACTCAAAGCCGAGAGACTGAGCGCTGCTAACGCAGAGAGCTAATTACTCGTGTACAAGTGATGCTCTGTTATTACGCTCCGTATACTGTAGGTCTTTCAGAAGCTGCATTGCAGTTAGTGACCTTCTCTTACTGTTTATCGAATCGAGTCGATGACTTTTTCCCTTGAGCACCATTTTCTCCATTCTGCACTTGATTATAGGTTTATCGACTACGTGAATTGGTTCTTTAGCTAATCTATTAGAAAGCATCGCTGCATGATTTGGACAGAAACAGCATGTAATTATATTGATACACACTGCAGGCCATTAATTACAAAATGGTAAATGGTATGGCATGCCATCAATTACAAAAGGCAAGCTTGGAAACCTGTAATGTTCCGTAGTTAAAGGTAACCATGCATTAATGCAAATCTTATCAATTGGTACTGTACACATATTGATGTGTGACCAATGAAAAAATATTTAAAGCAATAAAAATATATGTGCATTTTGATTGATTCAATATGTCAGTGCCTTTCCTCTTAAAAACCCATGTTCGGTTCATAAGGGCATATCAAGGGTAGCTCAAGGGGAGTGGTTAAGGCATTGGATTATGTTTTGGACGGTCCCAGGTTCAAACCCCATGACCACCAAGTTACCACTGTTGGGCTCTTTAGCAAGGCCCTCAACTACTCAGATGTACTGTATAATGAGATAAAAATGTAAGTTGCTCTGAATAAAGGCGTCTGCCAAATGCCTAAATGTAAATGTGTATGATTATCCCCTGGGTGTGTTTGTTTTTTTAAATAAGGGCCAGACATATAGGAGCAATCATGATTTAGCGGATGTTAGAGCTACTGGGATAAAATTAGTTTTAAATTCCCTACATATTCAGCTTTAGAATTGGCTCAGCTAACTAAATCTCTAAAAAGAAAAATAATGTATAATGTAAAGCTAGTGCATTATGTACAGTAGGGTGTAGAATCACTTGTTCCACACCCCAAGTAGTTCCCTTGTTCAGGGGTTCAGAGACTGATTTGGGATTCAGCCTTGTGTTGGATGCTAGTTGCCTTTGTCGCTCGTGTATAAAGAACCTGTCTGCGCATTATGTGTGTGGGTTTTGTCAGGCAGCTGCTCTCCGCCCTTTCCACTACTGCATATCGCCACTGAATCTTTTACCGTTAAGCAATCATATTTAAAGTCAAAATGTCATTTCATGAAAGCTTTATGAAACTGATGATGTCACTAACTCTAGTTTATTGTAGTCTTACTTCCATATTTGAGCTATCTCATAAAATACACCTGATGTCTTCTGGGTATTGGGCTGCAGGTTGGAGATCAGATCATGGAGGTGAATGGCCACGGTTTCCGCACCATTGCCCATGATGAGGCTGTGCAGATCCTGAAGAGTTCACGTCATATGCTGATGACTGTAAAGGACGTGGGGCGCCTTCCTCATGCCCGCACCGTAGTGGACGAGACCAAGTGGATCTCCAGCCCAAAAATCGCAGAGAGCTCAGCCAGCGCTGCCTTGAGGTAAGGGCAAAGTATCTATTAGCACTTTTCGTCTCTTAATGATCTCACATCTTATATCAGTTGTGTAGAGGAACGCTTTGGCATGTAGGTTCACATGGGTTGGTGGTAGTTACGGTATATACAGTGGAACCTTGGATTGCGAGTTACCTGGTCTGTGAGCAGATTTTTTTATATAAATTTTAATGTGTTAAACAAGGTCTTGATAACCGAGTACTGTAGTATGTATACGCTTTGTCTGCCGAAGGTCACATGATCACAACTGAGCCAATGGTTCTTCTCTCTCTTGCACTGTGGGTTGTGGGTAATCGTGTGTGTGTGTGTGTGTGTGTGTGTGTGTGTGAGAGAAAGTCGTCCTAAACAGTAGCTCCCTTGCTCCTGCTTATGCTCTCATCTAACACCAGTCACGATTCTTTTTAAAGGTGAAGTGCAGGTTCATTTGTTTTATTTTGACTTAATATTTTGTATTAATTATTTTTATGGTGGTATGAATCATTGAAGTTTTATTATTTCTTATGGGGAAAATTTGCTTTGATATACGAGTGCTTTGATATACAAGCAGGCTTCCTGAAGAAATTATACTCGCAATCCAAGGTTCCACTGTAATTTGAAGGTGAGTACTTTAGTTCTTTTCCTCAAGGAGAAATATAAATGAACTTCTACTTTTACACGAGCAATATTTTACCTGGGCTATCCTTATCCATACAGAGTTTGTATACTTTGTCTATCACTCCGTCTAGGAACTTTTTAGTCTAACTAGCGACCGTCGAGGCCAACTATGATTATCATTGTTTTTTTTGTTGGTTTTTTTTGCAACCGATCAACATTCACATGTGAATCTGGGAACGCCAGTTTGCCTAATCTGTATGGTTTTGGACTGTGGGAGGAAACCAGAGTTCCTGGAGGAAACCCACCAAGCTTGGTGTTATTTACCACTGTAAAAAAAAAAAAAAGCTAAAACATGGTTCTAATAATGAAATAAATAAATAGATAAATACTTTATTCACACTTGCACATGCTCACGTGCAGAACACACACTAATCTTTCTTGTGCATACATTTCCCGTTCCTGTCTGCTCAAAGCTTTTGAATACTTTTTGAATGTTGCCTTTGATAACTTTCTGCTTTCAGTCATTCATCAATTTCTGAATGTTAAGTATTTATATGCAGACCACGAAATGATTTTACCTTGTTGCAGTAAAAGCTTTAATATCTTCCCAAATTTCCCTGACAGTCAGATGAAGCCATGTTGTCCTGTCTGAATGAAATTTGGGTCAGTGTCTGCTGCTGTTTTATGAAAAGAAGCACCTCTGAATAGCTGTCGGCTACATCTGTGTGTGTGTGTGTGTGTGTGTGTGCTGGCTATAGCCCGTAGCTGACAGCACTCTGAAGTCTCTCCCTCCATCTCTAACTCTCCTTCTATCCTAATGGAGCGGGGGTTGATTGAGAACCCTGGGAGACACTAATTTCCAAAGTGCTCCTCTAGATATCCAAGGTGGCTTTGAGTGCCGCGCTTCATCCCGTTCACGTGCTGTAACCCTCAAGGCAGACGGCGGACTCTCGTGTAGGAACATTTTAGACCCTATTTTGTGATCGCCACATTGCGTTTTACCTTCATCAGACATTAATTGGTGTCACATTATCAATCACTGCCACATGGCAATAAACTGACAGCTGTTTCTCTTTCCCTTAGTGTGTCAGGAGACGCTGCTGCAGGAAGCTCAGGAAAGGTAAGCCACAAATTCTGTAATTTGTCACACTACACACTACACACACACACACACACTCCTTTATTTGTAACATATAACTCTCTTGTGCTCCTGAGGTGATTTACACACATCTGTGGTCATCCTGTTGTGATGGACTGATGTCCTGTCCAGGGTGAATTTCCACCTCACATCCAGTATTTCCAGGATGGGCTATGAAATTGGACATGAGGCCAAGAGAAAAAAAAAAAAAACCTTAAGAAACCTTAAGAGAAATAGCATAATGTCTGACATATTAAATCTACAAAACGATAAACGAAACTACAGATCTCCACAAGTGCAGGTCCAAGAGGGAGTAACTGGTCACCTCTATGACATTGTGTTAGCAGTGTGAGAACATAAAGCTGCAGCCTGTGTTTGCTTTTACACTCCCGGATCAGTAGCTGCCACGTAGTGGTGCAGTCTCAGCTAGCAGCTGTAAATCAGCCTTGACTAATAGGGATGGAAATTGGAAATAATGGAAGGTAAAAGGAATGAAAAGAATGGAAATGAAATGAAAGAAAGATGAAAAAAGAAACAGGAAAATGAATAAATAGAAAGGAAGAATGGCGGAAAAGAAAGTGAACAAAGGTGAAACCTACTGTAAGTACAAAAGGTGAAACAAAGAAAGAAAAGAATACAACGTAGCCAATAAATTAATAAATGAATTGTAATAAAAGGAGTGAAGTGAAATGGGAAATAAAAAGGGAAGAAAAGGAAATGAAAAGAAGAGAAGCAAAAAAAAATAACTATGGGGAATAATCAAGGACGAAGAGAAAATGTGAAAAAGAGAACAGAATAGAAGGATGGAAGGGACTCAAGTTAATGAAACGCTGAAACAATTTGTGTATCAGCTTTATTTTAGTCTACCTTATAACTCATATATAAATAGCTGCTTCTATACTTTTGGCCACTTACAGGCTTTAGTGCACTTATACTATACTATACTATACTGTCCTATACTATACTATACTGTCCTATACTATACTATACTGTCCTATACTATACTATATTGTCCTGTCCTATACTATACTATACTGTCCTATACTATACTATACTGTCCTATACTATACTGTCCTATAGTATATTATACTATACTGTCCTATACTATACTATACTGTCCTACACTATACTGTCCTATAGTATATTATACTATACTGTCCTATACTATGCTATACTATACTATACTGTCCTATACCATACTATACTATACTGTCCTATACTATACTATACTGTCCTATACTATACTGTCCTATACTATACTGTCCTATAGTATACTATACTATACTGTCCTATACTATACTATACTATACTGTACTACTGTATACTATACTATACTATACTGTACTATACTATACTGTCCTATAGTATAGTATAGTATACTATATTATACTACTGTATACTATACTATACTGTCATATACTATACTATACTATTACTGTACATATAATAAAACTGTAAATTTGGCGTGTCTGTACATTACAGATATTTCAGAATTAAATGTAAGATGAGTGATAAAACACATCAAGATGGTTTTTTAAAAATCTTGTCTGTTTGTTTGTGCATGCATCAGGTTAAAATTAGGGTTTTCACAAGTGTATTTATCTGAGCTTGAGGCAACAAATATATTTGTTTCATCGCAAACGGCTAACGGGAAAAGAAGATATGCTAATTTGAAATTTAAATGGAAAACACCCTTATATTATAAAAAAAAAATTAGTTCAGCTAAAAATTCAACAGATGGCGCTGTATATTTTTAATATGCGATTTTGAGTGTGCAATTAAATTCCAAGTGAATGAAGTCACGGGCGCATGTAGACATGTAAAAGAATTAAAATATGAAAGAAATAGACATTAAAACTCACCTAATCTTCATTAATGATTCCTCTTGGCACCGGCTGCTTTAAAAACATAGCTGAAAGTCGCTTCCTTTTCTTTTTGCTACCATTTTTGGAACCCATGGGACTACTGTACTGTATATCTTCACTGTGGCAATCATGGGATTTAAACCTGTGATCTTCTAAACTATAGTACAATGCCTTAACCACTGCCCCACCCGACGATAACTCAAAGTACTCTGTTGGATTGAGTTCAGGTGACTGTGGAGGCCGTTTGAGTACGGTGAACTCATCGTCATGTTCAAGAAACCAATCTGAAATGATTTTAGCTTGGTGACATGGAACATTATTTTGTGGTCATAAAGGGATGGATATGGTCCTCAACAATACTCAGGTACGCTGTGGCATTTCAACAAATGCTCAATTGGTGCAAGGGGCCCAAAGTGTGCCAAGAAAATCTCCCCAACACCATTACACCTCCATTATATTTCTTCTTATACTATAAACTCTAATTACAGTACTGTATATATACCTGTATTACAAACACTATTTAGTTATTTATTTATACTATAAACACAATTTTCTCCAATATGTTAACATTTCTGCAAATATATTATGTGTTTAAAGCTATTTTCCTCAAATAAAGCTTCAGTTTTAAAAAGTGTGTTCACTCACACAACATGACATGCTGTATGTTTTCCTTAATTACACTTTCAATAGCTTTGAGGTGGTTTCATCTTAGCGCTATTATCGGATGAGCGATCCATTATAAAACACATCCAATGAGCAGCACTGTATTAATCATAAACCTGTACATTGTATATAGTGCAGTGCTGTAGTGGTGTTGTCGCATGGCTAAAAGCCTTGCTGCAGGAGTTTGACCACTGCAGTGGTGGAACACTGATGTGTCAGCAGCTTTCTGGACCTGGACTTGAATGAAGGCTATAAGGGCTTGGTGAAGAAAAGTGTTGGTCTTTAGTCTTTTTTTTTTTTTTTCTCTGGCTGCCAGGATGCAGATTGCATTAGCGCTGGCGTAACCTTGGAGAGTATGGCTCTGTAAATCAGCTCCCCGCTCTCTGCACGCCCCCACATACCCCAACCCTTTGGGACCTGGGCCCACTGAGCTCTTTTATTAGGATAAAGTGAGTGTGCAGAGACCGTCATTGAACCCTGATAGCCAGTAATGGCGAGAAAGCAAAGGCAGCACTGAGCGTTCAAAATCCTGACAGCCCAATGCCTAGGCAAAAAAGTAGAGCTGTTTTTAGACTTTTTAAATGATGTTTGCCCTTCTCGGAGCTTTACAAATGTGTGTAGCTGAACACAGCTGCTTCACACCAACGGAGGGTGAATACTTATGCAATCACAACTTACAATAACTTGTTTTTAATGGTCAATAATTTAGCAAAATAAATGGAAAGGGAAAAAAATACTTCTCTTCAAAATTAAGAATTCTATTCAAATTCATTATGAATAAGCAGATTTCTGTTACCACCTTAAAAATCATAAAAAGTCAATGGGGGTGAATACTTATGCCACTTAAGCCACTAGAAATAGGGGAGGGAATCGATTCAGTTATGTATCGTGATTATTTTGGGTGGCCATTTTGAGTCCAAAATAATTTTATGATTATGTTGCTATTCCTCTATGATCCTGCAGGTGGCCTGTAAAGCTGTCCTGATGGTTAATAATTCTAATTTCAGAAAATTCTCAACAAAACAGAGTTCACAGTCCAATACATAAGAAAACAGCTCTATGACAAAATGGTGTCCGGGATTCACCTCGCGATTCAAAGACTCAGAGACAACACTGTGTGATGTCTCAGCGTGTGAGATGAATTTCCTTATGTGCGATTTGGCCACATGAAGGCAGTGTTTGGAAAGAGGACAGAGATTTAGTCAAGTGGATTGGTATGCTTTATTGTATATTTGTGTCAAAGGCGTATACTGTAAGACTCACTTTGTCGGACTTAAGAACAAATCTGACTTACGAACGTACTCCCGGCAGGGAACTCGTTCGTAAGTAGGGGACAACCTGTATAATATATCTAAACATCAAGGAGGGTTCGATTCACACCTCGGGACTGTATGCATGTTCTCCCCGTGCTTGGTGGGTTTCCTCTGGGTACGCTGGTTTCCTCCCAGAGTAGGCTAAGATGTTGCCTGTAGTGTGTGAGTGTGTGTTTGCAATGGACTGGCACCCCTGCTTCGTGCCCCTACTACCCCTGGGATAGGCTTCAGAGGAAGACTTAGAGAAAGAGTAAGAAAGTGTACTTCTCCTGCTAACATATGGATTGTAAAGATATGTATATGTATATGTATATACATTTTAGTACATTTAGTCAATTTTGTCATTAAAGTCATTAACAATACATAGTCACCAACAATACAGGTGTCTACAAACCTATATTTTATATGTAACATTTATTAGGTATGTTTAGCACCTTATTTTTAAAAAAATCCCACTGTTATGACAGTGGCAAAATTTCCCTGCACCAAATCGAGTGTACTGTATTATTAAGATTTTTTAAAGCCTGTGAAACAGTAACTTGGCTCCGAACCATGCAGGGACAGATGAAGTGTGCAAATGCTTATAAAGTATTGATTTAGCTGTGGAGGTACTGTAGTGAAAACTCCTCCTGGTTGGGGGGGAATAAGCGAGAAAAGAAAAAAAAAAAATTCTCCGCTGTCTCTATCTCAGCGCTTTACCCTTGAGCGGCGTATAAATTGCACAGATTTTACTCCTGCCGTGTGTGATGAGTGTCAGGATTCGACATTGCATTTATCATAGCGGCATCCATTTATTCCTTTATAGTTTGGAGTGCGAAGTACGACCCCCATGAGACAGGGCTTTGACGGGCCTGCGGTCAGCGCACATCTGCTGTCGGATTACACCAGAATGTTTCACGCACTGATGTGACAGGAGATGGGTTATTAGACCGTACTTAGCCTTCATTCCAGCTGAGTGGTGACGTCTGGACGGGGTGCTGTTTCACTGGGGAATTTCATGAGCAGGGAGTTTTGTGAAGCTGTCTCTGTCAGTCCTCTGTCGCACCCTTTACATAATGCCTGCACTGTTTGTATTGCATTAGGATTGGATTAGGAGGAAAAATGAAATTAAAAGGGATATGAAAGTAGTAAAAGACATTTTAATGGTAAGATCGATTGTGTTATGGGGAATAGAGTCTGGAGGGCAAGGCTATGGGGAGGCAAGTTTAATTTATAAAAACTCAATCCAATCTTTTCCAGTTGCTTTAGATGTAATTGGATGTATGACATGTCCTTCAGGTACGAGTTCTTTCTCTGCTTTGTTGTTAAAAATAGTTGAAATTGCTCTCTCTGGGTTCTTATTTATTACATACAGAACCCAAAAACAAGAAAACTTTCTCTCTCTCTCTCGCTCTCGCTCTATATGTATGTATCTCTGCTCTGCTCGAGGCTCGTCCTAATGTACTTCTGATTAAGGAGGATGTCAAGAAGGAGAGAAGGCACGAGACGCGTGTTTCAGTGCAACGGCTGTGGGTTAATGACACATACAGTAGGAGCAGAGGAAGTGAGGGAGTGAATGAGTGCCACAGAGTGACTCATAGAGCCCTTTCATTCCCCCGGGCTTGTGGTACTTAATATTAGCTCTGGTTGAGTGGAGGGACCTCAGATGTCTGGCCGTTCACCTGATTCAAGATCTGTTCACTGTGATTTACTAAAGCCTTCACATTGACCTGAGCACACACTTCATTTCACTAGAGCAACTATTTGATCAGATCTAGTTATAATTACCCATATTATAGTGACTCACCGTAACAAAATAAAGTTGCTGGCAGGCTTATCGCACTGTATCACATGAATATACTGTAAAAAAAAAAAAAAAAAATGTTATGTAAGGGGAACAAAAACATAATGATCAACAAATCAATAAAAGTAGGTTGATTCTTTACTAATTAAAGACTGTTCCAAAGTTATTTACTCAAATTTTTCCACTAATTATTATTATTAGTTGGAGGCAACATGGCTTAGGGTTTAGCACTGTCGCCTTGCAACTTCAGGGTCCGGGTTCGATTCCCGCCTCGGATCTGTGTGCCTGGAGTTTGCATGCTCTCCCCGTGCTTGGTGGGTTTCCTCCGGGTTCTCTGGTTTCCTCCCACAGTCCAAAAACATTCCGATTAGGTTAATTGGTGTTCCCAAATTGCCCGTAGTGTGTGAGTGAGTGTATGCCCTGGGATGGATTGGCACCCTGTCCATGGTGTACCCCTCCTCGTGCCCTAAGTCTCCTGGGATAGGCTCCCGGCCCCCCTCGCGACCCTGGATACAGGATAAAGCAATATAGATGATGAGCGAGTGAGAGTAATTATTATCATTATTATTATTATTATTATTAATATTAAAGGTCAAAATACTTTTTATTCATTTATAGTTATATTTATTTTAGTTGGAAGCCTGAAAAACAAATCCATTGTCCTCAGCTTCCCTTTTTGTTTTCTGTCCCTTTTTAGTACTTTCTCATTTGGCAGATGTTTTTAATCGAAAGCAGCTGTACCTGTAATTGAATTGACCTGAGCAGGAGTTAGTTCAGGGTTAAGGAGCTGGCAAACGTTTAACTCAGAATTTTCCAGTCAGCACCCGAGAGCCTTGATCTCTGAGCCACCGCTGCAAACTTCTTAAAGTTTCCTTTTTTTTTTAAACAAAGTTTAACAAGTTCCTTTGAGTTTAACAAGTCTTTTGAGATTCCCCAAAGTTTGTCTGTTAGGATGCTTTCACACCTTTAGTCTGTTTAAATCAAACTCTAATTGTTGATTTATGAGGCTGTTGACTCTAAATGAACTTCTCCTCTGCAGCAGAGGTACGTTTTGGTCTTGCTTTCCTGGGAAGGTTTCATCATGGTGCTTGATGGGTTTTGCAAATGCACTTGACACAATATTGTTATTGCAAGAACTGTTCCAGAACAGCTGACCTTTTTAGTGTCTTAAAATAACAGCGGAATTTTGTTGTTGTTGTTGTTGTTACTTAATTAACACATAAAAGTCATGTGTAATTTTATATATTTTAATATCTTCAGTATTGTTCACAGAAACATGCAATATTCTACAACACACAATCTTCTTCCTGTATTTAATTTTTTGTTGCCATGGTAGACACGTTTGACCAATAAACAAATAGAATTCAATTTGAATTGACACTTGGATTTATCTTCGTTTGAAAAAAAAAATCGAACCAATGACAAAACGCTACAAGTATTAATGTTCCGACTGACATATCCCTCAGATAATGCATTTTTTAAATATCTCACACTCCCTTTATTTTACTTCTCCTGCAAATGTAATGTTTCATTGTCATCAGAGAGCTGAGCAACTAGCCGGAGGCTTCTTATACAGTATGAGGTCACATTAGGGTTAAAATCTAATTGGCTTGTTTAAGCCTCAGCCAATGGAGAACGGCTGAAAAAGCATGATTTTTATTTATTTATGGTTTTACAATACACACACTGGAGACACAGAAATGTCTAGTAAAAAGTGAAAAATCTTCTCTTTGTGTATTATTATTATTATGTTACAATTTTAACCCATTCTTACATGAATAAAACCTCAGCCTGATTCCACAGTTGACATTTGTCTTCTCTTTGTGTGTTTGTGTGTAAGGGCCTGATGTCCCCGGCTCTGGCCCCAGGACGTGTGGGGGCTCGGAGTTCTTTAGAGGATCAGGCCTATCTGCTGCTTACTGAGACAGAGAGACAGACCATGAACTACTATATACAGGAGTACCAGTGTGGCCATATTGGGGTAGAGCCTCTCGCCATGGCCCTGTTTGAGCTCTTCAACACACACGCCAAGGTTAAGTCTGGAGATAACAAGTATGGGGGGGTTGAACTCCAGCAGAGCATCGCCAAAAGTGCTTGATGAGATATGAAACATAAATGGTGCCAGAAATAGCTCTGAGTTTATGATTGGTGAAAATGCTGAATGAGTACGTTGTGCATTTTAGGGGTGACTGTCTTGTAGTTTTATTATTGAAATAAAACAGATTCAGCACCTTTGCTAACCTGCTTATTTCCATAGATGTTTTAATTTGCTTCGAACGTAAATGCTACTGTGGGAGTTAAATTAAATTTTACCAAGCTAAATGGACACCTACACTACTGCCTAGTTTATGTCCCTGTGTACCATTTGCACACTAATGAGATATACACTGCCTGGCCAAAAAAAAAAAAAAAAATCGCCATTTCAGAAGCAAGCAAAGAGAATTAAAGTGGCTGGAACTGGGTTGAGTATTATTCAACATGTTGTCAAAACCTGGAAGGATAGTGCTGAACCACTCATTTTGTGGAAAAAATATGTTTAGAAAAAAAAAAAATCATGAATGGATGATGGATCACTTAAACACTTGATGAAGTTGCATGGTAAAAAAATCAACAGTAAAAACCAGAGCTATGTTTAATAGTGAAAGTACAAGCATTTCCATACTGTACACACACACACACACACACACAATGTGATGAGGACTCACAGAATTGGGACTAAACCGCTGTGTGGCCATGAGAGACCACGTGTTAGTGAGACTCATCATAAAAAAGGCTAATGTAGAATAAAGATTGGACTTTGGAGCAATGAAAAAAAAGTCATGTGATCTGATGAGTTCAGATTGACCCTACTCCAAAGAGATGGGCGTGTCAGGGTAAGAAGGGAAGCACGTGAAGCGATGCTGTCATCACACATACAGTAGTGTCCACTGTGCAAGCCTCTGGAGGCAGTGTTATGATCTGGGGTTGCTTCAGTTGCTCAGGTCTAGGCAATAAAATGAAGTCAGCTGACGACCTGAATGGACTGAATGACCAGGTTACACACACATCTATGGAGTTTTTCTTCCTTGATGGCACGCCATATTCCAGGACTCAAATTGTGAAAGAGTGATTTATAAACCATCTCTGAGATTTAGAGGTAATGAGCCACATTTGAGATACACTTGAGAAGAAGCAGAATCTCATTCAAGTCTCAAAGATGGCTCATTTCTGTCTAGGAGACAAAGAAGAGATTAACATGAGATCTCATCTTGGAGTTTTTTTTTGCTATGGGTCTGGGAGCTGGACACCACATTGTGTGATTGAATGAAATCTTAAAACGTGCAATTTTTTTTCTTTTTTAGACTGTAACAACACAAAGCATGCAATAGATAGATAGATATACTTTTTATTTTTTTAATCTCGTGAGGTAAATTGTTCCATGTATTCCTACAGTATGGATAATCCCATACTTGCGTCCATTAGAAATGTCATAACTTAGCAGTTCATCTAATCAGGCTTATGCTAATAGTTATATTTCTGTTTATATTTTACAAAGTACAATGATGTTTAAGCATCTTGATAATACAGGCTAATTTGACCCAATTCTCTGTAGCTAGGTTTCGTGGATGACATGCTACGCTATCTGCAAGTTTGCTAGTCAGGCTTATTAGCTAACTAGCTTAGAATTTTTTTAACACTTGACACTAGTCAAATTTTGTTGTGTAGCAAGAACTGTGTTCAATTGTGTAACAAGACCTCACAATTAAAAGAAAAGAAAGTAATGTCACACACAGCATGCTAAAAACATTTAGCATAGGATGAGTCTGGTGCTCCAAAGATAGATATCTTCCTTTGTGGATCAAATTCAGGTTAATGTGAAAGACAGGTGGCTCCAGAATCTGAATGCAGTATAAATAGGATTTGATGCATTGTGCTGTTTGGTTGCTTTCGATGTGCATAACTTAACATTTTTTTCCCCCCTGTGTTCTCTCCAGCTTACCTTGCTGGCAGAGGTGCGTGCCCTTATCGCTCCCCAGGATCTGGAGCGTTTTGATGGCCAGGTCGTTCATCATGAGATGGAGGCATGGAGAGCGAGACATGGAAGCCTGGGCCTGGTCCACACCAAATCCCTCCACAGCTCTCATCCTGAGAGTCATGTCTCAACTGCCTGCCAGCTGACTGCTTCAGCAATGGGCTATGCGAAGGCAAGTGTTGTGTGTGTGTGTGTGTGTGTGTGTGTGTGTGTGTGTGTGTGTGTGCCCATCTGTCTGTCACTGTGTGTGATGAAAAATCCTCTAGATAGTTTTGCCCTTTTCTCTGATTGGTTTGCTTTCGAACATGTCAAAGGTGCAATGCCTTTGATGCTGTAGCAGCCTGACGAACTGCAATCAAATTTCAGATGCTTTTACTGTACATTATTGACGACAGGTGACTTATTCTAAAGTGGCACGCATAGAAGAAATGGAAACAAGAAAATGCACAGTGCATTATGTTTTTTTCTTTCTTAGATAGGCTGGACAAGAATGATGCTTTTCTGGTGTTTCATTAAATTCGTAAGGGTGACGATGTCCTGTGTGCTTTATTTGGGATTTATTTGGGCTTTGATAATCATGTCACATCCCTTTCCTGGCTAATCGTCGAAGTTGATGCTAGTCATTATTCTGGGTTGTTAATTCTTTCCGCATGAATGTCAGTTTATTCGACTAATAATTCCTTCTTCTTGCTGCGCTGGATCAGCTTGACAGCAGGAGTTTCTTAAACAAAAGAAACAGGATAGAAGGTCATTTATGGGAATTTGGCGAGATCTTTTTCGTAGGGCTGCACTGTACATACAAAACTATTATATAGTGATTATACTGGTACACACTGAAATTGTAGGATGGCTGTGCATATATTAAGAAACCACTGATGACATTGTTAAAACTTAGCTTGCGGCCTCCGAGTGGCGCAGTGGTAAAGTGCTCGCCCTATCATCCGGAGATCGCGAGTTTGATTTCCGGGTGATGCTGTAAACTCTCGCAGCCGGAGCTGATTTGCCGAGCCTTCAGTGGGGAGGGATGAGAGGTACTTAGTGCTCCCACATTAATCACGGCTCTACAGCCAATCAGGGGCGTCTGTGAGCTCATGGAAGGAGCGGATAGCGCTGTCCTCCGAGTGTGTTACTCCGCCCCCAACAGTGTGTGAGCAAGCAGTTTGAAAAGGTGCGGTCGACTGGCGTCATGTGGTTCGGAGGAAACTTGTGATAGTCTTCGGCCCTCCCGACTGAGTGGTAGTGGTAGCCTTAATGTGGGAGCCTCCTAGTGACGGGGAGGAATTGAACACGACTAAATTGGGGAGAAAAATTTTGCTTACATTAATTGGACCAATATAATAATTTAAATAAGTAATTAGAATTTAATAGTTGTGAATATTTATACACTCACGGTCACTTCATTAGTAGTAGTAGTACTGGGTTGAATCCCCCATTTGGCCTTCAGAACTGCTGCATTAATTTTAGATTCAACAAGGTGCTGGAAATGTTCCTTAGAGATTTTGGTCCATATTGACATGATATCATTATACGTAGCCAGATCAGATTTGTCAGCTGCACATCTGTAATGCAATTATCCCGTTCCACCACACCCCAGAGATGCTCTATTCAATTGGAAGGTCATTTAAATTCAGTAAACTCACGGTCATGTTCAAGAAACCAGTCTGAGATGATTCTAACTTTGTGACATGTTGCATTATCCTGGGGGTCATAAAGGGATTGACATGATCAGCAACAATGCTCAGCTAGGTTGTGGCACTTAAACGATGCTCAATTGGTACTATGGGGCCCAAAGTTTGCCAAGACAATATCCGCCACCCTATTACACCACCATCACCAGCTGGAACCGTTGATACAAGTCAGGATGGATCTCTGCCTTCATGTTGTCACGCCAAATTCTCACCCTACGTTTCGAATGTTGCAGCAGAATTGAGATTCAGTTTTGTCCCAATCCCCTGAGTTCTCTTCGCATTGTCTATGGAGACAACCTGTGGTTTTTTTTTGTTGTTGTTGTTTATTTTAATGATTTGATTTCACTAGACATTTAAGCGATCTCCCATCACGCTCATTAAGGTTGTTTTTCCGAGAACTTTTCTTTCTCTAAGATGATGGTTCACCCACTATCCTTCCAGGTTTTAATAACATGTTGAACACTTCTTATCCCAATTTTAGTATTTTCAGCAATCTCCAGTAATTATCCAATGGAAGGCTTTTATTTTTGTATTTTTTGGCTGTGTGTATATGGTTCATCTGGAAAGTTATTTAACCCTAACTGTTTCACCAATGTGAATTTTTTTTTGCTTGTGTGTTGGAGGATAATAATTTGCCAAAATGAGTAAAAGAATAGCAAAAAAAAAAGCCATTTATAGCAGGGGCTGTAGCTATAGCGGTGGCTCAAACAGTTAAGGCTGTAGGTTACTGGGTTACTAATCGGAAGATCAGGGATTTGAGCCCCAGCACTGCCAAGTTGCCACTGTTGATCCCTTAAGCAAAGCCATTAACCCTGCCTGCTCCAGGGCGCTGTATCCTGGCAGACTCTGACCTGAACCCTAACTGAAGGAAAAAAATTGCCACCCTGGACAGGGTGCCAATCCATCGCAGGGCACACACATACTTTAACTGACCAGCAAATTTTAAAACGCAATCGCACACTCATAAGTTGAATCTGCCATCTGCTGAATTTTGGAATGAACTCAAATTTTTACGTGTTACCGTGAAGTACGTGGAATGAAGTTGTGAGATGACGTCTATTAAGTAGATTTAAATCGCACACTCATAATCGCGTATTAAAACATTTACAGCGCCATCTGATGAATTTTGCGATGAAGTAATAATTTTTTCAAGGTCGATTTTTTTTTTTATATGTTACCTCAAGCTCGGCCAAATACACCTATGAAAACCCCATTCAAATTTGTTCAGTAGTTTTTACGTGATGCATGCACAAACAAACAGACAGACAGACAAAAATTCCAAAAACCATCTTACATCCGCTCAAATTCTTTTTTTTTTTTTTTGCAAATATCTTCAATGTACAGACACACGAAGTTTACAGTTTTATTTTTTGTATAGATTGAGTAAAATGCAAAAATGAAATTTCATGGTAAAAATGGTTTAGCTTGGAGTGAATGGTCATAGTGCTCTCCGAACACTTTGGGATTTTGGTTCATTTTGATTTTGCAGGTTTCAGTGTAAGATGTAAGAATGGCCAAGGTATTATAGGGTAGAATTATTTCAGACTGATGTTGTTCCAGTGCGACTAAATTGTTCGTGGGATGACGCAAATGATTTGTGCTTTTACAGAATGAGTGCAGGATGGATGGAAGCGTGGAGGCAGGACCTGCGGGGGCTTTTAACTCCTTACCGGAAATAGCTTTGGTGAGTACAGTATGAGAGCGAAAGAGCATGAGAGAGAGAGAGAGAGAAAGAAGCCTTGCTGTCACTGAAAGCCAGCATGCATGACGAAGCCAGATGAGTCAACCATGAGGCCTTTAGTACCTGCGTTTTCTACCTCGCATCAAACAGCATAATTGTGACATTATTAGATTGTAATAGAAAATAGTGCATGATTTAAAATAGCTGAACTTTAATGTAACTCAAAAGCATTCTGTTTAATTCCAGTTCAATATCATAAAATCTACATTTTGAAAAAACGCTGTAAAGTAAAGTAAAACTTATACCTATACTTCCTTTGCGGATAATTCATTTCAGTTCTGCCCTCGTCGTCGTAGCTGCACTTTAAGCATATTAATATTACAGATACCAGACAGCAGCACGTTGTGAGTTAATTTCATAATGCGGTGGCATTTTAAAATGAAATATCAACCTCTGAAATGTCAGGATGGTTTCCCTATGTACTCCTGTAATTATACAGTATTGTCCGCTTAGTGCACCAGTCAGGAGTCGGGGCATGTGACAGCTTAGCGTTGAGCCACAACAGATTGTGAGTAATAGCTCATCTGAAATGCACAACAGGAGCTGTAAAAAGTGGGACTTGGGTGAGTGATGCACAAGCAAATGCAGAATTAAATTCTGGATTTTACTCAAATCGCTGTCGCAGTCAACTGCCAGGTTTTAGAGGACACTGGAAACAAAGGCGCATGTCTATGATCTTAAACCAGGCAATTAAACCAAGGCTCCACAAATGCCCTGCACCAAATGGCACGCCTGCAGTCTCATGGTATTCGGTTGAGCATGTAAATGAGGTCTGAGCGGCCGTCGAGTGTCCCATTTCTCATTTTACGCTTCAAAAGGATGGCTCATGAGCACCTTTAATGCAATCTGCGGCGTATCAAAATGAACTCAGCAGCAATCTCTTACCCAGAAACCCTTGTGATTGCTAGCGTGGATCGATTACAGTGAATGAGTTTAGTTGGCAGCGAAGAGCAACTGCATTTATATTTAAGCCAATTACTTTATTACATTGAATATTTCAAGTCATAAACAGGTTCCTTGTTCTTTCCTTGCCTGATGCATGCCGCAGACTTGCTGACCTTTACACTAATGAATTTTAACATTTTAGGTTATCCTTGAATAATATGCAAAAAGTTTTTTTTTTTGCCATTAAAGGGAAAAAAACGCAGATAAACCAATAAACAATATGAATCTAGAATGAGCGATAGTTCAAATGTTTCGTGCATTATATAAACTGAACCCGTGGATGTTTGGGCCCTTCACCCACCTCGCTTTGCTTTCTGATTTAGTCCATACAGTAAATGTGAAATAATATATGAGCAGCGTTCAAGTTAAACCGGGACATATGATTGTGCAGAAGAATAACAGAACACAGTTATGAGAGTAAAAACCTCCCTTTATTTCTCTATATAATCTCCTGCTACACTAATGCACTTATCCCAGCGTTTCACGTTGCTTAGATACCATCAAGGTAGAATGTTTTCTCAGTACGCTGGAGCCATAATTGCACTGCCTGCTTCACATCTGAAACCCTGGTTTCCAGGAACTCCTTTAATGGCCCAAACATGTGGAAATGGCTTGGACTGAGGTCAGGGCTGTACAGGGGAATGTGGCAGTAACTTCCAGCTGAGTTCCTGTAACGTGCAAGTGGTGTTGGTGAATAACTGTGTGTACAGTTCCCATAGACTAGTGTTAATTTTGTCAGCTATTTTCAATTTTAGTCTTAGTCTTAGTCCTCGGATAAATGTCCCTGTTAGTTTTTATCAAATTTAGTCAATCTTATCCGATTTTTGTTTCGTCAAGTTTTAGTCGACTAAAAGTCTGGACAAGTATTTTACTCTAGTTTTAGTCAATGAAAATGTAACGTTTTACACAAAATAATTATCTTAACATTTATTATTATTTTTTTAACTACAAAACAATAGGAGCAGTATGGACAATACAGTGTTTTGAAACTTAAAAAAATATTTTATATGAATTTACACACTAGCTCCGATTGGTCACATCATTCCCTAACCTATTAGCTTAATGTTTTTGCCAATGGTTTACCTATAGGAAGTTATCCTTTGCAGTGGGCTAAGAGTCACCTCAGTCGGAATCGTCATTCTTCTTCTTTAAAACGTTTGCATTATTCAAAGGTTTTACTACCGCTAACAGTCTCGTCATCATACAGTAATGTAAATGTAAATGTCAATCGGTTTTATTCCTTCATTCACAAGACATTTCAACACAAGTCTCGGTTTGACCTGAACGGCCCTTGCTAACGTTTCAAAATTGGCCACCTCTGTGTCTGTGTGGATGGAGTTTGCATGTTTTCCCCTGTGCTTGGTGGGTTTCCTCCAGGTACTCCGGTTTCCTCCCACAGTCCAAAAACAGGCAGATTAGGCTAATTGGCATTCCTAAAATTACATTTGTATGAATGCGTGTGTGAGTGTGGATCGGAGGTCCTACAATGGTCCTAAAATAGGAATAAATAGAATGGTAATCACCATTGGCCTACGGTCCCTAGTTGGACAACAGAGGATCCTATAAGGATGGATGGAAACCAAAATTATATACAGTAGTTAACAATGTTTTATGACTTTCGGGCAAAAATATTAAAATATACTCAAATATACTAGACTATATCAAATATACAAATGAAAAAAAATCGTAAAGGATTTTAATGTTAATGATATTAAGGAAGTGCTGTTTGCTCTCCTGTATTGGTGGATTTCTTAGTTTTTCCCCAGATAGTGAAGACATTCAGGACAAATCCAACTGTCTTCACTTTAATGCAGAAACAATAAAATTCATCCTGCCGTACCAAAACTTTCAGGAGACTTTATGTGCAGAAATGGTTTGTGAAAGGATTAACAGTCCCTGGCAGGACTATCTATCACTCCTCTACAGGGAGTCGGCAGGTTCGCATTCGTGAGAGATTTTGATTAATGGTTATACATGTTCTTATACAGCAAAGTGTAACTGTAAAGTTACGTACAAATCACTCGAAATTGTAACATACTTGAACACGTCAAGTCAAATATCCTTATCATTGATGGCTGCAATGCAAGTGCAGTTTATACAACAACTGAGAATCTTATTTTAAGGCAAATATTTGATAAGCAGCTGTTAATTTATCAATGATGATTAGTCTATAGGTATAGGTCAGGCTAATCAGAATGAGATTGTGAGTTTTTTTTTTATGCCAGAGTAAGTAAAAAAGTGTACTGTATGTATACTGAGATTCTCAGAATCATCAGGAAAATGTTTTTACCGCAAAAAAGACATTAAGATTGAGAAACGTTATGAGCAACAGCTGTGAGTGGAATTTGCAATATCGCACCCGGAAGGTGGTAAAATCACAAGATTTTTTATCTCTAATAACAGCTTTACTTTCTATGATCTTGAATTTTAACCCCAGAACAGATTACATGTGCAGCATCATGTTACCATGGCAACACTTAGCTAGAGTTGGAAGGAAGAAATCCTGTGTAACATAAAACTAAGAAAAACTTTTCCTTAGTTTGCTGATTTAACCAACAAGACAGCGATGTACTGTATAGAATAGTGATGCGCGGGTCGTCTGGTAAGGAATTTACAGGTCGGGAATTTACATCATTTAATGGTCGCGGGTGCGGGGTGGGGCGGGTTGTAAAAATAGATACAGTGGTGCGGGGCGGGCTGGGGCGGGCCAAATAATTTCATAAAAGCGGGACCCGCGGGTTGGAAAAATACCCGACCCGCGCATCACTAGTATAGAATGTTTCATGTAATTGCTTCTTCTAGAATAAGAATATGATCATTGTTCATTCATACCGTTTTCAGGATGAAGTGCAATCCCGCATCGAGTCTCCACCTCATTTCAGACCCCCACCTCCTCCTGGACATGTGAGTCCAAAAGTCCAGCTCAAACGCCCTTTGTCTAAACTGTGCCAAACCAACCTGCTCTACACAGCCCCCTGCAGGATGCACCAGGAAAGCCATGATTTTAACTACGCGGACCCGCATATACACCCGTCCTGCTCAGCTCACACTTCCCCATGCACTGTCCACCACAGTTCATCCCCCTGTATCTCCCATCGCTCTCCTCCTCCCTGCTCCCACCATCGTTGTTCTCCATGTTCTCTTCATCACTCCGGACCCTCAGTTGCATCTCCAGGCAAAGACCTCATCCAGTTTCTGATGAGCAAGCCGGCGGCCATGTTTCCGCACCATTCAGAATCTGCAAACCGCTCACGAGCTGCAACTCCCACCCCTAGCGTGTCCGCTCGCTCCTCTCCGTCTCTATCGCCCTCGCTGCGTATTCCTGCACCGCCACCTTGCAGCCCGGAAAAACCCAAGGTCACGATTTCGGCACCCAGTCTGAGCCCAAACATGGCACGCCACCACATGTTCAACGCTGAACAGGAGTCTGCAGAGGAGAAGATGCGAATCCAACCACGAGGTGAGAGAAACTTTTGATTAAACTTTTTAAAACTTATATCATGTATGAGGTGGTATCAAAAAGTTTTGAGACTAGTTTTGTAACACGTCAACAGGTGCCACAAGGCTGCACACACAGGCGTCTAAAGGAGGACATACGACGATATGTGGCGCATGAGTCTCCAAACTTTTTGATGCCACCTCGTACTATAAAATAGTATTTAAACTATTTTTTAAAAATCGATTAAGCTTAGTTGACCTTGGCCTTAATGTTGTTGCCAATTTAGCTGCTATATTTTAAGTAATATTTTATAGTTGCATAATTACAAATCAGAAGAAATATCAGAGTTTCATTGCTCCGTTGCTTAGTGCTGAACAAAACATACGGGTTACAAAGAAGAAAGAAGAGCCCAAACGTGAATAGACAGTAAATTTCCTTTATGAAAAGTGTGTGATCACATTTCCGCATTGATGCTTGTATGTTTATGGATTCGTGTCTATACTCATTGACGTGTGGGAGTGTGATGTGTGGCTGCACTTTTATTCCTCTGAAGCCGTAGGTGTTTCATACTGTTTTGTAAGCTTTCATTGCAGGTACAGCTACTGTGTTATCTCAGTGTGCGTTAATATGTGTGTGTGTGTTGTCAGGGGCTACTTTATCCCAGCTCTCAGATAGTGGACAGACCCTGAGTGAGGATAGTGGCGTGGACATTGCAGAGGCAGCGGGAATGTGCAAGGACAGCAGTCCTCGGCCTGGTAAAGCCGTATCCCAGAATGCATCAGGAGAGCCTCAGGGGGCGGAGAGAACAGGACAGATTCCCAATCACCAGGTGAGGACCAGAGCGCCCGACATGGCCGAGTGATACAGATCATAACCATTTATAAACATGAACTGGTCCACAGAAGAACATGTTTTTATTATTATTATTATTATTATCATTATTTCCAGGAGATAGTGATGTAATGGAGCAAAGAAGCTCCATGATTACTACTGCACAATGCATAATAATACCAAAGGTTAGCAACAATATGATGCCCAAGTCTTAAAATTGCTTCAAAGGACAATTGTACTTGGATACTAGGGATGGGAATCACCAGGGACGTCTCAATACGATATTATCACGATACCCAGGTGCTAATTCATTTTGTATTGCAATTCTGTAAGATTACAATTTTTTAAATGTCCTGATTCAATATTATTTTTTCTTGATTTTGTTATAATTGTGCTGTGTGAATAGTTTAGAGCGTACCACCTGCAGGATTATAATTAAACTGCCACGTTTTACCACCTCAAATGCGAACATATATAAATGTTAAATTAATTTTATAAAATCTATTGTGTATTCAGTTTGGCGATACATGAATTGCCTCACAAAAGAATTGCAGGGGTTGCTTTAGTTGCTCAGGTCTAGTCGTAGCAACGTTATGTGGCAATAAAATGAAGTCAGCCGACGACCTGAATGTACTGAACGACCAGGTTATCACATCGATGGAGTTTTGCTTCCCTGACGGCACGGCCATATTCCAGAGATCAATTTGTGAAAAAGTGGTTCTGGGAGCACGAGGAATCATTTTCATACATGAACTGGCCACCACAACATTGTGTGCTCTAATCAAAGCTAAAGGCAATCAATGAAATCTTAGAATGTGTGTGGGTTTTTTTTTTGGAGAGTGTACAATTACGGCTGGGATTTTTTTTATTTTTTATTATATCTTCAAAGGATTATAAAATTATGACACCAAGGATTTAATTCTGTTAGCTTTAAACATTATCTTAGTCTATAGTCTTATCTAAGTCACTTTTTATGACCTTGGAAAACAGGACAGAAAGCCAAATATAAATGGAAAATGATCGATAGATATACATAAATACATACATGCACTCTTTCCAGATATCCAATAACAATGCAGATAGTGACAAAGAGACAGGTTGTAGATTTCATTGAATTGCACACTTCATATTTTACATAATTTTACTAGTCAGTAGACACAGGGTAAATGTGAGAGCCGACCAAAGTTACAGTGAACACTGTACAAAGTTACTAGTGCACTGATTAAAAACTACCATATATGTGAATAATAATAAAAATAAATAAAAATAAATAATACTAATAGGCAGCACGGTGGCGTAGTGGATGGCACTGTCGACGTGCACCTCCAGGGTCCGGGTTCGATTCCCATCTCTGTGTGCATGGATTTTGCATGTTCTCCCCTGTGCTTGGTGGGTTTCCTCCGGGTACTCCGGTTTCCTCCCACAGCCCGAAGGCATGAAGATTAGGTTAATTGGCGTTCCCAAATTGGACATAGTGTGTAAATGAGCAGTACCCTGCCTCGTGCCCTAAGTCTCCTGGGATAGGCTCCAGGCCCCCCGCGACCCTGAATACAGGATAAAGCGGTATAGTGAATAATACTAATAAGTAAAATGAAGTGAAATGTAGTGCAACCGTTGATGTACAGTAGTCGATGTATTACGATGCAATTGTATTCGTGACAATGGAGTCGTGACAATAACAGTGCAAATGGAAATAATTGTGCAAAGAACAGCATGAAAGTACCAACTGACTGGATCGATGCGTATTGGCAGAATATGTAATACTGAGAGTATTGAGCAGACCTTGAAGTTAAAAGATGAGAGAGTTATGCGTGTACTGTAACACCGTGATGTATACAGGAAAAGAGCCTTAAGCCTCTTGTAGATCCCCAAGTCCACATCCTCATGCCCCTGTAGAGAGGTGTCGAAAAGCCGACCGGCTCTGTTGACAAAGGAGTGTGGAAATAACTGTGAGGTGCGTTTCAAATGAATAATCTGGAAAACATTTCGAAAAGTATCAGGATTTTTTTCTTTTCCCCCTCAAGGACTCGTTAAAGTTTTTAGAGATTTAATTAAAATTTACTCAACATTAAGAAGACAAAAACCTTCTGGTTGCCATGACACTTGTGTTATTTTAAAGTGATCTAGAAAACAAGCATTGCAATAATTAAATTGAAATCTGTTATGTTCATACATAAAATCAGAAAGAAATAAGTACAGTGGAACCTCGGACTGCGAGTAACGCGGTTTATGAGTGTTCCGCAAGACGAGCAAAGATTTTTCATAAATTTTGACTTGGAAAACGAGCGTTGTCTTGGTTTACGAGCACCGAGTATCATGTATCACGCATGCGCTTCTTG